>NW_024102841.1:10154506-10754506 GCF_013122585.1 Styela clava
TGCTGCCTTTATTGGCGGTTTTCGAGAAATCGCTATTTCAAAAACGATAATTTTTTGAAATTTTTGAAAATAATCCACAAGAGGACGTAAAATGCTTTTTGGTATTTTATACTTTCCGCAACTTATTCCAAGTTTAATGAATGTATAGTATATATGTATGTCCAAGAGAAAAAGATGTTTGATAAATTATCTAGGAAATTTATTTGAAATACCAAACCGTTTTTAAATATGTTACGTCTGCATTGTTTATAAAAGTTTGAATACACGCTATGTTTGGTATTATATATGGCCAAGTCAAAACGTGCTGCTACTGTTCTGACTTATTAAAATCGAATCTATAAGGTATCTGCTTTTCTCCGCATGTGTCGTAGTGCTGCCTTTATTGGTGGTTTTCGAGAAATCGCTATTTCAAAAACGATAATTTTTTGAAAATTTGAAAATAATCAACAAGAAGGCGAAACATGATTTTTCCGTTATTTCATACTTTCCGCAACTCATTCCAAGTTCAATGGACGTACAGTATATATGTATGTCCAAGAGAAAAAGATGTTTGATAATTTATCTAGTAAATTTAGTTGAAATACCAAACGTTTTTTGAATATGTTACGTCTGCATTGTTTATAACTTTTTGAATACACACTATGTTTGGTATTATATATGGCCAAGTCCAAAACATGCTGCTACTGTTCTGACATAATGAAATCAAATATATAAGGTATCTGCTTTTCTCCGAATGTGTCGTAGTGCTGCCTTTATTGGCAATTTTTGAGAAATCGCCCTTTCAAAAACGATATTATTTTGAAATTCCGAAAAAAATCCACAAGAGGGCGTAAAATGATTTTTTCGGTATTTCCTACTTTCCGCAACTCCTTCCAAGTTTAATGGACGTACAGTATGTATGTATGCCAAAGGAAATTGATGTTTGATAAATTATCTAGTAAATTTAGTTGAAATACCAAACGGCTTTTAAATATGTTACGTCTGCATTGTTTATAACATTTTGAATACACACTACGTTTGGTATCATATATGACCGAGTCAAAACGTGCTGCTACTGTTCTGACATAATGAAATCAAATCTATAAGGTATCTGCTTTACTCCGAATGTGTCGTAGTGCTGCCTTTATTGGCGGTTTTTGAGAAATCGCCCTTTCAAAAACGATAATTTTTCGAAATTCCGAAAGGATCCACTAGAGGGCGTCAAAATCATTTTTTTGGCATCTTAAGATTTGCACACTAATTCCAAGTTTAATGAACATACAGTTTTGATGTATGACCAAGAGAGAAAAGTGTTTGATGAAATTTAGTTGAAATACTTAACCGTTTTTAAATATGTTACATATACATAGTTGATAAAATTGAAAATGATATGCTATGTTTAGTATTAAATATGGCCAGATCAAAACGTGCTGCTACTGTTCTGGTTTGGTGAAATCGAATCTTTAACGTATCTGCTATTCTCCAAAAGTGTCGTATTGCTGCCTTTATTGGCCATTGTCCGAGAAATCGTCACTCCAAAAACGGCATGCTTGGGAAATTGAAAAAAATTATATAAAGGTTGTAAGACATTTTTCACTTTTTCATACAATTTGCATCTTATTCCAAGTTTAATAAAACACAGTATCGGTGTTTGAAAAAGTAAGAAAACGGAATATTACGATATTAGGTGAGTTTATTTGAAATACCAAACCTTTTTAAAATATGTGAACATCTACGCTATTCAAATAATTGAGATATACGCTATGTTTGGTATTATAAATGGCCAAGTCAAAACGTGCTGCTACTGTTATGGTATAGTGAAGTCGAATCTAAAAGGTATTTGCTTTTTTCCGAATGTGTCGTAGTGCTGCCTTTATTGGCGGTTTTTGAGAAATCGCCCTTTCAAAAACGATTATTTTTCGGAATTCAGAAAAGAACCATTATAGAGAGCGTAAAATGTTTTTTTTTTATATTTTAAACTTTCCCAATTAATTCTTAGTTTAATAAACGTACAGTATTCATTTGTGACAAAGAGAAAAATATATTTGATCAATTTTCCAGCAGCTTCAGTTGAAATACAAATCCATCTTAAATTTGTTACGTCGACAATGTTTATAAAACTGAGAATACACCGCTATTTTGGTATTATATATAGCCAAGTCAAAACATGCTGCCACTGGTTTTGTTATAGTGAAATCAAATCTATAGGGTATATACTTTTTCCGAATGTGTCGTAGTGCTGCTTTATTGGCGGTTTTCGAGAATTCCCCTTTCCAAAATCGATAATTTTTTCGAAATTTTGAAAAGAATCCACGAGAGGGCGTAAAATCTTTTTTGGTATTTTATACTTTTCTTCTGCAACTCATTCTAAGTTTAATAGACGTACAGTATTAATGTGTGACAAAGAGAAAAATATATATTTTATCAATTGTTCAGCAAATTTGGTTGACATACAATTCCTTTTTAAATTTGTTTCGTCCACATTGGTAATAAAATTGAAGAGTATACGCTATGTTTGGTATTATATATGGCAAAGTCAAAACGTTCTGCTACCGTTCTGACATAATAAAATTGAATCTATAAGGTATGTGCTTTTCTCTGAATGTGTCGTGATGCTGCCTTTATTGGCGGTTTTTGAGAAATCACCAATCCAAAAACGATAATTTTCGAAAATTTTCAAAACTAATTCAAGGGGGTGCGCAAAATTTTTTTTATTATTATGTTATACTTTCTGAAACTTATTCTAACTTTAATAGACGTACAGTATTGATGTGCGACAAAGAGAAAAAGATATTTGATCAATTATCCTGCAACTTTAGTTGAAATACAAACCCTTTTTTAATATGTTACGTACCTTTGTTTTAAAAATCGAGGAATATACGCTATGTTTGGTATTATATATGGCCAAGTCAAAACGTGCTGCTAATGTTCTGGCATAATAAAATCGAATCTATATTCTATGTGCTTTTATCCGAATATGTCGTAGTGCTGCCTTTATTGGCGGTTTTCGAAAAATCGCCATTTTAAAAACGATAATTTTTTGTAATCGAGGACAGAATCCACTAGGAGTCGCAAATGATTTTTTGCTGTTTTATACTTCCCGCAACGTATTCCAAGTTTAAAAGATGTACAGTATTAATGTGTGACAAAAAGAAAATGATATTTTATCCATTATCTAGCAAATTTATTTGAAATACAAAATCAATTTGAATTTGTTACGTCCATGCCGTTATTAAAATTTAGATTACACGATATGTTTGGTAATATATATGGTCGAGCCAAAACGTACTGCTACTGTTCTGTTATAGAAAAATCGAATTTATATGGTATCTGCTTTTCTCCAAATGTGTCGTGGTGCTGCCTTTATTGGCGGTTTTCGAGGAATCGAGGTTCCGAAAAGGATAATTTTCCGAAACTTTGTATTTGCGGAATACCTGAAAATTCATTTTTCGCTTAGTTAGTCTTTTTTTAAACACTAATTTCTTGTTAAATTTAATGTATTCATTCAGTTTAAGAATTTTTCATCTATTTTCGTGCCAATATTATATTTTGATCAGCATTTTCAATTTTCATATTTACCTTATAAGTGAACACTATATGCGCGTGGAACCTATATTCAATGTGTAAAAATATTCTGGCTGAAAGTGCTGCTAGCTTCACAGTGGTGTACTCGACAGTGTCGCCTACCAAATTGATCGCTGTCAAGCAAGTCGGGCAAACAACAATAAGTGCAAGGAGTCTAATTCTAGAATACCCGCCGCATTAAATCTGGTAACTCCTAATGACTCGGTGAAAGTATGTTTTACTGTTATTTACAAATACTATGACCGTTTTTTTTTTCTCGTCATATTTTATCCCCCTTATTGCAAGTTTTATACACGTATAATAGGATACCGTACCGGTATTGTTTGCAATATATTATTCGCTGTAACTTAATCAGAGTGGTAATTTTCACTCTTTTCATTTGTATATAAGTTTTCAAAATTGTACTTGTTAGAAATATTTGTGCAATTTGCATTCTCTCTAAGTTTTTCTTTATTTTTTCTTGTTGTCCTCTCATTTTCTCTCTTCAGTGCATTCTCTCGTGATAGTTATACATTTATTTTGTTAAATAATCTGCACAGTAGCCTCAATTATGTATACTGCCGCAACTACTGGTATTCAGTAGTTGTGTCTTATTTAGTTACTTTTTTATACTAACCTGCATCAGCTAGGTGTCGCTGCTTGAAGACCTTTATAGGTCCCTCGCGACTCCAGTCACACAATTAACATGATCAGTATATTTCATTTATTGTAACAGTTTTCTATATGCTTGTTTTTTGTGTTGACAAATAAAAGATTGATTGATTGATTGATTGGCGAAGCGTTGTGCTTGTGATGACGCTATGCGAATTCGAGCGTAAATTAATCAGTTGCGTGATATCAGCGATTCAGTCTCTGTTTTGAGTGCAGCGAGTAGAATAGGTACTGTATATGTCAATGCTTTCACCGCCTCATTATAAAAGTATGTATATATATTATATATATATATGTTATTTCCCGGTTCCGTTGTCAAATTTTATGTGATTTCCTATGTGATTATCTTTATGCAACGTTTTATGCGGAAAAGTTAATGACATATTTTCTTATCCTCGCTCAAGACTTACTAGTCTTTGTTTTATCGTTTTGGTTTCCTCATTTACCTTAAGGTGTATATTTCATTACATCTGTTATTTGGATCAATTCGATCGTACAACTTTGCAATATATAACATTTGGCACTACAATCTACCGTGTGTACATTTGACCTCAGAAGGATCAGGTTGGAGATTATTCCGATAGGTAGCTAGGTTTGATAGTACGGAAAATAGGAACACGCAAGTAGATACCACTTCTCCTCCTATACAAGCACCATTACAAGCGGAATACAACGCAAAATAGAATACTTGGGCAACTTTATTAATATGCCAAATTTCATAACAGTGAGAACGCGTAATCTACGTTACAATTATGAGCTTGTTTTTGAACCGTGCTTGGAATATTTATCAATACCACGGGGAATTTCATTGACGTTTCTTGCACATGCTGCGCATTTGCAATTGTGTATGCTTTATTTATTCCTTCGATCATATTTCGTATAACTTACCTATAATACATATATACCAGAGCGGTATCGCTAAAAATTTTGCATCGTTTGTAAACTATAGTGAGAACCATAGACAAATGCCAAATAGTAAATAGGTACCGAATGAAGAACTCTTTGTCAGATTTTACGCTGATATTATATAAAATAATTTAAAAGCGTGATACCAAAATGAAGTCCGTATTGCCGGCGTTATCCATGCATAACTGTATTTTAAGACAACTTTTCTCATTCTACGATAAACCATCACATCTGTGACATACAGAATAAATAGGTTGCGACGCGGGCATTGGTAAATTTGAATACTTCTCGACAATATATATATATTTGGCTTTGTCAAAAAGTTGCACATCAGCAGACTAACCAAATAGCTATATGGCCGGAAATTGTGTATTGGCGTCTGACACATAGCCTACAGTTTGAAAGCAATAGCACAATATCGTATAATTGGACGAAACGCAATATATACAAAGTTTTTAAATACAAAATATAGCATAAGCAATAACACGAAATTAAACGTTGTAAGTTTGCTGTCCGCACGATGTAGGTAGGTTGCATTTTTTGGTTATTGATTAAACCGTAAACATATCCTACTACGATTAAACAATGCGCTGCACAGCCGTAAGCTAAAACAAGCCAAGCGTGCAATTGACGGGCGATATGAGCCGATAATGTGTTTAGATCGTGCGTTTTAAAGTGCAGTTACTGTATTCTATTCATTATCATGAATTGTCTTCTAAAAAGAACAGAATCTGAAGGATATGAATGGGTGACAACCCCTATTCCAGAAGCCTGTAACGATGAAGTCTTAATAAAAGTTGACAAAGTGGCAATTTGCGGATCAGATATTAGTCTTTGGAAATGGAATGAAACAGCTAAATTGATAGCGTCTCTACCATTTACACCAGGACATGAAGCAACGGGACTGTTGTGAAGGTTGGACCTAACGCAGCTCGACTAACTGTAGGCGATCGAATTGCCGTTGAAAATCATTTCTTCTGTGGAAAATGTTTATTGTGTTCGAAAAACAGAGGAGATATTTGTCAGAATCTGGCACAGTATGGGCACGGCAGAGGTACAATTCACGGTGGGTGCTCTCAGTATTCTATAGTAAATGAAAAGTATTGTTACAAGCTTCAACATAACATAACAGATAATGAAGCTGTGCTTTTGGAACCGATGGGAGTCGCCCACAATGGAATAGAGAGACTTGATGTTTCGGGCGAAGAAGTGCTTGTTATTGGATGCGGTGCAGTAGGTTTGTTTGCAATTGCATGTGCAAAAGCTCTTGGGGCAACACGAGTGATTGCAGCTGATATTGTTCCCAATCGTTTGATTCGAGCCAGTAAAATGGGCGCCGATGTTGTGATCAATTCAAAAGATGTGAAAGATTTCAAAGACAAGATTATGGAGTTAACGGATGGAAATGGAATCGATCGCATTTGTGAAGCAAGTGGATCTGCGTTCATTGCTGAATAGATGCTTTTCATATCTTAGAAAGGGCGGCAAAGTAGTTTTAATTGGACTCGTAAAGGAGCCATTTCATGTTGAAAACCCTATACAAGACATTGTCTTCAAATCTTTAACCATAAACACGGTGCACGGAAGAAGAATATTCCATACGTGGGAAGAGTGCGAGAAACTAATCGTTGAGAAAAAGGTCGATCCATCTATAGTGATTTCTCATGATATTCCGATGTCGAAATTCCGTGATGCCTTCAATGCTTTGTTTTCTCAAGATGCTTGTAAAATTGTATTAGATCCACAGAATTGATCTTGCCAATTTTCAAAACGACGCAGTTTTAACCTCCTATATATATAAAATATTAATTTTTCAGGCATTGGCAATTAAACAGATTATGATATTTTTTGATAATAAATTAATTCCTTAATATAAGAAAAATTGTTGACCTCATGATAATGTGGTCTCACTGGTCTGTACGAACAAGCAGCAGAGAACCATCTCGCAACAGCACCATGGCTTAACTAAAATGACGTAACAATAAAAAATAAAATAAAACACAGTTGTCGCAAATAACTTGTTCGTTTAAATCAGTATAGTTAATTATTAGTTCAGTCACTGCACTTCAGTCGTACGTTACATGTGTCCGCAGTTTCAAATTTTGTCAGAAATAAAAATGCGTTTAATTTAGTTGACATTGTTGAATTTCTGTTTGTGCATGATTGTATTAGGAATTTTAGAATACTTGTCCCAAAGTTATGTTCTATCCATAATGGGTCCCAAATCATCTTCTAACTAGGCATTGTAGACATACTTACATCAGTTGCACAAAGCAAATCACTCATACGCACTCCTCTATGTATGTGAATTTTGCTGCAATTGCTGTTTTGAGTTCACCTGTTGTTCTGATACACAGAGTTCTACAAAACCAATGAATTAGGTGCTCAACCATTCAAGGGAGCGATTTGACTTGGGGGGTATCGCCTAGTTATTTTGAAACCACTTATGATCTCAATTTATTCCTCTACTCTACGACCTACGTCGTCCAAATGATGTCTAGCACTCTCACTGCCACATGATGTCACATATTCACCGCATGATTTTCGTCTTCAAACCAATATGCATTCAAACCAATATGCACCAGACATATGCATTGTTTTTGAAATAGCAACTGCGCACTTCTGCTGAGTTTAAAAACTTCCCGCGGAGAAGTGACCAGTTGTTCAATATTTTTTTCCGTTGGCATGCCCAGGCAGCATCAAGTGCGCTTCAGCAGAAAACTAAGTGGGGAATGACAATTTTGCGCGGCGTTAACCATAGCAGCAGGCCAGTCGATTTTAAATTGAAGTGATCGCCAGAAAAGTGTTACTTTTATTACTTTTCTTTGAGGCCTATGAGAGCAATATTTTACCTAAATGTCCGTTATTTTATTTTAATTCATGTGAAAACTATTTTCAATTTCTCTTTGGTTTTGAATTTGCAAACTCGGTTCTCATATCATTTCCATATACCGGCACTGCATTTAGTTATTATATATATATATAGGACCTTCGTGTCAAAATATCTGAACATTGCTCTGTTGACTCTATAATAAGCAAAAAATATTCTCGACAGACCAAGTGCATGGTGTTATTCCTTCACGTTATACAATTTTAGTGAATCGCGACATCCCCACAGATTTTGGCCTCGGGAATATCAGTGCACCTCGTCAATTTGATTTGTTCGCAACATACAATTTTGACTAGAAATAGTCTGATTTATACCATGTTGCTAGATATTATGAAGATTGAAGAAAAATCATTTACGGTAACAAAAAAAGATGTTGATCAAGACCTGGTGTACTCGCCATTGTCACGGACGAAGATGTTGCTACCGTGTTTGTAGATGAATCAGAAGACTCAAGGATTCTGGATTGGTTGTTTATTGTACGGCAACTCCAATATCAAACTTAAAACAGCATAACAGATTACATCACTAAAGAAATAAAAACACGACCATCCCCAGCCCGACGGCCGGAGAAAAGACATCGAAAGTCGAAGTTTTTCTCTCCCGTTGTAGTGAGTGTCGGAGCCTAGATCGACAAAACAGCATCGAACAAGGGTCAACATAACAGTCTATAAACAAAAATAGGTGCTCCCGAAGTATGCGAACCAAGATGGCGGACATCGGAACGTAACATGGGTAACAGGTTAGGGTTAGACGATAATTTTTTTCCAATTTTCCTTATTTTAGTCCTATTATCAGTTCGAAGACTAGCCAAGAGCCTCCCGTAGTATTTATACCTGAAATTATGGCCTAACCCTAACCTAGTACACATATTACATTCCGATGTCCGCCATCTTGGTTCGCATACTTCGGGAGCCCCCAAAAATATATATATACACACAATATAAATGCAGACGCTAAACAGATATGGAAACTGCACTAATTTAAATTCAAAAGACCTCAAATATATATCCAATTTTCAAAAATGCTGAATTCATCATCATACATTCATCTGGCATCCTGGAAGTTCGTATGATGATTGCCATAATTCTATAGACCAGTGGTTCCCAACCTTTTATGGCTCGTGGCCCCCTTCCGGAGCCTGTCAGCACTCATGACCCCCTGTTTATCATTCCAGTGGTATTTATAGTGTTGTTTTAATTGGTAAGGTCCAAATCCCATTATGTTCAAGCAATTCATGCTCACGGGTCACCCGGTTGGGAACCACTGCTATATACATTCTCGTGCAACATTTCAAAGCCTCGACTTGTCATAATAAAAACAAGTTTTAAATTGACGTCTCATTCCATATTTTCCTATATATTTATATATATATTATATATATATCACTTATTTTAATTTTGGCAGTGTAGAAAATCGATTGCTTATATATACAACATTCAGGTTAGTAGCCATTTTAGACTTACATAAAACAAACCTGTCCGTGCTGTTGGACACCAAGTGGACATACAGATCGTTTTGTTATCATGTTGTTGTTGTTATAATTCTTGTTGTTATGAAAAGATCGCTTTTCTCATTACCTACTAGAACTAGACCAATTACTTTGAAATTATTAATGGTTGAAGATTTTTAGTCAGAAGGCTATTACTTTTATTTATTCCTTATATATTTGTGCATCGCTCTTTTGTTTTAAATTTATGTTGGTGTTGACTTTTCGCCAAAATAAAAATTTTCTCAGGGCCAACTTTATAAATATTTATGTTATGTGGGCTGCAACAAATCTCACTTTGATCTCTGATCTGTGCTGTCACCAAATTCGATATTTGCAACTTTCATAAAGTATTGTTCTCCAAAACTACGTTCGCAAAAGTTCAGTACGTTCTCGGTTTCATTATAAACCAAATGTTGGGAAAAGGGATCTTGTATGCTTGTTTAATTGTTATCGGTTGTTTTATCAATTGATCAGAACTCCTTTAGCTTAAATATGGTCCTGCCGTTTGAGTTGAGAAAAACAATATCACTCGTGCGATAGTCCGATCATTTGCAACTTTAGTTTAGTGTTTGTTTACTAAACTTTTCGTGACCCCATTTCGCAATATTTGCATAGTACACAATCTGAGTTATCCAAGCCCTCCCTGCAAATAAAGATACTAGTACCGTGGTGCATAAACTTAAAAATGAACGTATCTAATGTATCAGTCTGGTATGTATTCGCTAATGGCGTACGAGTTTAATGTGGTATTGATTTAGATGAGGTTGCAATTACAGACTGTTCCAATTTTGTGTGCTGTGTAGTATAGTTTTTCGTTTTCGTTAAATTACCATTTCTATCAAGTTGAATTAGTTATTGTCGAGGAGACAGCAACAACTAAGAATCATGAAAGTAATATGTGCGGGTTTCAGCAAAACTGGGACAAAATCGTTATATGCAGCCTTGCATTTGCTGGGCTATAATACCTATGATTTCTTAGAAAACGCTACTTATTTGTCCGAAGAATGGATTAAAATCTTTGAACATGGATGAACTACAGAAGATTTCCGACGAATGTATAAGGATGTAGATGCAGTAACTGATTATCCGGCGTTTTACTTTTGGGAAGAAATCCATAAAGCTTTCCCAGAAGCCAAGGTACAAATTTCCTTCATCGAGTTACAGCGCGGTTTGTTATTTGGTTTCAAAATTCATTGTGGGAAATAATCGAGTAGGATAGAAAGCTTTTATTGTCAAATAGAAAACATACCAGCAGAGGCGTAGCCAAGAGGTTCGTTTGAGGATCGGAACCTCGCCTTAAAATGTAATAAAAAGCATTTTTTTTATCATACAAAGCATTTTTTCGTAGCTTGAAACGTAGCTTTTTAATTAAACCCTCAAGACTACTAAAATCTGACGTTTTCCTGCCTTCCACCAGACCCGCTAGCTAATACGGCGTAACTCGGCAATTAGAAATTTCATAACCCCCACCCCCTTCCTGGCCACACACCTGCGTAGCCGGACGTTCCACTGCTCTATGAAAAAAAGTATCTTTCCAAATCGGTAATTTGAGTCTCCTCAGTATGGTTAATCAGACATGTAGTTTCATCGTTAAATGCTTCTTTCACAAAGGTGATTCTGATGTTAAGAGAAGATGAGGATGCTTGGTGCAATAGTATGGAAAAACAGCTTCGCATCATGGAGGGATCGTTTTTATTGCGTCTCATGCAGTATTTGTCACCAACGGCGAGAAATACGGCTGCAAAAGTGTTTCCTTATTTAGGTGAACTAGCATAACTCGTGTTCTCTAACGAAGACCTTCTCTAGAAATGCGAACTTAATGAAAATGATAAACAGCAATATTTTCGATTGAAGATCCATACTGGCCTACTCGTGAAACCAATACCCAATTTTGCTATAGGGAGGTCTGTATGTACGAGAGTTGCAGGGTCAATGATATTAAACATTGATATCAATGATATTAAACATTGTTAGAAATCTAAGAAAAAACTAAATAAGTCATTGCTTATCTGCAGACTGATTAAACTAAAAATATACAATTGGTATATATATATTTGAATATTTTATTCGTTGGCAAAGTTTTATTAATGGTTAATGATAAACTGCAGTGAATGTAAAGAGACTATACAAACAGATTTAAACATGTGTCACGTTCCTCAATTTCATGAACATTCAATATTATACACTATCTGAAATTTTAAGGTTCAGTAGTTTTGGGGCACACAGACTCATTCCACTGGAAACCGTTCAGATGGGCACGCATTAACAGAGAGCTTTTAAAACTGAAATTTCGAGCTCATAATGCACACGTCGTACAGGTGTGTTTTCAAATTAAAGTAAAGCTTTTATTTTGTTACGTTTTTCGTTATGAAACAAATATATCAACTGAATAATCATAATTATTTGCTCGTTATAGTCAAAATTGAATATCGACCATTTTTATTCAATTGTAATTACTAACTACGCTTCCTTGCTCTATTGGATGCGTATGCGCATAAAGCAAAAAAAAATTCACCAAGAATATAGTGTTCGATTTAATTCAAGATCTTCTATCTCTATTGGACGCGTTTGCGCATAACGAAAGAATACTGTAGCGAGAATAAAGATGGTTATTCTATTAAAATCAAGAATCTTGCTGCACACTATCACAAAGGTTTTTCTGCAACGATTTGTCCGACTGAAGTCAGACGAGCAATTTTCAACCATGACCTATGTCAGTAGAAACCTTACAAAAATACATTTGTGTTAGTTTGCAGCATTACTTTCGAATTAAATCTTAAATTGAGCAACTGAAAAAATTTGGTGCTCTACAATAGTGAGATTTATAAAATATCTCTCTGTAATTCTCGAATTGATATTTTGAAATAATTGTCTTTACCTGTGTGGTGCCTGATTTGAACCTACCTCTAGTTTTACCATGAACACATATGTCTGATTAAAATATTGCAATTTTATTTACGTTAATTGTTAACAGAACGTACGCCCAGAAAAGTTTCTTCAATTCAAGTGCTCAGATGGATGGGAACCTTTGTGCAAATTCTTGGATGTTGCAATTCCGGATGAAACTTTTCCTCACGAAAACAAAAGCGGAGAAATTCTACAAAAATTACTTGAAACGAATCCCCACTTGATGAAAATGAAAAGAGAAGTTCTGATGTCATCAGCCATCATAACATTAACCACAGGCATTGCTGGATATTTCCTTTTTACCCGAGGCCCTCGTAATATTTATCATTCTGTAACATCGTGGATGAAAACCTTGCCAGAAATATTACACACAAGAACATAAAATCGACTTGCAGCTGAAATCATATATGTTTATTGTTTAAAGTCAATATTATACGATTTAATGTATTCCGATTGGACATTGCTAATTTACATGTGGATTTGTTAATATATATTTCATGAAAAATTTCATAATCTCTGTGACTATCATAATGAGAAGACTATGCATGGCTCGAGAGAAAAGAGGTTCTGAAACCCGAACTCCGATTGTGTTAGGAAACATTGGAAACGTTATTGCGAATATATATAAACCCTTTAGTAAGTGAATGTTACTACAAAATGTAATGGTGGATTTTTTAATGTAGTACAACCAAATTGATCTATGAAATGGTGATCACAATACCAAATACAAAACAAGCTTTTTAATTATGTTCATTTAATCATTATATCAAAACCTTTATGCAATATATTCAGTTTCATTTTATGTGAAAAGGGATATTTTAGACATGAGTAGTATATAGTCCCGACCCGAGTATTCTTTGTCAGACATATGCGTATGGGAATTTTGTACATAATCCAGTAATAAAATATATATATATACATATTTTCTAGAGAGGGTACGGGGTTCTGTAGAGCAGAGATGATACATCGATAACAGAAATAAGCGATCTATAGAATTTGATACGAATATGATATATATATTATCTATCTGCGATGTTATCTATATCAATAAATTTAAAATGCTACCAAATGAAAACATATATATCATTTTTCTAACTCTTCGCCGCCTACAACCTCATGCTTCCTTCCTTCAAATACTGATATAAAAAAAAACTACAACAGATAATGGCTACAAGATAGGGTATAGTACATGATTGGATACGAATATAATAAATATGAGACAGTTGATATGCTTCATTTCTACAATGCTTTCTTTGTCATTATCGATTCCTCTCTTCATCCACCAAATCCCGTCATCGAGAAGCAAACAGAATATTTTTTCGGATGTCGGCAACCCATGCAATGTCTCACTGATGGTCTTTCTGTAGAGAACAATATTCAATCATGTCTAACTGACACAATACAAATGAAATCCATAATTTGGTAAAATGGCTGAACAGATGCGGAAAGGAGTCAAACGCAGAAGAGATAGACGGACGGTCAAAGTATCCAAACTAATTCTAAAACTGTAGTAATAAATAGAAAGAAATTAAACTGCCACTATAGATACAATTTGTCACAGATTTCGTAGACGCAAAGCAATTCATAGGAATTTAAGTTGTATCATATCTTAATGTATATATCATATGGGTAGGTTGCGACTTGCGATCAATCGTAATTATGAATATCCGTATTTAAAATTTCCATACCCCCACAAACTGGTAGAAATTTCCATATCCCATTCACCTTTTTTGCTATGCATTCGTCGGAACAGGTTGATGCAGATGGTTTCTCCTAAAATATATTTATATATATATACCTTTACTTATGAGCATTGTAAATGTACTAGTATTTTATGAGATGCAACAAGTCTATTTATTTTAAACGTTGCTCGAACCATGGTTCTAGTGTAGACTAACAATCGCTATTTACTAACGGGTAACGCATCGCCGTAATTTTATATATTGCCAGTTGTCTTGGCACCCAAGTGGTTGTCCTTGGCTTTGCTCAGAGATGAGTTCACATGACCCTGATTTGAGCAATCCATATTTGAAAAGCCTCCTTATCCCTGAGTCAGAGCGCAAATTTTGAGGGCGCAGTAATCTCCAAAAAAAGTTCCAATGAAAATTTGGGCCAGGGCCAGGGTTGATTAAAAAACATTTCTTGCTTACCACAGCAATTTTCATTTCATCCGGTTGGATGCATTCGATGCTGCGACGCTGGTAAAGTGAACTTTGTCCAGAAAATGTAGAATTTATGTTATGTTCTCCATACCACCTTAAGATTGCTTCGTCGCGGTAATTGCAATCATACTAAATATAAAAAGATAGATTTAAATGTTATGACTCAATGACGCATTCGTCTAATGAAAGAAAATGTTTGGCTTTACACGGTGATTAATCTTAGTCGTGCTCTGCTTCAACGGAAGGCTTTCATGCGCAGCAATCTTTGACGCGTCGGGTAAACTATGTAACTTTTTGATAGGTCGGTCTCATCTTACTACGAAATTCTATTACTTATATTCAACTAAAAGCATCACATTCTAAGAATATATAAACAATGTAACTTCACTCACCAATTCTTCACTTTTTGGAAAACATCCTCGTTCGATTTCCCCCTCGAAGACGCAGACAGGTTTCGAACGCGTCGGCCAGTTAACTGTGCCATTCTTCCTAAATAACAAAATTTAAATATTTGTAACAGTTTTGTATTTGCACCACCTGTTCTTGAGGGAGGTTGCCATCCGGGGCATAAGAAATCCTGAACTATAAGTGACTTCTTATTCTTAGTATTGTGATATGGCGCGAATAAAATACGTATACGGTACATATAGGTCTAGGATAACGGACCAATTTAAAGACAGCAAAATTGTTTGAAGCCGCTTCCAAAAACTGTTAATACTATTGTTGTGAGAATGCGGTTAGATAAATCCTTTCCTCCTACCGTAAAAATGAAATTACCTGCAGATTCCGATAAATTTGGGATATAAATCACTATCTATGAATAACGGGAAATGGGATTTTTTACATCTGAAAGTGCAGGCGATTTTTTCCGCAGTCAAATTGCAATGGATTACGTCAACAAAACCTCTGTGAAGACCACAGTAACGCAGCAATGGATGACGTACCAATGATCCATTGTATAGATCTAAAAATGGAGAAACATATAAAAGAATGAACAACTTCTTCCTTTTATTGTTAAAAATAAGCCGTATTTGCGGGTAATCGAATCCAATCAAGAACAAATAATTATTCACAAGAATGTAATCGAACTTGAAATGCTTGTTGCGTTTAAAATAGAGAAAAAAAAACGATTTTACGATTTTCCACTATTTTCAAACTGTCATCCATTTTTTTTATTTATTTTCAAAAATAACACCCCAGTTCTTATCCATTCTTTTACAATCGCTCAAATTCTATCAACTTGTTAAATTACAATTATGAATCATCGTTTGGCGCAATCTAAAATCGTGCGGGTTCATACACAATTCCAAAGTGCAACTCATAAATAACAATCAGCATTGAACCATTGCATTTTTAAGATTCGTTGGTAATAGAGATAATGGTCCTGTGGAAAGGGGTTTGGGGCCTTGTTTGCGAGCGAAGGTATAAAAACTTCATTAAAATTCTTTATTGATAGACATTTTAAACATCTTTTCATGCTCTCTCAAAGACTTAAACGATACCTGAATGACTTACTTATCGGATAGACTCTTCTATATTCAATTGGCTCAATCAGGGTTAAATTTCTGGGGATCAATAATTTTACAAATGGATACTTGATTGCATCGATTGATACGTTCATTTTAGAATAAGTTTGAATATTCGAAAATGTGTTTAAAGTTTCCCATTTTGAACCTCGTCGTTGTTTTCGTGCACGAATCTACATTTTGGATAAAAAAAAATATTCAAGAGCTCGATCATCAAATACACAGAGTACATATATAACAACGATTTTTTTTTACGCTGTCGTCAATCAACATTAACTCGAACACATAAAAAACATGCCTGTGGCCCGATTTTCCCTATTTCAGTTCTGTTACAAGTTCGTGACTGTCTGTGTTAGCCAGGTGAATAAACCCCATGACTATAGATTCAATACTTCTACACAGCTTGATGTAAAATAGGCGAACAAAATTAGTTACCTCTATATTGGTACACATACTTCTGGAGCGCCAACACAAGATCTCAAACGCACCACATAGGGTGAAAATGATCCAAAAACCCCTAACTCAATTTATTTTTTTGAGAAAATTGCTCAAAGCAAGATCACACGCAGTCACCAACAAAATAAATTAGACTGAAGAAAAGTTACAGGCCACACTAATAGCGTCAGTAAATGCCGATCGCTGCGACACTTAATGCGATACGAACAGCTTTCTATTTTTATTTATATATCCATTGTTTTCTTTTAGATAATGTTGTTAAACATCTAATAAGATACAAACCTGTATCGCGTCGTCTTCGAGCGATAATTTCGGAAGAATGATACGCAAGAAAGCAGGCGAATGTAATCCTTCATCTAATGTCTGATAAAAGACGCAATTTTTCGACAAATTTTCTCTCTTCGTGAAAAAATAAATTGGTTTTTGTTCCCCATTTCGAATTTTAACTTTTCCGTAAGATCCTTCCATTTCGCCACCACAAAATGTATCATATCCAAGAGCTAAAGAATATAAAAGCATTCAAGCCCTGAATATACCTTGAACCTCTAACGAAGAATACATAATCTTTATTTATACTTAACAAATGGATAAACTGCATGTAGATTAAAATGAAATTAAATCGTCAAACTAAAAGGTAAACTTTACACACGGCTAAACAAAACTTCCAACTTCATTTTATCGTTACAAATTTTTACAGAGATTACCTCATTTGTACCCTCCTACACTTATTCAGTCATTTCAAATGGCAAAAATATGACTGTATTCCGTTAAATGTTTAAAGTAAATAGTACTTACACAAATGTAACTGTATAATCAGTAGGAATGTCCATAGCACAGACTTTCTCCAATTTTTCATAGCTCCGTCGCTTTTTGCCATTTAACTTTCATAAAAATTATATACCTATAATTATATCGTCGACTAAAAGTGTGATCTCTTCTGCACAAAAGGAATATATATACATAAATATTAAATACTGATGTAAGTCACTCACAAAATGATTATAAATTTGCTATTTTTTTAATATTTTTATATACTTGTACTTATACTTATATTGCTAACGGGGTGTTTTGAACAGTGTGACATATCAAATAATGTTTACTTAGAATTTACATTCAAAACGTATTTCAAAGAGAAATAAAAAAATGTATGTTTAGAATTCGTATGCGTCAACAAACAGGTAGCCTAGTTATCACTGTATCTCAACCTTTCAGTTACACTGTGAACCATTATTCAGAATCTTTTCGGACACTATATTCTTATTCCCGAAAATCGCCAGTCTTCAAACTGATCAAAAACAGTCATTATCGAACTCCAATAGTAATGTATTCTCATGTTCGTCAGCCATAAAAGGCCTGTTTCGAAACTTCTATTGCAAAACAACTTATATCTTAATACCTGGGCTTTTGTGCAGATAATCTCGTTTGAACCCCTTTTCCGGTAAGCCTTTAATGTATTTTCAATTCACGCTCCATTTATTTTACCCAAAAAAGTTCTTAGGCGGTAAAGAAGATTTATGAAATGCATGTATATATTCCTTTTTAGTATAGCCTGCAAAACCATAAACATTATCCTACAATGGATGCATGAGAATCCGTGCATGCATGTGAATCTCATAATCTTATGAAAGAACTAGGACGTACTACTCAACCCATTACAAGTTCCATTTCATAATTAAGCACAATATGAAATGACAGAATCTAAATCTACTACAACACATCCAAGTGAAGGCGCGTAGTAGCCTATATATATATATATATATATATATATTTATATATATATATTTATATATATATATTTATATATATATATTTATATATATATAT
Organism: Styela clava; assembly: GCF_013122585.1. Taxonomy (NCBI): domain Eukaryota; kingdom Metazoa; phylum Chordata; class Ascidiacea; order Stolidobranchia; family Styelidae; genus Styela; species Styela clava. The sequence goes on from NW_024102841.1 coordinate 10,172,882, forward strand.
ACAGTGGTTATTCCCGAAAGTTTCACCAAAGACAAGCCAAGACGCTTGATTATTTTCATCACGGCTCCCAACAAATAAATGCCTCTAGTCCAGGGGTGGGCAATTACTTTCCTGAGTGGGTCGGATGCGGATAACAGACTTGGTTATTGGGCTGGATGATCAAAATTCAGTATGATCAGAAACGGTTATTTGCAAATACCTAGAGTCCTAGACTCAATGATCAATGGGCCGTTATTACAGGGGCTGGCAAATTACGGCAGCAGCGCAAAGAAAGTTGATAGAAAGAAAGCTTAACAGCTGGGTTAATGGGCTAGGATAACGTTAATAATAAAGGTAGCACAATGTAACAATTGCGGTCATGATGACCGTATTTGATAAATAGATTATTCAAATCAAAGAGAATGAATGATGCGCATTCCTGTTTTATACGAACAAAATTACTGTAACTTGGGATTTAGGAGGCAAGTTTTATTTGACGATTTTATTTTGTATTCAAAATAGGAAACGGAAATTTCAATGGCAACATTCGTCGTAATTACCTATGTGTTGGAATTGCCGACTTTTTCACCGTTGATGGTTTTTCTGTTGCGCAAAATATTCAGTTCAGGACTATTACGAGAATTAAAAATGTCTTGCCACATCAATTTAATATATAATATAATTAATTTAATTATATATTAAGAAAAGGAGCGATCTTGGTCATTTGATTAATTTGAGCCACTTAAGATTATTTTTAAGAAATCACCATTTGCAAAATTCCAAGGTCGGTCTTAAAATACCACTAGTACAATTCTTTACGATAAAGTAAAAGCGTTGCAACTTTGAAATAATGCGGCGATATGACGCAGCACAAACAGATATTTGGGAACCACTGGGATTCGCTATGGTTTCCGATCCGATGAGAAAAAATGAAATTTTTGGGATTTACCTGGTCAAAAATAGAGCTTTGAAAACGAAATTTATGATGTTCTGCATTATATTTTGTGATATATATATATATATATATATCTTATGACTCCGCTCCTTTCTTACAATAATCACTTCCTCATTTTCAGTCGCTAATTGGATTTGCGGATTAAATTTTTAGTTTGTATTTAGTCTCTCGTTTCAGATGACCACACAATAATGAGTTTTGCACACTTCACGCACAGTTCCAAGGAAATCTTTTTCTCGTCGTCCTCATAATACAGGGATAATTCCCTGTAATATAGTTTACCGATATATTATTGATGTTCACGTCTTAAATACCCATGACATGCTGAAGTAACCATCAGCGATTTCAACTCAATCCCCCCCCCCCCCCCCCTGTACTGGACAAAAGTAAACAAAATGTATTGGGACATCCACGAACACGCGCGTAGTAAAATGCAGACCAAAATGCTGATATGTCAGGAGCTGGCATTTTTGAATTACTGTACAGAAATTATTCAGATGGCTTTATGTTTATATTCAGGGCTGATAGTACGTGTGGAATTACAATATTTACACTTGCGGACGATCTGCGATCTCTTCAACGATAATTTTTATGCATGAAAACTATAGCCTAATTTCAGCACGAAAAAGTGGGCCGGATAAAACACCAAAGTGGGCCGGATCCGCTATAGAGTTCCCAAGCTCTTAAACACGATGAGTTATGGTCCGTCTGGACAGGCTATTTTCGCAACACCTCTATTATTTCCGGACGTAAAAAATTGGAAACTCGAACAATACATAATATACATTCCTAACAAATTCTTAATCTGAGAATGGCTCCGATAGTGTCGCGATAACGTCACATAGAGAAGTAAAAGGCCAAGTGTGTAAGCGACTATAGCACCTTTATGTGCCGATATCTCCTCCCAGTTGGTCCCGAATCAATATGGCACTCATGGGTCGTTTGAAAGAGCTGGCAGAGCGCATTTCTGGAACAATAAAAAATCGTTTGTATGTATCGTTTGTTTAACTCAATTTTTTTTTATTGAATTCTAAAAAATACAGCGCGGGCGACTCGAAATGCTTCCGCGGATTCGACGTTCATGAGTAAGATAATACAAAATTGATAAAACCGTGTAGGTGATTGAATTATTACAATTTCCTACTCTTGAGAGTCCTCAAAACATAAGTCAAAAATTTATACGAGTCTTCTAATCATGGTTCGCTTGCTTGTCAACATCAAAGTGACTATAAAACTGGTCAACATTACTCAGTCACAACGTAGAAATGATAGTTTATTTTAATTCCTTGCTTGACTAAATGGAACGAGTCCATCTTTAAAAAAAAAACGAATCACAATATGGGCGGTTAATGATAAAATATTGATACTGTCATAATGCGCCATAGGAAATTATGAAAGTCATTGCTGCAGGTTTTCGTAAAACAAGAACAAAGTCGCTTAATACTGCGTTAATAATACTAGGGTATAACGTTTATGATTTCATAGAAAATGGCATATTATTGCACAATAAATGGAAAACGATATTATACGAAGGTTGGCCAACGGAAATGTTCAGAGGAATGTACGACCACGTCGACGCCGTAGCAGATGTACCATCCTGCTATTTCTGGGAAGAAATCCATAAGGCATTCCCTGATGCTAAAGTGAGTGAAAATGGCAATAAGCATTTTAAGTACGCGCATATGTCGCTGGTAAACGCAGGCGGTCATGCGTTGCATCATCGTTTGCTCGTCTGCACGATAACTGCATTTCATTGAGTGTTGCAGAGGTAGAAAGTTACGATTATTTAAGTAAGTTCAATCCAACGTGCGACTGCGAACTATCAATTTTTCCAGTCAATTTTTCCGATCTGGCTCACAAATCATACTCGAACTATCAGATAGTTCGAGTCTGATTACTATCTCCAGCACAAAGGTTGAAAATCACTGACATAACCTATCGTCGAATCAAATTAACCCATAATATCCAATTTACCCAAAATACCCAACTACCATTTATTAACTAAATTAAATCGTATAGATAGGATACCATGACCGATTCTTTTTCGGTTTTCTTAGTGACAACTCGATATCAAATGCAGTAATTCCAGTAAATATAGCGATTCCTTTGTAATGGAATTGAGCATTCGCATACGAAGAAATCGAATCTCTGAAATTTTGTTGTGTTGCCATGGCAGCAAACATATAAAATTACAATCTATTTTTCCCATTTCCATTTGACATGATAAAAGATTATTTTGACATTGCGAGAGAATGAAGAGGCGTGGTATGAAAGTTTTGAAAAACATGTCAGAACTGGAGACAATAACTTAATATACAGAATGATGCAATTGCTTTCACCCACTAAAATAAAACTTATATATACGTGTAACAGGTCATGGCATTGTGGTAAGATTTCCTGGTTTAGTTTTGGTTACATTATAGTTCCTACTCCCATTTAATGATGTTCCAACTTATGTTGTTGTTTCGTTACTACATTGGTTGACATTCTTTAAATAACTTATTACTCAATTTGGGTGGTTTTATTTTAAAGGAATAAATGTATTTGGCGACAAGCGAATTTTTGAAGCTAAATGGTTCGACAGAAGCCTAAACGAACAATTATTGAAATTGAAGTATCGTGCACATATTGCACATGTCTTACAGGTAAAATATTTGTTATGTTTTTTATCTAAAATAGGAATAGAAAGATATGTATCGCACACATCTTACCAGAATCCAATAGTGTTTGCCATTATGTTTCAGAGCGCTCCAAAGGACAAACTGCTTGTGTTTAAAGTATCCGAAGGATGGGAGCCTCTGTGTCAGTTTCTTGGTTTCCCGGTGCCAGATGAACCGTTTCCACACAAAAATGCAGGCAGCACAATTTTAAATGATATGCTTAAATCACATCCGTTAGTTATTAAAATGTGAAACGAGATGTTGATATCTCCAACTATTCTACTGACTGCCTCTATTTGTATTGGTGTTTTGGCATATAAAAAAGTAATTCGTGGTTCAACCTCGACTCTTAAAGGCGGTGTTATTAGTATTTGGAATAATTTGAGTCGGCGTATGTAAAACCAATGCATTTCATATGAAAGTCGACATACCGTAGCTGGCACGTAATATCGTCACCTTCAAAGCTGTATAAGTTTCGTGCTCGTAGTTATTAATTAACTGATTTTGACATTATTGACTTTTCACGTTCGAAATCAAATATTTCAATATTATGCAATATTTTACTTAAGGCTTAGCTGAGTTGATTAAATTTTGCTGTAGTCTAACTGCACAGTGCACGCCCTGCAAAGGAATGTACTGCATACATATGCATACAACACGGAACTTAGTTGTGCTCCATTCATCTTCAAACTGAACATGGAAATGCTTCAACTTTTTCATATGTCGCCAGTGGAATTAGTCATACACATTTTTGATATCTATAGTTAATGTCTGTTAGTTGTACAATAAGATCTACGTTCTCGCTATTATGTTTTTGATAAATCAATATTTGAACCTGAACGATAACCAAAGATGAGTTTTCCACCAGCCCTTAGCAATTCAGTAAAGTGCTGGAAATGTACGCTAGACTATTAGCAATCAAAGTGTAGAAGAGCGAAAGGGCATCAAATTCACAGTTTGTAGCTAATACTATTGATTTTGGTGTATTAAACTAAGCATGATCATGACCAGTAGCCGAGCAGTATTCCAATAAATTAAATGAACATCATTTTCGCTTAAATACTGTTTTAAACAAAGACTGTGATGTATGTTAAATTAAGACTTGCCATACTTATACATTGCAGTTTACACACGCATCAAAAACTATAAGGCTATCTCACGATTATATTTCAGGGCCGGATTCATTTGTTATGGGCATCGCAACTCTCGATATGTGTACATTTTCATTTATTTTATAGATTTTTTACCAACAACATGAAAGTGATAGTGGCAGGATTTTCCAAAACTGGTACAAAGTCGATGTGTGATGCTCTCACAAAATTGGGATATAATGTTTATGACGTGATAGAAAATATGTACATTTTAGAAAAGGAATGGACAAAGATATTGAATGAAGGATGGACCACAGAAGATTTTCGTCGCATGTACGAGAATGTTGATGCTGTGACTGACCTTCCTGCTTGTTATTTCTGGGAAGAAATTCACAAAGCTTTTCCAGATGCTAAAGTAAGCATAGAATAATATGTGACAGTTGAATGGATAGCCTATATATTATGAATTTGTACATTTATCGGAAGCCTACAAGTTATTTTCCAAATTAGCCAGCTTTTCTAACCTTAAAACATATAGTGTCCGAGCCACAACGGCTCTGTATTCTCATCCCCGCATTTTTTTTGTAAAAAAAACACATCAAAGTGTATCAAAATCATTTGATATCCTCTGCAGCGTTTTACGCCTGAAATGATCGAAATATATATATATATTTGTTGTTCACGATGACCCGACTTTGAGAACTCTTATTTCGAATGCAAGAACAGCCAGTTGAAAAAATTATGATTGGTATAAACTTAAACATGCGTGCATTTGTTATCAAAAAAATGGTGATCCAGATTTGGGCTTATGTTTGGTTATATTTTTCGACTAGTTGTCCACGTTGGCATCACATTGTAAAAATGTCATATTCAGGTACATGTTTGTTCGGTACTTTATTCATGCCCAGCACCTCATCTGTTTTTCAGATAATTCTGACAATTCGCGACGACGAAGATAAATGGTATAAAAGTTTTGAGAATCAGTATAAAACTTACGACAGTAGCTTTATTGTACGATTGATGGCAATTTTTTCTCCGACTTTTAGACGAGTAGATAGAGACATAACCGTTCCTTTAAGTAAGCATAATATGTAAACAATATTTTATGATTTTATATTACGATAATCCCGTATATTTCGTATAAACATGATATTCATGTGATTAACAGGCCGAATTTCATGTGGATTAGAAGAACAAGGCCCTTTTCGTATTCAAACAAATTTACACGAACAAATTTTGAAAATGAAATACAGAGCTCATAACGCATATGTGTTGCAGGTAATATTTACATATCATCAACAATGACTATCTTTATATTTGTCAATATTGCGACACTATTGTTACTGATTCATTAAAAAAGAAAAATATCAAATTCAAATATCTGCAATGCAATGGTAGATTTTGTTTTGCAGAATGCACCGCCAGATAAACTACTGGTCTTTAGGGTAACCGAAGGTTGGGAACCGCTCTGTAAATTTCTCGGTATCCCGATTCCAGATGAACCTTTTCCTCACAAAAACGTGGGAGGAGATATAGTCGACGAAATGCTGAAAACAAATCCTACTGTTAAGAGAATGGAAAAGGAATTCATGGCTTCATTCATGGCTTTTATTGCACTATGTGCCATAGGTGGTTATTCTACATATAAATATGGGTTTTGGGCGACTGCCACAGCTCCTTTCAAGTTTTTATCGGATAAGTTTTATAATTAACTTTAGTGAAACACTCAAAAAGTAATCAAAAGATCAATACAGTAGAAATGGACAATATCAATTAGAAATAAAGGATTATTTTTTCGTGTAATAGCCTACTATTTCAAATCAATTTCGTATTGGTCAAAAAATAAAAAATAACTGATAGAAGAGTATGGAAAACTTCTACCGACAACTAAGCGATTCATAAAAATTCAATAATTTATTAGAATGTTGATATCAGTCACTGACATACTCGTAGTATTCGGAATAAAGAACGGTAGTAGTAACAACCAAGAAAATGCGAATTTCTCGAATAAAACTGTTGGCCAGAAAGTTTCATTTATGGGAAATGTAATGTGGCTGTGGACATACCAATTCACTTTACTCGTGCCAGTCAAATTGTTTACAATACATTATACAGGTATTCACAGCAAACTATCATGCACTTAATTTTTAGTCATAGTATAATTAGTTTGTTTTACTCGTTTTTCATTTTGTGATATTTAGTTGCAGTTGCCCTTTCGAAAATCGTTATATTTGATTTCGTTATATTTTGAAGTATTTCATTTTGAAATGTCTTTTTTCATGCATTCATTATTTTATGATAGACAAAAATGGGTGACTACTGACAAAATAAACCAGAGAATACCAATTGAAACAATGTTTATCTCAATTATTCTGCAGGAAGCAGAAGGAAAGGAAGCACTTAAACCTAATTTGAGAATAAGAAATAATAATGCAATGTACCTAATGCAAGTTTTCCTTTCACAAAGGTTTCTGCTCAATGACAAAACTTTGACCAATTAGCACGAGAATAATAGGAAAACTGTTTGTACATGTAAATGTAGAAAAACTTGTGAACAACTCGAAAAACGTGAGAGGGAGGTAGCCATTTTCTCCTAATTAAATATGTCCCGCAGTCATAAATCAGCTCTTCTTTTTAATAACACAAGAGCTTCTACACGTTTGCATGTTTAGCCAGACCACAATTCTCTACTAGCAGCATGGCCTGCGTCGAAAAGACTCTTTCACGGGGAGTTGAAGTCAATGGAACTGATAGATATTTAAGGTCAAGCTGTGACAAATTAAGATAGCGCATTCCATTATCGCATCATAATGTAAGTGGATCTGTGTTATTAGCATAGAATCCCATGTAGTGGTTAGGCTCATTACTTATCGATCTCGATAATTATGTTGATAGGTATTTGTTTGTCTGTCTGTTTGTTTGTCTGTTAGATGCACGCGATATCTCACGAAAGCGAGGTTGAATCTGCTCCAAATTTTGCATGTGCATTCATCATATCTTGGACCAGAATCCTATCGATTTTGGATGGATTATGTCGTATAATTAGCGATATATTGATTAATTAGTGATGTGACACACGGTGTCACCATGGAGTAAGAACGGATGAATCAAAACCGTAGTTTCTGTTTTGGGGGATCCCCTAACTTTTGATCGATAAGTCTTCGGTCTCCGACCGATATTCTCGTTTGATTCTTTATCCGATGTCGCTGATTTTTCCGAACCAGCGGAGTAATACACATCTGGAATAATTTGGACAAAAGTGATGACGTTGACGAATTGCAGTTTGCATTTTCTATGATATCATAATACCCGTTTCGATGGTCGAAACAGTGCCATTTCGACGTATCAGTGTTTCCAAACGCCCATCCCTGCATGTCTAAATTTGATTTCTACGAATTTGCAATTGAATTGAACAGACTTTTGGTTCTGTGAAATACATTATGACGTCGATTGACTTCAAAAAGATTATGAGACGAGAAAACATCAACTTTACATTTCGTGATTACTGGACATGAAGTAGACCTATGAATCGTATTCTTCACGTTGTTGTAAAAATATCGCCTTTCCTGACTTACTGAATTAATTGAAATTTTTAGTGGTTTAAGATTGTTGTTGTCGCTAAGAGGGTATTACTTTTCTTATTTACAAAACTTCAGACATCTATTCTAGACTCTTCTAAAGAGATATTTTCTCTCTACTCGTTCTCTTAATTCCTTCTCCTGATCCATTTCATTGATTCTAATTAATACACTTTTTTTGAGATTATTTATTAACATTACCAAATCAATACTAAACACAATAATGACGTCTTCAATAAACAAAATATTTGGGTGAAAAGGTGAATCCAACAAATAACTCATATATATATATAGGATATCTTCATTCGACTTTCTTGTAAAATTTTATTTGAAGATAAACATTATATTTTAACACAGTTTAAAAAATAAATAGTTGGGCCTAATATAGGCTCACAGTGATAAAATTCAGGCTTAAATCAACCTGCCTTATATAAAACATGTATAACAATAGATCGAGGTAATACTGCACTTTGTGGCGTTCTCCACACAACCGTATATAAATGAACAAATGGTCATGAATTTTTTTTTTGCAGTAACGGCCGGAAGCTTTCACTTTATTTTGTGGCATAATGTTTGTTCATTAGTGAGTTTACTATTCATTTGTAATAAGTAGATGAGGAGGTATTCTGAGGTATTCCACACTTGATGAGGTATTCTGCATGAATATACTGTTTTTGAAATATTTCATGCTTTTGTATTAGACAATTATTTCTTTGTGACTTGTCATGTCTAGAGTGGGCATTGCAACACCGGACGAATGCATGGGTGTGATTTGAGGTAATTGCTTGATAAGTGTTCCTTTAGCACTCATTTCTGTTGTGAACGAACTCCCTCGGAAGTCTTTGGCTTGGCCTTTCATTCGGTGTAAAATAAGAAATGGGAATAGACGATCTCTCCAATCAACAAAACAAAATATAACGCAAATTAAATTAAACACAATATTAAAGTTATACAATGTCATTTCCCCGACAAAGAAAAACACAGAAAATGTGGTTAAATCTGAAATAACGGCTAAAGCAGTCATCACAATTGATCTTTTCATAAGCGTTATAAGTGAGAGTGGCGGCGCTTGATTTGTGGCGGATGCTGTCACATTTTTGTGATGACGAAACATCGGGACAATGAACAAAGCAAGGACAGAAATTTGAGTTTCGATTTGTAGAAACAGAAACGCTAGAACCGGCCATCTCGGTATGCAACTGAGTCTCAGGGCATTGCTGTTTATAGCTTCAAATGCTGTAGCCACGCTGATAATCAAGCTAAATAAAACGATAAAAAGTCCCTGAAACTGACTAAAAACTTTCCACGATTTTGAAGATAGATGTCGTAAAGTTGGTTCACAAGTGAACATGGTTTGTCGTAACCATAAAATCAAATACACTGTAATAAAAGAGTATCCACCCAAAAGCAAATTAACGACGTTTGTGATAGGTGTATATGGTACAAAATATTTTGAAATCACCAAACCCATTTTTGCCATTCCAACCAACCCAGAAATTATTAAGGTGGTGTTTAAAAGATAGGGCAAACTTCTGTAATGTTGTGCATTCACTAAGCCTTTTCGTTTTGGCTTAAGTATTGATTTTGTGAAATACACAACGATTTGGCAAATAGTAATATAAACTATTATAATCGTATAGAGAACGTTAAGATAAAAGTCCCATGTTGAAATTGTACCGATGTTTTCGTTGGTAGATGTTGTTTGATTGATTGAGCAATTCACCATGTTGTCTGTCTTCTTGGTTGAACGGTTTGGTTTTCTCACGAGACGCTCAGCTTTTGTCTTCTTTATAATTTGAAAGAAGCATCCACCAAGAAGATGGTTACTATAGATTCTAGCTATAAATATTACAATATAAAAATAAATATTGAAAATACAATATGGAAACGAATCAATAGATACTTCCGTCCCTTTACACCGTTTTTGGGGAATGATCCCCAACAAAATAATTTAATATTCCCATATGAATTCCATTTCACTGGTAAAGCTGAACTAACTAACATACAACTGCATCAAGTTAAGTATGAATTGCTTGTTCACTAGTCTTGCTAACTATATCAAAGTGTGATAATCTGTGAAGTTAACAAATTTATAGTTTTCTGTAAGCTATTTTCAACCAAAACAAGAATGTATTTATATTTACGGGATGTCTTTAATGATTTGTGGTAACTAACAAACTAATCAACAAAATTTAATTTTGTCAAAAATCAAAGAAACGGCAATTTTGATTTGTGAGTTTAATTATAGAAAATACCACTCAAACCGTGACGACCAATCTACATCCTATTAATTTGGGCTTTGCTTGAAATGGTTTTCTTGCAAATCACATCCATATACTTACTACAGACCTATTTTTGTTTTAAAATGCGTCTTGATCTTAAGCGCCTGATATTGCATCAAGCTATTATATTGAAGGACTCTTTAAATCAAACAATAAAATCGCTAGATATTCAGTATTTATATCTGACGGAATTGTGCCTTCAGTGCGAAAAACGCGCTATTACTTGAACAACGACGATATTTCGACGAATGTATCCGCAATCAAGGGAACAATATATTCATTCATTGAAGACTGCTGGATTTCAAATTTTCGAAACAACGACGAAAAACGTTTTAAAACCTTGCGATGAATATTATGCTCGTTTACAAATTGAGTCGATATCAATATCATACACACTAACAAAGTAACAATGGAACGAATAATGCAGCATAAAGTTTGTATTTGGAGCTCCACGTCGGATAAAAAGAGGTTATGCTAGCGCTATTTGTGATACTGTGAATTGCGTGCCTATGGTACGCACTCGGGTTAGTTAAAACGAAAACGATACCGTGCGCACTGAATACGAAAAATAGTTAATTTTGTGTGTAAATTGGCACACCTTTGTTCAATTCCGGTATCAAACGATCCCTAGTAAATTCACCTCTGGAATTTATTCCGGATCATGTTGAAATAAAATCTAATCATCGTAGCGTTTGTTCAACCAGTTTTTATTTCTACCCAAATAAACTTTATTCCCTGGGACTTTAGTTGGAATATAAGAGGAATTTGCAATATCAGATTTATCAAGTGTAAAAACACAGGATTAAAGAAATTTCAAAACTAGGTTATAATGCAGATACATAAAGAATATAGTGAGTTTATTAATGACGAACTTGGATGGTAAACTAATTAATAAATATAGGCCAAAAACTTCATAGAATGTATTTATGTTTTCTGTTGAACGAAAGGAAGTCGAAAAGTGTTTTATATATTTAAATGGAACTAAAATTTATTCTTCCATGAAATCAACTAATTTATCAATTCCAATAGAAGATTAATGCGAAATACATAACATAAAGACTGTATTTTCATGCTTGTAATAGCAGATTTTCATGTTACAAAAGAGCCAATTTAGAGTGACTTGGGCAATCCCAAATACTATAATACTGATATAAATAGAATATATATATTATATATCGAGTTTATATTTACCGAACTTGGTTGGTAAACAAATCAATACATATTGGCCAAAAAGTTCATAGAATGTATTTCTGTTGATCGAAAGGAAGTCAAACATAAAATGTTCTTACATTCACGTGAAAGTGAAATGTATTCTCTCATAAAATTAACTAATTTATCAATTCCAATTAAAGATTATTGCGAAGTACATGACCTTAAATTGTTAACTCGTACTACACTTAAATACACAAATAGCAAAGCATAATCTGCTATTGCACGAAAAACAAAAATAGACTAATTCAACATGAATTTAGCTACAATGAAATTAATCTCAAGCGACAGTCCTTTTTGCGAATTGTGTTACTGATTGCCAAGGTAAAATTATTTGATTTGGTTGGATTTATTCGGTGTCAACTGCGAGTTAATTCATTGAAAAATATATTCTGAAAACTAGATATCGATGATCTACGAATCAAGTCTATGTGTATGTATTTTATTGGACACGAAATCTACCTATGGGATCGTGTGTTATCATATTGTTGTTGTTGTTGATCGTGTTAATATTTCTTGTTGTTGTTGTGAAAAAATCGTTTTTCTCTTTAACTAATAGTCCAGTGACTATGAAATTTTCGGTGTTTAATTAAGGAATATTGTTGTCCCTAAAATTTCATTCATTTCAAAGATTTCTGTAGACTCGGTTGTGATTGAGCACCGCCTCGTGGTTTCGTGATCTCATCTCAGCGATTTGATGTACGATTACGGGTACTCTTAAAAGATTTTATACTACTACTGTATTTTATACTTATAGTTTTGGCTTTCGTTTCCATATATTTTAGCATCGCTTTCTTGTTTCAATTTGGATTAGTTGTGGACTTGTGGTACAATAAATGGAATGATATATAGGCTTTCAACAACTACACAGTTTGGTATTGTTATGTGTAGAATGTAGATAATACTCATTCCTTACTTTTATGTGACGCTTCCATGAAATTGTTATGCGATTTATCAATAAGAAGTCATGACATCCGAATCGTGACTTTCAATCTAGGTCATAGGTATGCCGTATATATCTACTGAGTAAACTTCGTTTACAGATACTAAATACAGATTCTCAAGATTCTATATTTATATTAACAAACAATTCGATGATAACCCGGCGGTGACCCTTTGAATGCTTTTTAACTGCGTAGATCATGGGCGTCGTCGGCTTCATCGAACTTGAATAAAAATGCAGGGTCCGACATTGGGTCGCCGTCGTTTTAAGGAGTATTCAACTATGTCGACCATTTTATATTACTACTTTATAATCATCTTGTTTACATTCCGTGAATAATAAATAGAAGCTTCACTTGAATTTGTTATATGTAGTACTAACACAAATTTCCGGAAAACCTACCACGTTAAACGCTTGAATTTTATTCACGCAGACCACACAAAGTTCATTCGATAGATTATTTCTGCCTGAATCGTGATTAGAAACAAGCTTCAGTTTTAAACTTGTAAATAGATTACAAAATAAAACAATTTATTTTGGTGACTTTACCAAAATCCAATATAAAATATACTCTAATATATTCATTGCCAATAAACCTTGTTTTGTAAAATACAGTAACTGTCTTGTCAAGGTCATGTGCGGTATATCTGTAAATTTAAAGAGGACGAATTCTTTATTGATAGTAGCTAAAAACATATATATATATACAGATTCGTAAAAATTCGAGAATATGTACATGAGTTCCACACTTTTTAAAATTTCAATTGGCTTTTTCGCAGGTCTCAATTCGCTGAAATCTCCTATTTCAGATGTAGATAGCAATTGGTATGAGATGCTTGTCTGGTTGAATAATGACAAACAAACAAAAATTGACGTTTATAACGTGACTATTGAAGTGAATATTATCGAATAAATGCTATATTTTATTTCATTTATGTAATGATTTGCTGATTTTTCTATCAATCAGTCACAATCGATTTTGGTTGATTTGTGTTTCTATGTGAAATTCATTAAGATTACTTCTTGCGCAAAAATGAATGATCATTGATAAATACTGTTAAATGCGAGTATAGAGTAAATCACATTGTCAACATTGTCGTGAATCAAAACTACCTTTATTTAATATTAACCACACATACATTATGGTATTATTACAGACTCAATCTTGTTTATTCCATTTTTATAAATATTGTAACATTAGTAAGTTTCGAAAATATCCACACGTCAGCCATGATAAATCTTGTATTTTAATGTTTGTATTTTCTTGTTGGTCAAAACTACTATATATCAAAATATTTTACATTGCGAACCGCTGCATATGAAAGTATCGGATCAGAATTCCAGATGGTGAGGAAATCGAACCACTTGGCGGTACGACGATATATTTTTGTATTTCAAAACGGCAAAAAGGCACCATAGGCATTCGCTCACCACGCACCCCTAATTGCCCTGCATGGTTCCGCAGGTTCGAATCCCATCCGGAGATTATGTGCCAGAAGTTCGCCCCGAAAATTAACAGAATTGTGTCAAACATAGCTAATATATATACTGTATACAAGAAAATAATAAACAGTGTGGCAGTATAGAGATATAAGCGAACCAGTTCTTAGAAGATTGCCATATCAGCGAACCCGTTCTCGTTTCAGACGTTGGACGACCGCGGCTCATGAGTAGCATGCACCGCAGCTGAGGATTAGCGTTATATTCGGCAAGGTATGTATTAGATTTATGTAAAGCACGTGTTAATATAGATTGCGTGGTGACATGTATACGTATTCTGAAATAAGGGAACCTATTTTTAAAAGGAGAACATGTTAGGATAGGACTCATCATAGGATAGGACATATTTATCCCGGGGGAAAGGATAGCCCATAACGCGCCTCATTGTAGAACGAGAACGATTACAACACTGTAACCAAGTTGAGCAACTACTATTCAAAACATAGCAAGGCAAAACAAAAACGGTAACGACTTAATATAAATAAGGATCGCCTCGGAAACGCCGGGTTAGCCTCAAGAAAAATTCCAAGAGGAAGAGGCCACCCCCAATACACCAAGAATTGGGGCGGGTTGGCTAAACAAAACCACAATTCAGTCTTACTTAATACAACCAAATATCCCGTGATATCTTTTTTCTTTCGCGGATCAGATCGATACACCTGGAATCCAGCCTTCATACCAAGATTGTATCATGGTGTGATTTTATTCGGAGCAATTTCCCCGCTAAGGAAATATGACCTATCTATACCACTCTTGGTGGGAGAGTTCCTCTCATCACATTCGCTACACATTGGATGGCATTGTCATGGTAGAAGTGTGGTTTCCGGGCGTTTTACACGTACGATCCGAGCTGCTGTTTGTGGTGGGTCGTTGTAGTCGATCATTTTTTTCTTTTTTTCCAATTGATTTCATTTTCAAAGTTGTTGAGAACGAGGATTCAGAGGATGCTGTTTCCTCTCAATTCCCTTTGTTTGTATAATCCGTTTTTTTTTTCAAAGTCTCATCAGTTAAATCCAAATTCAGTTGGCTTGGAGGTATATTGTTGTCGGTACTTCCGAACCAAGATGGCGGACACCGGGACGTAGTATGTGTACCAGGTTAGGTCATCATTTGATTCCAATTTTCCTCATTGTAGTTCTATTACGAGTTCGGGACCTGCCGGAGTATTTGTACCTGGAATTTTGTCCTAACCTTAACCTGGTACACATACTACGTTTTGTTGTCCGCTATCTTGGTTCACATACTACATGAGCACCAAGTTTTCCAGGTTAGCTGGTGCAGTGAGTATCTCATGCGGCGATGTGATGAACAAGGAAGGCGATGTTGAGTCCCGGGATTTGAAGTTGTGAACCTTCACTTTTACATGAGCTTCTTCTTTTAAAGACGGTTGAAACGGCTCCATTTCCAATAGTTGAAGTTCGTTTGAAACAAAATGTCTTCGTAGTATTTGCTGATTCTCGTCGCTTTGGTGGAGTTTTTAATGGACTCATTGTGATTTCATGATCTACAGCAGTGGTTCTCAAACTTTTTTAGTCCCAGAGCCGCATTTCAAGCCTCAAAGTTATGAAGAGCCGCACACAAACAAAGCAAGGTAAAATAGCAACAAACCTTAACGCGTATTTAAAATACCAAGCCATCGTAACAACAACACACGCAACAATTAGGGCTGGGCAAAATATTCGAATAATGAAATATTTGAATGGCATTTTACTATTCGAATATCCGGTACCACGTGACCTGCGCCGCTCTGCTTGGACACCGAACTCGCGCATCCTCAACTCAATCGTGAATTGTGCGAGATTTCCCAACGGCGCTCGCTATCAGAAAAAAAAGACAAATTTGAAAAAGTCGTTGTCTCTGCGTTATGGTGTTATATGCTTATATTTGCACTTAACCTATCGTTTCAATTCCATATTTTGCAAAAAAACGTACCGACCGTTCCGTAAACTTAGAAACGTCAAACCAGATTAGATATTTAAAATTTCCCAGATTTTAAACACCGCATGATTGGTGACATGTCATTAGCCATTTCTTGCATTACCGAACATAAAGTTGATTAAAAAAAATGTTAAAATTACTTTTCGGCGTTTCATTGTTAAAAAGGCGATTTTAGGTCGTTAGAAAACTCTAGTTATATAAATAGCATAGATTCAAAAACTAAGGTTAAAACGTGGAGGAATTAGTTATAATTAGCGTCTGACCCCCTATTAGGCACAAAGGTCTAGAAATGCTTTCATGGCCAAATTATTTAATCGCTATTTTAAATCAACATTCAGTATTCACGCAATCGTTAATTTGCCAGTTTAACTATCTAATACTAATATAACGCGAACATCATAGAAAAGCATGAGAAACTCAACTATCTTTTTAATAAATATCTGCATCTCGGTTACTGTTCACTTTAAACAGGCAAGGTTAATTTACAAGCGGTGATAAGGAAGATCAAATCCAAGGCGGAGGATAAAACTCAGAATAAAATTAATTTGGTTTAAAAATCAGCCCTTAATTAATGTATTCAACAGCTGTCGCTGATGTGAACGCAAGGGTATACTAGAAATATGAAACTTCGATATCCGACGACCCCTTATTCTTGCAAAAAACGAGAAAGGGCGGGAATATAGAATACCAACTTTAGGGTATCGCCGCCGAAACGATCGCTGTTACAAAGACAATCAGCGATTATGATGGACTTAACCAGTAAAATAACGCTTTGACTATTTTCGATTACTGGAACAAAATTAAAATGCTCTAGAAATTAAAATAGTCATTGAGTTATTTGATTTATACATAATATTTGGAAATGGGACAAAAACTGAAAATCCACAAAAGCAAGCCAAGGATTACAGCCACGTCTAAAATCTTTCCAAGTGAAAAGTGTCCGATTGGCCGCGAAAACGCTTACTGTTGCGTCACTATTGCATCTTGTAGATTAGTCAACGCTACGCAAATAAATACGGGGGAATTCATTCGACTAACTAACTAATAGACTTCCGCAATTTAATTTTTAGTCAATGATTAATTTTTTCAATGAAATTTTTTTGAAAGTAATTAATTTTCAAAGCATAAACAAGAGCCGCAAGAAAGGTTGTTTGAGAGCCGCGCCCTAGTTTGAGGATCACTGATCTACAGCCTAGACATTCGGACCAGTTGCTAATTCTACGAATAATATTTCAAAATTGCTTTATCTGTGGTCCCTCTTCCAGGATATCAGTGGCCTAGCAAATAGCACGTCTTAAAGCTACCAATTATGGTGATTGATTATCATTTGGGATAGCAGCATACATTCAAATGGCTTGGCATATGATGTAAATAGGTGCTTTTCGAAGATTTCAAACATTTACGTCATCATTTACACTCACTGAAGCTATACGTTTGTTTCATATTTGGATAAAGCTATACGTTTGTTTCATATTTGAATATACCCATAATAATATGTCACGAATGCCGTAAACCTTATAGGCTTGTTTTGTCGACGTACGCTTCGAGCATCCCATTGGCATACTTTGAGCCGTATAAAACTTGAGAGTTTGCATACTCGCGAGCTAACAAGGTTGAGTGTCACGATCGAAGGGTATGTAAAGCACGTTTAGTTTAGGTACGGGGTGGTTTAGGACAGTGGGTTGAGGATATGCAAGTTGGGGAGCTGGGGCAGTGGGGCGACAATAGGAAGGTTGGGGCAGGTAGGCGGTGAGCCGGGGATAGGAAGGTGGAAGAAGATAGGGCAGTGGGTCGGCAATAGCAAGGTTGGGGCAGGTAGGCAGCGGGCCGGGGATAGGAAGCTAGGGTAGTGGGTTGGAGATAGGCTGGGGGAGATAGGTCAGTGGGTCGACAATAGGAAGGTTGGGGCAGATAAGCAGTGGACCGGGGATAGGATGGTAGAAGAATATGGTCGGGGATATAAGGTTGAGGCTGTGGGCCGAGAATAGGAAGGTAGAAGAAGATGGTTGGGGTAGATAGGCAGTGGGCCGGGTGTAAGAAGGTAGAAGAAGATAGGGTAGTGGGTTGGAGATAAAAGGTTGGGGGAGATAGGTCAGTGGGTCGATAATAGGAAGGTTGGTGTAGATAGACAGTGCACCGAGGCTAGAAAGGGTAGGGGAATAGAGCAGTGGGTCAAAGATGGGAAGTTTGAGGGAGTGGGTCGACAAGAGCAAGATTGAGGAAGATAGGCAGTGGGTAGAGAATAGAAAGGTTGAGGGTCATATGCAGGGTTGCCATACCGTGTTTATTTCTAAGATTTGTGCTTATTTTCTAGCGTGTGTCTTATAAAGTAACGATGTGCTTATTTCTAAGAAAAGTGCTTATTTTTGAGTTACGTGCTTATTTTGTCTTAGAAACATGAATGACTTGTTTATGTTTTGCGTACAAAGCTTCCGTGGAGACGAGGGACGATGTATCTTTGTTATCCGCAACGCGTTTAATTTAAAATTATGTGTTTATGTTATTTAATAATTAATTTGTTACCCACATTTTGGGTTAGATGGCTGCGCAACTCATTGAATATGCGCAGACGCCCTTTGGGTTGTTGTTTCCTGTGCAAGATGTTGAATGCTGGATGTTTATTGTGTGTACTTGCCTACTTTTCCGTAGCTTCTTACATTTTAGAGGTTGCGTGTGGCCGTTATTCAATGGTTTTCCACGGCCTTGCGCAATTTCGGGGCTGCATGCAACCTTTTTCGAAGCGAATTCTAATAATAAAAAGTTGGAGTGCGGAAGAGACTTGTGTATGATTCCTTTCTCATTTTCAATCTGCCGTTGTTAGGTACCCCCCAAAATAAACTTTAGACACCCGTGCCTATTTTTGACTCTAGGTCGATGGCAACCCTGGTCATATGGCAGAGGATCGACGACAGGAAAAGACAGTTAGGGCAGTGGGTCTAGTATAGAAAGGTTGTAATTTCTGCGGTCGCTCAGACGCTTCTGTCAATCAAACAGATATTCAAGTAAGGTTGTAAACATTGCCTTGTTTAAAATCTGTCTGAATAAAAAAATGTCTGGTCTGCGGGATAAACTATTGTTACGTTTAATGAAATAATTAGAGTTGGTCTGACGACTCAAACCTCAATATTGTCCCCGTTAAAATAAATTTTGCGTTTTTTTAAGTACCATAATAAACCGCGACTGACGCTTTTTAACAGTATCAAGTTACGGTGAAATGCTACATAAAATATTTAATGACTGATTATATGTAACAATAATACTGTTAAAATCAAGAGTCGTTCCACGTTTAAATAGCATTTGACCGTTACTTTATTGAAGTTACGTTTAAATGCTACTTGAAATATTTAATGACTGACGCTTTTTAACTGTAATCCTGTTGAAAAATTCAGACGTTCAACATTTAAATAACATTTTACCGTAACTTCGATACTGTTAATATTCGATTTCACTGAAGGTATTACAAGTTTACAACGCAAGACTAACTCTATTCTATTTAGTCTTGCTCTATTATGCTGAAGAATTTGTAGACGTATAATAATGCAATGATGCTGTAGTCAGAGCTGATTTAACCACAAGAGAGCTGTGCTCAAATATATGAACACGTTAAGCAGAGCGAAGCAGTATCTACCTTTGACGCTACCGGTACCCACAAAAAATTCCGAGTTTCGCGTAGAAATAATTTACAGAATCAAACCGGACAGCCAGTGTTCCCATGGATAAAATAATACAGCGAAATTTTAGACGGAATATCAGATTTCATGCGAAATTTAGAAATAAATAAAAGTGATAGCCTTCTGGCAAAAAAATCAATCTTTACTTACTGAAAATTTCAAAGCAATTGGTCCAGTATTCGAAGAGAAAACGGATTTTTTTAAAAATGATGGAGACAAATAATGAAAATCACAATAACAACAAAATTTTGAAACGATCGTTATGTCCACTACGTGTCCAATAACAACATAATATTGAAACGATCGTTATGTCCACTAAACGTGTCCAATAAAGCAAAAGAAGCGCATGCTTGAAATACCTAGGAAAATGAGGATCACTAAAATTTCCATGGCCGAGTTTTCTATAGTGCCTCAGCGTTTTATGAAATGATTGGTGTAATTGGTAAAGCAATTCGGATTTTAATATTGACCCGGTTGAAATAAAATTTGCTTTTTTTTCAAATACCATCCTAAATGTTTATAGGCATGAGAACTACTTGGCCTTCAATCATTAATGAATACTGAAACTTACTTTCCGAAACACAACTAAAAACTAACAATAAAGATGCCAAACCTCGAATCGAGGTATTATTTACAACCATGCCTAAAAATCACTCCGAGTTACAAAAGTGTCTGAGCGGCTGCTAAAATATCTATTGTTACCTCACATTTTGCATTTTGCTGATTAGCTAATTTTACGGAAGTAAAGAAGGAGGTCGATGCTGTGTGTATTGCGAACAGTAATGTCGCATTAGAAATGGCGCATTATCAACAATGACTGAATGAGGGCGCATTGCGCTGCTATACAGGCTTTGCTCGATGCGAGACAGACTTTCATTTTTTTTGTTTTTGTTTAAAAAATGTTTAAATTGTTTAAAAAAAACGTTTAAATTGTTTAAAAAAACGAAAAGGATATACATTATTAGACAATCTAGACAATTACTTATTGATTGATACATAATTTTTTGCAATATTGTTTATTATGAAAAATTACCTTTGTGCATTTGTTGATATCGTTCAATATTGTTTATTACAATAATTTTTTATTTTATTAAAATCCAATAAACAAAAAGAAAAGAGACAGACTTTCAACCGTAAATTTTGTCAGTAAATTGTGCTTTTAGGCTCCCGGCCTATCTAAAGTTCAGTTCCCAGTACAGCAGCACCACCCTTACCGAATTGTGTTTAAATTGTTTATGCTGGTTAATCAGTTAAAGGTGTAATTAAAGGTGCCAATGTGTAATATTGAGTTCTATTTATTCTATTTATTTTTTTGTCTTTTTGTATGATCGTGTTAATTTATTAAGTTAATGTGTAATATTGAGTGTCCCGTTTCCTATATTTGCTGCTTAATTTCAGCTACAAGGTGTCGCTGACTAGATGACTCTATGAGTCTTTTCGCGACTCCGCGTCAACTGCAACAAGCTGATATCCATTTGACATTTTGTTACATTATATTATTTATTCATTTTTCATATCGCGCATTGTTTTTTGCATGACGAAAATAAATATCTGAATCTGAAAAAAAAAAAAAAAAAAAAAAAAAAAATCAGTTAAAGGTGTCCATGCGCTTGATTTTTTCCCTTATCCCAGCAACGGTACTGGTACACCGGTATGGCACTGTCTCTGATTGCTGGATTGAGACAATTCTGTTCTTTCATTCGTACCGCGGTACCGTACTGTCATACTGTATCCTGGGCCTGGAATTGTTACCGTACCGGTATACCGGTACCGGTACCGGTAGGTCATTCTGTCAATAGAAATCTGCCTTAGGTATATTTCTATATTTAGTAGGCTATACCGGTAGACTAATGAATAATATACGTGTGTCAGTCAGTCAGTGTGTTCAGGTATTATAGCTGTATAGGCTTAGGCTATACGGTATATGACTGTGCACATAATTTAATGCTGCTGATTGTAGATCGTCACATCATTCATGTCATTATCTGATATTTTAGGAGCCCTAACTTTGATATTATGGGATAGGGTAGTGAAATTGTTTATTCGGTTATTACGGTATCTTAGCCTGCTTGTACTATCTGTAGAATATGTAGTGATCGCAATTATGGTAATTTTTAAGCTTTCTTCTGTACTGTTCATTAATCGTCTTGATGCTTTTAGCCTTTTATTTGGCAAACGCAATGTAAGAATGGTAAACTTGATTCAGATATTTCTGTATTTACTCTGATTGTCTATTTTGTACTTGACAGCTGCAGACTTAGTTTTTTTTATTTGTCTTTTCTCACAATGAGTTTACTCATTTTGCTTCGCGATAGTCGAAGATTTTGTTGTGCTACAGGGAGTTCAGGAGTTTGTAAAATATTGTCAAAGCATGGTATTTATTGTTAAAAATTTATTTCCCTAGTGACAGAATTTGAGCATATCAGTCTTTTGTCTGATTGTGGGAAATTTACCTTGGGTTGGGGTCTCCCTAAAACCAGGCACTTGCGAATTCAGGCACCATTTCAGGCACTTTGATATTTTTTTATTTTTACCGTACGTCATTGGGGTTTCCAATTTAACTGACAAGATAATTGGACTTTAAATAATTTTTTGCATCCCTATATTGCAATAAAACAATATTATTTCCAATTTATTAGAGTATAAATAATTTTTCAATAGTAAAATGTGGCAACATTGATTACAAAATATAGAAATCAGGCACTTGTGAAATTTCAGGCACTTGGTCATAACCTATTTTACAATGTATCTGATTACTCTAAAGCAGAAAATTAAATATATACACTTTGTATGGTTGAATTTACAACATTTTGGTAAAATACAATACAGTTTGTGACTGATGAAGACGTGTCATATTTCGCAAGTGCCTGATTTTTCATTTTTCTCGGTGACAGTTGCCATATTTTTTCGCAATTATTTTCTTAAATTATTTGCGTCAGCACTTACTATTCTTTGCTTTCTAACGCAAATTCATTGTTCCACAAAGATTTGAGCGTTTTCAATATTGCAATGAGCAATACCATTTGACAACATATGGTCAACCATCGTACTTTCTGGATTTATTTGAAATTGAATATGAATAATAAAATCTGGCAACCTCAAGCACAAAATACTAAAACCAGGCACTTGTGAAATTTCAGGCACTTCGTAAATACATATTTCTCGATGTTTTTACTTACTTTGAAGCAGAAAACTAATATATACACTCTTTTGTATGATTGAAATGACGTCTTTTTGGTAAAAAACAAAAACGATTGGGACTGGTGATGAGGGGTCAAATTTCGCAAGTGCCTGATTTTTAATTTTTTTCGATAACGGTTGCCATATATTTTTGCAACAATTTTTCTAAATTATTTGCGTCAGAACTTACTAATCGTTGCTTTTTAAAATAAATTCCTAGTTCTACAACAATTTCAGCGTTTTTACAATGAGCAATATTATTTGACAACATATAGATAACCGTGGTATTTTTTGGATTTATTTGAAATTGAATAGGAACGATAAAATCTGGCAACCGCAAGCACAAAATACTAAAATCGGGCACTTGTGAAATTTCAGGCACTTTGTAAAAAACCATTTCCCGATGTTTTTGATTACTTTAAAGCCGAATATCCAAATATACATATTTTGTATGACTGAATTTGGTATTTTTATTGTCCAAAACAAGAAGAACTGTCACTGGTAGGAATGTGGCAAATTTAGCAAGTGCCTGATTTTTTGGTTTTGTCAATGGTAGTTGCCATATCTCTATAATTTTTGTCTTTTTTTTTATATGTTGTTTCCCTATTGCGTTTTTTTATAAAAGTCAATGTTTGTATGAGAGCTCCACTTAGCATAAATGGAATTAAACTTTTAACATCAGTATCTACATCCGGAAATCGGTATTTAATTAAACCGATCACGCTTTTGCAAAACTATTTGAATATTGTAAAGTTTGAATGACATTGTGTTGTTTATTTTTATTAATTCAAAAGTATGACATATGTATTATTTAAATACGGGTTTAAATTTGACAGATCTGTAGGGAATATTAGTTATTCAGACGACATCTTTATAGTAATGTTCGGAACCCTTGAAATTGGTTCAAAACTTCTTCTAATTTGTTATAAACATTTCGACGTAATATATTACCCAGGTAGTAGCAATCGCATCGTTATAAACAACCTAATTTGTCTTCTGGCAATATTAGTTCGAAATTCCAGTTTTAATTGTTATCGGACGACGATTTCAATAATGTAATTTGGCCTATGACTTCATATAAACTACATAGCAGAAACAATTGACTTATGTCGTATAGAATCTTTTATAATACGTATCCAAGTCACATTATCCCCTAATAGAACATAATTTACCGTTCACAAAATGTATAAAAGCCTGTGCAAAATCTATATTGACAACCAGCGGTGTTCAACCACGGTTACAATTAAGATATTCAATCACTTGCTGTTGCTGTTGTATAATATTCTTTACAACCTGAGGATCTGACTGTAATATCTTTTCATGGATAGTTTATGGAATGGATTTCATGGATAGTTTACGTAGAATTATTTGTACATTATTTCATGCTGTAACAGCTAACTGTAAAACACGTAGTTCCTAAATAGGAAGAATGGCTACAGGATGGTAAATACGAAATGGCAATGTCACCTAAACAAAATTCGCTCGGCGAATGACATCAGGTAGCTGATATGCCCAAAGTTAGGCTTAAAAGCATCGTTAAACGAATGTTACAATAAAAATCCTTCAATATTCAACACGCCAGTAGTCAGTCAACGAATTTTTTTGCGTTATTCAAAAAGTTGCAAATATATAAAAACGTAAAACAGTAAATGTTTTTAATGTCACAGAAGCCGTATTGAACTCTCGATTATAGATCTTTCTTCATCAGTAATTGGGGATATAAATTTGAATTTAAATTTATTAAGGAGATAAAACATTAAAAACACTTCACAAAGGAAGTGTATGAGTGAACACTAATCGAAGCTTTCAGTTTGAAAATTATTAGAAATATTGAGTATCCAATGAAAATCCTTACTATTTGTTCTATTTTGACATGATATGATTTACGTATCTTGCAATCAGGTAAAACCACAGATCTAAGAATTGAAAATTTTAAATGTCAGTTCTGAAATTAAACATGAAAAGGTTTTGTGTATATTTTCCTACTTTTATATGTCGGGCGTATAGTTTCTTCATGTCGCGAATGAGCATCAGAATAGGTTGTGCAGAAAATGGTGCTCCCGTAGTATGTGCACAAAGTTGGCACACAACCCGAACATAGTATGTGTACCAAGATAGAGGTATTAGGTTGTGCGCCATCTTGGAGCACATAGGCTACTACGGGAGCGCCCTGAAAATACCCACATTTGCAACACCGACTTACCGAATACAAATTTTACACTTCCACAATTTCGCTTTCGATACTTTCTCACATGTATCATGATACCAACGCTTGCAAACGCAGCATTGGTATTGTACGTGCTCCCGTATACAGTTCGCACTTTAACAGACACTCCAATTATTATTTTCCAGAAAGCAAAATTCATGCATCGGAATGTCAGAGTATATGAGTGGCGACGATGCAGTGCGACAACGTTCCAAATGTGATTGAATTTTTGTTGACTCCGCCTTGTTCAATCTTCCATTTGGGCGTTTTGAAGAGCTATTTACTCACTTCAAATATAAATACTTGCACCATCTTCGGGCAGACGTCGAATTGAAATTAGCAATAAGAATAGCACTCAATATTCATCGGATTGTCTTAAAAACATTTTACCGAGAAAGCAAAGTATAGTAAGTACTAAGTTCTGACGAAAATGATTTTATGAAAAGTATTGCAAAAATATATGGCAACTGTAATTGAAAAAAATGAAAAATCAGGCACTTGCGAAATTTGACCCCTCATCACAAGTCCCAGTCGTTTTTCTTTTTTACCAAAAAAGACGTCATTTCAATCATACAAAAGAGTGTATATTTTTGTTTGCTGCTTCAAAGTAAGTAAAAACATCGAGAAATAGGTTTTTACAGAATGCCTGAAATTTCACAAGTGCCTGGTTTTAGTATTTTGTGTTTGCGGTTGCCAGATTTTATCATTCCTATTCAATTTCAAATAAATTCAAAAAGTACGATGGTTAATTATATGTTGTCAAATAATATTGCTCATTTTAAAAACGCTGAAATTGTTGTACAACTAGAAATTTATTTTAAAAAGCAATGATTAGTAAGTTCTGACTCAAATAATTTAGAAAAATTGTTGCGAAAATATATGGCAACTGTTATCGAAAAAAATGAAAAATCAGGCACTTGCGAAATTTGACCCCTCATCACCAGTCCCAATCGTTCTTGTTTTTTACCAAAAAGACGTCATTTCAATCACACAAAAGAGTGTATATTTTAGTTTTCTGCTTCAAAGTAAGTAAAAACATCGAGAAATAGGTTTTTACGAAGTGCCTGAAATTTCACAAGTGCCTGGTTTTAGTATTTTGTGCTTAAGGTTGCCAGATTTTATTATTCATATTAAATTTCAAATAAATCCAGAAAGTACGATGGTTGACCATATGTTGTCAAATGGTATTGCTCATTGCAATATTAAAAACGCTCAAATTGTTGTGGAACAATGAATTTGCGTTAGAAAGCAAAGTATAGTAAGTGCTGACGCAAATAATCTAGGAAAATTGTTGCGAAAATATATGGCAACCGTTATCGAAAAAAAATGAAAAATCAGGCACTTGCGAAATTTGACCCCTCATCACCAGTCCCAATCGTTCTTGTTTTTTACCAAAAAGACGTCATTTCAATCATACAAAAGAGTGTATATTTTAGTTTTCTGCTTCAAAGTAAGTAAAAACATCGAGAAATAGATTTTTACGAAGTGCCTGAAATTTCACAAGTGCCTGGTTTTAGTATTTTGTGCTTAAGGTTGCCAGATTTTATTATTCATATTCAATTTCAAATAAATCCAGAAAGTACGATGGTTGACCATATGTTGTCAAATGGTAATGCTCATTGCAATATTAAAAACGCTCAAATTGTTGTGGAACAATGAATTTGCGTTAGAAAGCAAAGAATAGTAAGTGCTGACGCAAATAATTTAAGAAAATAATTGCGAAAAAATATGGCAACTGTCACCGAGAAAAATAAAAAATCAGGCACTTGCGAAATATGACACGTCTCCATCAGTCACAAACGGTATTGTATTTTACCAAAATGTTGTAAATTCAACCATACAAAGTGTATATATTTAATTTTCTGCTTTAGAGTAATCAGATACATTGTAAGATAGGTTTTGACCAAGTGCCTGAAATTTCACAAGTGCCTGATTTCTGTATTTTGTAATCAATGTTGCCACATTTTATTATTGAAAAATTATTTATACTTTGGAAATTATTTGGAAATAATATTGTTTTATTGCAATATAGGGATGTAAAAAATTATTTAAAGTCTAATTATCTTGTCAGGTAAATTGGAAACCCCAATGACGTACGGTAAAAATAAAAAAAATATCAAAGTGCCTGAAATGGTGCCTGAAAAAGTGCCTGAATTCGCAAGTGCCTGGTTTTAGGGAGACCCCTTGGGTTGCATGGCATGAACCCGAAAATTCTTCACTTATCATACAATCTTTACATCTGCATACATGCTATTATGATTTATTTTTGACATATTATTCTCTGTTGTTCCAAATCTTCGTTGCTACATTGGCAGATTTTGCTGTATTCATCCGAATATTAAACCACTACATTGGCATGGCACTGGCTTCAATTATGTGAAATTGATTTATTTCCTTGTAGATGGTTTCCCCGTCATATTGATCTGAGCTGCCCTTCTTTGGGAGACGTCTGGACATTGTTGTCCCTCAATATCGGTAATAATGCAGTATAATGAAGTTGCGCAAAATACTACAAAGAAGCGCACTCTAGTTACGTCATCATTGAATTCCTTGGGAAAAAATAATCCGATTTACCGGAGGAAAAAAAATTCTACCGTAGCATTCGAGAGTTTTTAGCAAAAAACGGCAATTTTGGTCATGTGACGGCCTCGATTAATTTAGATTTTTATTGAAACAAGCATGGCACGATATGAAGCATCTGACGTGGTCCCAGACGCCCCTCGTTTGTGAGACACATAGAGTGTTTGTTTTATTGAGCCAAATGGAGGGAAATTCTTGGAATTTGGATAGTGTGCTGTACTGACATTGGCAGATTTTGCTGTATTCATCCGAATTTTAAACCACTATGTTGGCATGGCACTGGCTTCAATTATGTGGAATTAATTCATTTCCTTGTAGATGGTTTCCCTGTCATATTGATCTGAGCTGCTCAAGTATTAGTTTTCTGCGCAATTACGTACGGACTGAATTGTATGACAAAATTTGTTTCAGAATTTCATGCATCAGATTCGTTGCTTCATTGGCAGATTTTGCTGTATTCATCCGATTAAACCACTATGTTGGCATGGCACTGGCTTCAATTATGGGGAATTAATTCATTTCCTTGTAGATGTTTTCCCCATCATATCGATCTGAGCTGCTCAAATATTATTATCCTGCTCAATAACATTCGCGCCGAATTGTATGACAAATTTGCTTTCAGAATTTCATGCATCAGATTCAATCTTTGTATCTTTTGATAGGCTCTTGTAAATTATTGCTGACAGTTTATGCTCCGTTTCTCTGAACAAATTTTTGGACATTTGTTTGCATGCCAATCCTCTATCTAATTTGGCGCACCTGTTTCTGTATCTTTTCATCTGCTGGTATGCTTTTTCTGTTTTTCTTCTATGATTTGCCATCTAGTTTTATCATCCTTTTCTCTAATTTCTTATTCTTTCTTCTCTCTCTTCTATATCTCAGTTTCTCAAAAGATTTAAATAAAATGAGCACTCGTAGAAGTATTCATGATAACTTACCAACTGTTGCATTCGATACTAACAATAGTAAATCTCTCCCCCAATCTGAAGAAGGTGCATCTGAAGCTAGGCGACTTTCAGACCCAACAACATCAGGCACATGTAATGGTAAAACGAAGGCTAAAGGGGAAGATTCACCAGCCCCTGATTTTTCTCCAGCTTATGTGAAAATACCATTTGAAGATATAGAACTTGGTGACTGTTGTGGGGAAGGAAGTTTTGGAACAGTATATAAAGCAAAATGGAAATCACAAGGGGGGAAGGATATAGCTGTCAAGACATTGAATCGAATGGATGAAGAAGTTAAAATATTAAGTACATTGAGTCATAGAAATATAATTCAATTTTATGGAGCTTGCTGTGAAGTCCCAAACTATTGTCTTGTCACTGAATATGCACCTTATGGAAGCTTGTATTGCTTTCTTGCTTCACCTAAAAGTGAGCAGTTGGAATTTGTACAGATGCTGTCATGGGCTGGAGATGTTGCATTGGGTATGAATTATTTACATGAGGAAGCACCAATTCAAGTTGTGCACAGAGATCTCAAATCAAAAAATGTTTTGATTTGCCAAGATTTCTCTTTAAAAATATGTGATTTCGGTGCAAGCAGAGTGTTTGATGAAACAACAGTAATGACGATTACCGGAACCTATCCTTGGATGGCACCTGAATTAATTCAAGGACTACCAACATCGGAAACTTGTGATGTATATTCATTTGCTGTTGTTCTATGGGAACTACTGACCAAAGAAGTTCCATTCAAAGGCTTACAAGGTTTTCAAGTGCATGGAATGTTGTAGAAAAAAAAGAGAGACGTTAATTCCTACAACTTGTCCAGAAAGGCTCTCTAATTGATGCAAAGTTGTTGGCAAGCTGACGCATCTGAAAGACCGCCTTTTAGTGATATCATCCCTGAATTAAATCAAATGTTGACTGATGGCGAATTGGAAAAACAAACAGATTCATTTGTGCACACCAAATCAGACTGGATTCAAGAAGTCAAGACAAAATTGAAAGATATACGCCACCAAGAATCCGAATTGGTCGCAGAAAAAGGACCAGCAAAGGAAAGAGAAGAAATAATGAAACAATGGGCTGAAAGATTGGAAAATGAGCTGAAACAGAAAAGCTTGTTCAATTTTCAATATAGTACTTCACATGAATCTTTTAATTGTGAATATTCTGAAACTAAGGGAACTTCATCTGGCAATGTCAGAGATGTGATTAATCGAATGATGTTCAGTAGTGGGAGACATCGACATTCAAAAGAGGAAAAATTTGGCAGACGAATCGACGGATTTTCTCCAAGTAATGGCACTAGTCCTCTTTTCGGAATGCCGTTAAGTAGACAAGGCTCATCTTCTAGCATGGAAAGTTCAAGATCCATGTCAATGCATTCAGATATGGCTTATGATATGTCGAAAGTGAGCATTGAAAGTAGTCCTGTTGCCTTTATGGACAGCACTGACGGTTTTCCTTTTCCAAAAACTCGCGGTGAACAACATCAAACTGGAGGTAGAAGTAGAATGAAATTACAGAAACAAATGTCTGCATCTTCAGAAGAATTTCAATTTGAGGGTGTGAAAATGTCTATGGATAATACACTTACCAATGGAAATAGTAATGTAAAAGCTGTTGGTGAATGGGAAAAATCATCATCCAAGTCAAAAGTGAATCAATCTAATGAATCTTTAGAAGTGAATTCTGACACAATTACGAATCAACCTCCTTTTGTTGGATCGAATTATGTGGAAAAAGTCAATATTATACCGTCGGCTGATATCTTGGAAAAAGCTTTAAAAAGCATGAATCTTAAAAAATCTCCGATCAATGATGTGTCTACATTTGCAGTTCAACTACATGAAAGATTAGAACTGATAATGAGAGAGAATAAAAGTACTCCTTCTCCTTTTGTCAGATGAAATTTGATAATGGGAATTCCCAATCATTCACTTCTTTGTCTCCATCTTGTAAATGCCAACGTATTAAAAGATCTCCACCTTTATCAAAAACATGCCTTCTTTCCAACTTCTCAAAAACCTACGATTAAATTTTCGCCTACGAAAGTAATCGAATACTGAAGACATTCTCCAACCCTGTTCGTCAGCGGCCAAGAAGATGCATAGCCAAGAACATTGATACACAAACCGAACCTGTACAACTTAAAAGAGTAAAGTCTTTGGATGCATCTACCCAAACATGTAGTTATGGCAATGTTGTCAGTAGTAAAGTTACCAACGGCAAGAAAAAAGTTGTTAATTATCTTCACCATGTTCCTTGTTTGGAAAGAGTGTGTATTGATGTGCCGGTGTGTGGTGAAAAAGATAATGTCACAGCAAACGCAAGTTTTTACGGAAAATCGAATACTGATAATCAGTCATTTGACGTCAAGGAAAAGCTCAAAGCTCCTAATGAATCTAAGTCAAAAGAAATAATTGGACAGGTTCTCGACAACTCAGTCAGTCGCATTCGTGGCATCAGACATCATTTCGGAATGGACAACAATCCAAGAAAAGTAAGCCTTCCAGCAAGAATGTCACCACCTAAATCCTTGCTTCTTAATCAGTGCAATTCACCAGGATCTCCTTCCCCAGATGAAGGGCAAATCCCGAGACATGCAGCTGCTCGTCAAGTTTTTCTCACTTCAAGGGCTAACAGTGCAGATATTATTGAAACTGATGATTTTACATACATAATAAGACCAAACCGAAGACGTCGATAATTTTTCTCATTTGTGATACTTCAATTTTTGGATTATGACGTCATAAAGCTATTGAAAATGGAGGATCTCTTTTCAGTATTGAATTTTTCGTTAATTGTTCTCATGTTTACTTACTATCAAATCTCATAGTATTAATGTTTTCTGCTGTTTGCAGTTTACCTATTTCTTCAATGATGTTTGGAAATTCTAGATAGCTCATTTTGTATAGACCAGTCCCTTGATTACGAAAAAGCTTCAATAAATTAATGGAGGGATTCACCTCGACGGACAAAAAAACAAGATGGCGGCAATTCTAAATTCTTGTTCGTTTCAATTCGAGAATTTCTAATTCAATTTGGTATACCCAGCCCTAGTGATGACTAGTGGTTATACCGCTGCTGGATGTAGATCGCAAGCCACAACCCAAACATGCATATATCTTGTGCATTACACCAACACTTCCATATTTCATTGCAATCTTTCAATAACAGTTTGAAATATTGCATATTAAATTGACTGCGGCAATAGTTTTCATGTCAGCTGATTTAATACATTCTTCAATTGCCAAAGGCATTTATGAACTGCAAGGTATGCAATGGTGCTATATTCATCACAACATTATGAAGGTCATATACGATCTTTATGATATTCTCAGTCTTCCGCTAATAAAACAGTAATTAATTTATTCCCGGAGGTGTTATGAACGCTCCAGACTGACAGTTTCTTTGTGTTGTTGCCAACTTTCTTCTCTGATAAACTACCTGCTCTTTGTTTCTTATTTTTTCTTCTTTTTTCTTATTTCCTGTTGATGTCTGTGAATTGATGGATAATGTCATTAAACTGCACATCATACCTTCGACCATTAAATTCTTTGTTGTCAACATACACATACTTTGTGAACATGATTGCTATGTTATAATCTTATAGATCTCAGGTTTAAGTCCTCTTAGGGATTTCAAGTTTAAGCCCTGGTGTGTTGTTTATTGCATTAAAGTCAACTTTTGACCTGGATAAAGTAGGGTTGATGTCACACTTGTATATTTGTAAAAAGTATTTTCTGAATTTAATGGTAACTTCATGTATAGGATTATAATTTGCTGGTATATTGCAATGAGGTAATACACGAAATTTTTGGAATGAAATTGTGAAAATGTGACTTCAATATAACTACTCTTGCCACTACTGTTTTTTCCTTAATAAATTGTATTTTAACACTTGGTTGATGCTTGCTTCAAATTACCGTATTTGCTCGTTTTGTAGCCTGGGCCCATATTTTTTCAACCAATTCACTAACCGGGCCCTTATTCAAACCGGCCCTTATTCAAGCACGGGCGCTTGTTATTTTCGATCGTTACAACAATTAATATATTGTTATTTCCAGTTCTCAAGTATGATTTAAACAAGAATAACGAAAATTTTGACTTTTTTCACACACCGCAGGTACAAATCCGCAAAAGAAGAAAAGTTTTGCGACACCCTATCAATATTGAAACGACGCACTTGGGCGTCGCGTCGCTCAGTTTGAGAACCATGGTGTTACGTAATCAATGCTATCTGTTATGTACTTGGACGCCTAAGGCGTGAGTGTTATCTATACCGGCGCTTAAAATTCAATAGCGTTGTGACAAAAGCGCTTCTTATTTCCTATTGTTCTCTACCACTGAAAAATCAGCTTTTACATCGGGCGGGTATTCAAGCACCGGCCCTTATTTATTTTTATGTTCTGTTCACACGGGCGACTATCCAAACGGGCCCTTAATCAAGATCGGTCGGTAAAACGAGCATATACGGTACATATATTTAATAAGACCTTGTTTATTATCATCATCCTATTTTGCCATGTAACTTTATTTTGTATTGTTTACTGTATCATTTATTTACACTGTATTATATGTGCAAACACTTATGTTATATCCATTATATCAGGAATTGTAATCAAGAATTCATTAAGAGGTATAATTTCATCATGATTTGACAAGGGTGGTAAATATGATAGAACTTAGAATGCTCGAAATATTTTGATAAAACAAAATCGAAATGAGTTATATCGGAAATTCCTGTTCCAGAAATAAATTTTCCACTAATGATATTTATACTATACAATACAGGGTGTTAAAAAGTTACGCAAAATTAGGGTAAAACTTTTTTGTCATGACATATTTTTTAGGATGGCCATTTTACAGCCATGACAATAGTTTTTCAAATTTTGAAATCAAACTTTTAATTATATAAATTTATCATGAAACTCAGGTAATTGAAACTTAGATTAATATTAGAAATTGGCTATTGAAAAAAAATTAAGCTAAAAAGAATAGATTTTATTACTTTATTGAAGTATTAGAAAATTATATAGTGAAATTATGATTAAATGGTTAGGAGCTGAAACTCATAAAATTTTTGATACTTCGGCTCATGCTTCATATATTATGGTAAGCTCCAGGCCCCTCAACAAGAATTCAGGCCTCAGTTCCGTCTTCCCGGTCTTGGTTAGAAACACTTTTGTTGTCACTATCTCCATATTAATCTGTGGTATTTTACAGTATTTCTTATTTCTATTCATTGATAAAACATGATATTTAGATAATCCTAGTAAATGCTTTCATTAATTGTTGAAAAAATCACTTCAGAGTTTGTTGTATATTTTACATTTTGCTTGTGTTTTTGTTTGCAGTCCTATGTTTATAAAAATCATAATAAAAGACGCTGAATAATTTGTTTTCATTTTTTGTTTAGAAAATTAACACTGATTTTATATTGAATTTAATAATAAAAGAGGATATGATAAGTTAAATTATCTGGATCATAAAAAGGAGGATGCGTTCCTCTGAAGATGGATCGGATCCAGGGAAGTTGACATATTTTGGTCCTCCAAAAGATGAAAACCAACAGAATTCTTCAAACGTTCTATCATTTGTTTTCAATTTCTTCAGTTTGAAAAAAGGTGACAATCGTTTTATGATGTTGTAGTGCTTGTGTGGATAGGATTGAAAACAGGGATGCTTATAGGCTCTAGCTCCCAACTTGGCCTAAATTTTGAGTCTTGTTCCCCCCAATGATTTGTCTTCAGTTCCCTCATACAAGAATACCAATTTTTGTCTACCAAACTTTGACTCGTCGCTACTAGATAAAATAATACCATTCCATCTATCGTTTTAAAATATATGATTTAGTCCTGTATAGGCATATCAAACTTGAACATCAATAAATCAAAACATTCTTTGCATTGAAATTAGCTTCAAAAATTTAAAAATATTTTTCCAAAAGGGCGGATTTTTTTTACTGATTTAACTGAAAGTTCGATTTTATACCTGATGTTGGCCCTACATTGTCGACTCACCCAATAGTTACAATGAAATATTACAGGAATATTGATGGAATCAATCCACAAATTTATTGATATATTCCTGTCAAATTTGAGACAACAATTTTTTATATTATAACTTGATTGAATACGTAATTTGAGATCTTTTCTGCAATCTATTTGATTCTTAATTACTAAAATCAATTCTGAGAGATAATTTGAATTCAATTTTTGGTTATTATAGAATATCAATATTTGAAATATTGTCAATTTGATCATTTCAGCACTTATCCACTTATATATTAGATGTCCCTGAATTTATTGCTATGTTTATATCTTGTACCAGCCAAAAGTTTCTGTTCAATCTATATTGTCATTTTCTTATTCATCATATAGATCAAAAATCTCTGAAAGAAAAACCTGAAAAAAGGGAAGGAAAAACAACAGTTCGCCCAAATGTATTGGATTTAGAGAAACCCAAGCAGGTACGTTGGGCCTGTAAATATAACATTATCAAGGCATTTATAACAAAATATGGACCTCCAGAAGTATGTGCACCAAGATGACGCACAACCTGTATGTGTACCAAGTTAGGGTTCAGGTTGTGCGCCATCTTGGGGCGCATACTTCGGGAGCACCCCAAATACTTATACAGAGGAAAATTTTGTGGTCTAGGTTCACCTACTATTCCCTGAACGACTCTGCAAACAAATAAAACGTATCAAATAGTTTTCCTAACAATACAACAAAATTGAATAATTATGCATTTTTCGCCTCAAATAGATTTAAGTAAATCGAGTCATCTTTCCTGGGTTTGTACTTACGAACAGACTAAAGTATAGCGCATGATTGCCACCAGGTATATTCATGTCAAAGATAAATAAAGCACAACCGGTGTATAGCAAAACGATGTCGGCAAATTATATCGTTTTGCTATACACCGGTTGTGCTTTATTTATCTTTGACAGACTAAAGTATTTTATGGTAAAACATTTTTTTTAATTGCTCCAATGTAGGGTACAAAAAGAAGGATACGAGCTGCATCTCTTCCTCGCGATCCTGGCAGTGAGGTAGAATTAAGACTACGTTCTATATCTTCTATGCTGAAAGATTTTCCTAAATTAATGAAGGGACCACAAGGCAGTGAAAATGGGGATGTGAGTTCATATTCTGTCATGCAGTTTCACAATTAACAAAATCCATTTCTCCTTATGAATTGTAACGAGAATAGCACACCTATAATAAAGTTACATCTTGTGATAAATGGGGGTACATAAGTCTTTGGACAAATCATATTGAGAAAACAGGACTTTTTTGAACTCTAATGGTTGACCATGAAATTTATTAGTTTGCTTTAGTATTTCTGATTTCATATCACTTGTCAAAATGCATTTAATGGAATTTAATATACCACAATAAATCTTTGTATTTAGTTAGAGTTAGAGCCCATGACATTGCTCTGAATATTTTCTATTCTGAGTGAATGAGCTAGCTTGCTTCGATAAAATGTTTTAAAAAAAATATCCATCACGTCATGTGATAGAAGTCTATTATAATATTAAAACCAATTTAGAATTTTCTAAGAGCCTAAGCACCTAGTTTTTGCATTCAAAGCAATTCCAATATCATTCTATTATTTGCAATGCTTAATAGTAAAAAGGGAAGTCAAAAGCATTATTAAACAAATCACATTCCATTTATTTTAAAGGTAGTCATCGTAAATGGTACATATGGAAGGCTTTGCTTGTGACCCTTGGAGAATCGCTTCGCGGCACCCTTGGTGGACCAGTTTGAGAAATCACCATAATTTTTTCCATTTAACAGCTGGAAAATAGTGATACAACTGGTGATACATCACCTATACCTAGTGCTGTTGAATTGCGACAATATTGGATGCCCGATGAGCAGTGTCATGAATGTTACGAGTGTGGGGAGAAATTCACAACTTTCAGACGTCGACATCATTGTAGAATATGTGGTCAAATATTTTGTAGTCGGTGTTGTAATCAACTTATATCTGGCAAGATCATGGGACATCCAGGTTAGTTATTTATGGAATCGGGAGTTGTGATTATTTATAGCTTCTATTAACACTTTGGGCCGGTGGCCTAGCGGTTAAAGCGTTAGGCCCAACTAAGATAAAACCGCAGGTTAAAATCTCGAGTTCAGATTCCATGACTACCATTTCATCCCTGGGGGGGACAAATTGGGTAGATAATGCCGAGCCGGAAAGATTCTGGTCCTTCAAATAAAATAGCAACTTGAATATGAGTGGCTGCTTGTGCAGAACCTTATACAGAGCAAATGGTGTATAAATTTGTTGCATAAAAACAATTTAAACTGTGTATTTAACTAATTTAGTTAGTACTGCTAAAGTTTAGGATTAGAGAGGTATTGGAAAATTTCTTTTGCATACTCTGTGATAATACTCATTTTTGCTTTTTTCGGATCATATTATTAATTTATCAAGTATTTAAATGGATATTTTGCTATAGTAAGTGTACATTGTCATGCAAAATGGCATAAATCCTCAGATATCAGATATTTATACATTGCTGTATTGCACTACGTTTATTATATCATCTCGATGGAGTACTTCAGAGACCCATTTTGATGTTTGGATAGCTATTGATTTTTTATGACATCCATACTCATGTCCCATATTTGCATATATTTTTTTACCTATTGATTATAACTATTGATTATAGTCATCACATACATAGACGTCTATGATTATTGGGGCATGAGTTTAAATCTCAAATTTGTGACTTGTTTAATATCTAACTTATGAATGTCACATACTCTGTCTGACATTAGTTTTTTTCTCCATTTTGAGCATAAGGATAGATTTAATTTTTAAATCATCACTCTAGACCAAATTTTGGTGAAGCAAATTTGTAGAATTTAACAAATATTCCATGCATAATTATTTATAATAATCAATCGTATTACAAATTTAGTAAGAAAAAAAAAACAGTTATTTAATCTCACTGAATTTGTAGAATGCTTTCCTTGCAATCAGGTAATTCCAAAACATATCAAATATTCGAATCAATCAAAATTAGGTATATTTAATATTACTTGACTTTAAAAATAATTCTGAATTATTTCATTTCGGAAAATGATCATTCTGAGCATTTAAAGTCTCAAGGCGTGACTTGAGAGAGGCCTTAACTTGATTTTGAAAACTGTAAAATATGAATCGAATCATTGTTCATCTTAATCCTATCTGTTGTATTTTCAACTCATTGTATATATATTGTACTTCTGTGTTATTTGTTGAACATGACCCTATTTAGAATAGACTGAATATTCCATATTCAATAATATTATTTTACAATATCTTCTAAATAGTAAGCTATCCTGTTTCAACCATCCCTGATTGGAACCCTCAAATGCAAATCTTACGATAAAATTCTCAAAATCTTGATTCTGCATATCCCTTTAATAATAAAATATATTCTTTACCAACATCTTCGACCTACTTCAGGAATGTTGCGATCTTGCACTTATTGTTGCAAGCTGGTCTTGATGTATGCTGAAGGTAACACACCAAAGTCTGCAGTCAATACAGTAGGACGTTCTTCCATTACACCAGCAAAAGATGGCCTTGCAGAGGATTCAGCAGTTGATTCTTCATTAGTAACTGTAAGTACTTCCTCTAAGCTGTTTTCTTGATCGTATTGGCGTGAACTGCTTCAAGTTTCGTGTCAATTGTTGTTTACTAAAGCTCAAGTCTATATTCTGATTGTTTTTAGCCTCAGTAGCTCTTGGCGCTTTTATGGTGTACCAGGTTAGGGTTAGGCCATAATTTGATTCCAATTCTCCTTATTTTAGTTCCATTAC
This sequence comes from Styela clava, assembly GCF_013122585.1. Taxonomy (NCBI): domain Eukaryota; kingdom Metazoa; phylum Chordata; class Ascidiacea; order Stolidobranchia; family Styelidae; genus Styela; species Styela clava. The sequence goes on from NW_024102841.1 coordinate 10,211,440, forward strand.
GAGTTTGGGGACTTTCTGTGTTAGCTAAGTGAATATACCCTCTGCCCATATGTTTAAGTTCCTTTTAACAACTTGATGTAAAGTAGGCGAAGAAAATTAGTTACCTCCATATTAGTAAATACACTTCTGTTTTGTTTTGTCAACTTTTACCTATTCATATTTTTTTATATTATATCATCCATATCGTCATATTTGGTATTCTAAAATTTGGCCTTTACAATTATTTTAATTTTTTATAATGTAAATGTATCCATTTTGCTTCAAAGCTATTATGCCGAATTTCACTTATTGCACAAAGAAACTCTAATTTCAATTTTTAATTTATAAAAAATTTAAGCTCTTCAATATGATTGATGTAAATTTTCTGGCCGTCTCCATATATAACTTATGTTACATTTAGAGCGACAGTCTCCTATCATTCGGAAATAACATTTCAATGGGCGGAAATCCACAAAATATTTTACATTCACACAGCCACAGGTAAGTTGTAAATTGTAATTACTATGAATGAGGTAGAACCTTGCATTTAACCTGTGTTTGATGAGTAATATCCACAAGTTGATAATTTAATTGTAACTATGTTTTCCAAGTATACGCTGACTCAAGTATACGCTGACTCAATTCCCACTGGTGTTAAGAACAATAATAATGATAAAATGTCACATTGTGATGAAACCTATTTATTGGTCTGATACTGGTGTCAGTTTGCTTCTAATGTGAAATTTGAGTACTGTAGGGGTTCCCTGAGTGACGTATTTCAGTTGGAGAATTTTGTCAGTTGAATACTTTATATGACATGAAATATTATTAATATTCGTTAAACAGGGATGTCCAAATGATTCCAACATTTAAAATTGGTTATATTTGATTATTCTCGATTTTAGGAATAATTTAAAATATTTTCTCTTAAAATTCTTTTTTGGTCTTTTATTATTTTATAATGGACAAAAAAATTAGTCAAGTTCTGACTGAATAAAATAAAGAATACTAATTAAAACAATGTTTATCTCAGTTATTCTGCATAACCAAATTCAATTTCTACGTTTAAAGAGAATGTATTCAGAATACTAAATTAGGCCTATTTGTTTTTTTTTCGTTTTATGGTTATACATAATATATCATTTTGTGATAATTACCTTATGTTTGTCGATTTTGATTAACCAGTACTTTGTTCGTGTTAATATCCTAATCTTATCTTGTTATCACCTGATAACAATTCTAGAACATGATGTACGTGATAATGAAGATAATTCACACTTTTTCAAGTTCAAAAGGTTGAATTATCACTCCATCACTCTAAAAGTCACTACAAATAGGTCAATTTGTTCATATGGTAAACGTATTTCTCAAAGAAAAGGCTCATTATCTGAACTGGCACTTGGCTCAATTTTGTTGGCATTGCAGTTAAAAAATTTCAGGAAAACACTCCACACAAATAAAGAATTGACTTTTTTACATACTCATAAGGAATGTCCCTATTAGTTAGAAAATTGATATCAGTGCTATTCAGAAAACACTTTCGTCAAGAATCACCATCAATTATTTTTAAGGTTGCCATTTTCGTAGTGAGATCAGTAAAATTTGCCATTTTTTACGATTTTGTTGCAAAATATGGCTGTTCAGATTAGCTTTATTATGATCAGATAGAGGTCTGGAAAAGTCTTTCCTTGGTTTCGACTTGTCCAATCTTGCTTTTGAAAATTCTATCCTATCTTGTTGGAATATTTCTTTATTTTTGCATCGTTATTTTGTTGAAAATACAGTATACACCCTTAGATGAATTTTCTGTTTACAGCAATAATAGTTTAAGAAGAAATACTCAACCATCAACTACTTTACGGTACGATCTTCCTTCTATCTCAGATGATCAAGGATTCTCAAGGTTTGATGCATTTCTTCCACATTCAAGTGCTGTATCACCAGGAAGGGAATTAATAGGCAGGGTATGATATTTTATTCACTTTCATCCCTTGTGTAAATCAAATGAATGCTATTTTCAATGATTGTAAATCCTATCCAGAGTATGTATGTAATATTGAGTAGCCTCAATAGTGATGATTTGGACACAGCAGTGTAGTGGTTGTAAGAATTGAGTGCAATATGCCGAACACCTCAATTCAGATGTGATCAATTGCATACATTAGTAACTACTAATAACAGTAGCATTGTTCGGATCAAATATGTAAAATGCTTTATAATTAATTGAACAGTCAGCATCAAATAAATATTTGTCGAAAATATTTGGATGGTTTAAGAATGTTATTCATGTTCAATGATAGATTGAGTTTTTAAAATACACAGCACAGAAATGATGAACATTACACTAACTTTGGGAATTTAGACTGATTCTTCATTCATACATTACTGGTGCAATAATTATGAGCATTACTTCTTCTGAAAATATTGCAAAGCAGTATCCATTCTGTTCAGGAACCTTCCATATCAGCATTTTAATAAATTAAGTGCAACTGCACATTTTCATATAACTGGTCATTGTATAGATTTAATATGGATGTCCAGTGCGTTCTTGAATTATTATTGAAGTAGCCACAGCACATTGTTTCCAATCATTGATATTAACTCACTACTGTATCTTTAAATATCATTTGAAGTTGGCAAATTTCCCAAAAATTTCCCAAATTTTTGTTCTTTTGCTGAACCATGGCAGAGTTGATAACAAAAATGCGGGTCAGAACTTCCCCCTCTTTTAAAATGTAAAAAAACAAAAAGCATTTTTCTGTATCATATATATATCAATTTTTCGTAGCTTGGAACGCCCTTTATACCTTTAAGACTCCTGCCTGAAAACCCGCTTTGCTAGCTGTTACGGTCCAGCTTGACAATTAAAAATTTCAGAACGCCCTCCCCCCTTTGAAAATTCCTGGCTGCTCTCCTGCCAGGTTCAAATAGACAGTTTTTCATACATGAAAAATATATTTTAACTATCCTGAATTATTTTATATTATTCGAGTTTTCCTTTCTCCTTATGACAGGTGTTTTATTATTTTAGAAACCCCCTGTGTATATATTTGATGCAACACCGGATATGTCAACTTCAACAATTCTTGAAACAGACGTTACAAATGATTTAGTAAAAGATTCAAGTCAATTGCATTCACTTTGGAGAAAAATTAACGATGAAAAACAAGGCATGGAATTTCGAGATCACAGATTTAGGTAAAGATTAATTTTTTTTTTATCTGTACTACTGCATTGTTCAAAAGTCGTCACATATTGGTTGTTTGGTACTGGTAATTGGCTTGTTCACAGAATTTAGTTAAATCAAATCGGAAATCATTTGAAAAGATTTCAGGCATGATGGCCTAGTGATATCAGACTCATCTGTTTTGGCATCGCAAGTAACACATCTCGAGTTCAAATCTTGTATTAGCTTTCTTACCCAAGGTGTAATAAATTTGGTAGACAGTGATGAACCAGAAGGATTCCAGTACTTCTCTAAATATTAACATCTTGCGTATCATTAGTATCGGTGGCGCATGTACAGGCCTTGTTCGGAGCGAAAGACGTGTTTGTTGTTTTAAAAAGATTGTAGAGTTACGAGGTTCTACAGGTCCTATTTCTGCTTATTGGGCTGTCTTGTCAATCTACTTCCGTAGCTAACTCTCGACACAGTAGTAACGCACACATAAACACATCCAACTTGTATTAAAGAACTTGTAATGAAGGTATATTTACAGTATATACAAGTCACAGTCCAGTAAAATTCCACAATCAGGTTAAAAGTTTCACAGTAAATAAATGGCAGTGTAACACAGTGAATATTCTCTCTATGCACGGTAGTGTATGCATGCTTGTATTGTATGTATGTGAGGTTACAATATATTTGTGTCTCCAGCCCAACAACAGCACATAAATTAAGCTAGAAGACACAAAACCAATAAAATAGTATAATTAGCCTCGGATATACAACTCAATTAGAACCTATATCACTAAATATTAAACGAGAATATCGTTAAGAGACCGAAGACTTATCGATCGAAAGTTAAGGGATCCCCCAAAACAGCGCTCTTACTCCCTAGTGACACCTTGTTTGATTTTAAATCTTTTTTACAAGGGTCATAAGCTCTCTGGCACTGAGTCTTCCACTTCTGGCTATAATAGGCAAGGGGAAAAACGCTTTTATAGAGTGGGGTCCAATTTCATCGATTTTCGTTTCCGGTTGGTTTGAAATAATATGGCACTAAACCCCTTTTCACTCGCATCTGTTTCTAGATACGTTTTGTATTCGGGTTTGAAGTGATACAATTTCTCTGGATTACTAACCGCCTGTTGGGCGATTTTAAAGTCGTCCAACAACTCTTCCGTCCATTCCAGTGGTGTGACTTTTCCTCTCGTAGAAGGAACATTTCCCGTCCTTTCGTCAAACCGTGTCAATATTAGGCTTAATCTTGGAATGTGGTTGGCCATATCGTAGCGCGAATCCATCCACGCAGTTCGTTTATATTCTTTGGAGGTGGTATCTCTCGAAGTGCTCGTATTCTATCAGGTTGTACTAACACTTCGTGTTCTGTCACGGTTACACCAAGGACGTTGATCCGTTTTTTCCCAATCCAACACTTGTTTATACTTATTGTTAATCGCATTTTTACCATTTGTTCAAACATATTTCAACAAGACGAGGTGATCTGCAAGTTTTGGTTGCTAGACCATGTCATCTATATACACTTTGATTGGCTCAGCATTTCTTCGTCCGTTCTTCCCATTTCTCGAATTCGATCTCTATAATCTTTCGTCACAGGCTTTTCTATGCATTCTAACATGTTTGCAGACCATTGTGCTGGTCCAGTCTTTATTCCAAACGGCATTTTTCGAAATCTAAGTAGTTCATTCTTCACTGCAATACCCAAAAATTCTCTAGATTTCTCGGGCACTTCAATATGTAGTAAGCTTTCTTTAGATCCAACAAACTCAGGACCGGTCGTCCTGCGCCATAGTGAGCACGTCTGGTATCAACGGAGGGGCTATTTCTATCCCCTTGATCGCAGCATTTAAGGGTTGCAGTTCTGTACTACACGCCATGCTTGTTCGCATTCGGGTCTTGTTTCTGACGTTCGTTCATCTTTGCGGTACAACGAAAATGGCCAGTTTCCATTGCGCAAATCCCGTCTACAACTCCCAGATTCTTCATGAGTTGGATTCCGTCTTCTAACGCCTTTTGCTGCTTTTCTCCTTTGAGGTTATAAGGTCCTGACACGAACGGTTTGGTGTTTGGGTCCTTCAATTCTATTGAACACTTATATTTCATTACTTGTGGTTCATTCAAGTGTTTTTGGAGATTTTCCAGTTCTCCTGCGTAGGGTTCGTAAATCTTTTTCCATTCTTCTTCAGGGATCAGCTCGTTTCTTTTGTTCCTAAGTCGGTCGGCGTATATTCTTCTCTGGCCAACGCAATAGCTTCTCCCTCAAGCTTCTGTAATGCCTTCTTCACCCACTCTGGGTTCTTCCGACAATACGTATTCTTTTATCGGTTGTGACAAGTACCAGCACTTGGGTTTGGCACGTTTTCCTTTGATTCAGTTCGGCACTGGGAGATAAATGTGATGCATCCACTTTACCTCGAGATTTTGTTTTTGGGTTTGTCGATCGTAAGGATTCTGGTCCCACTTTTGCCCTGGGACTTTAACTGTTTCGTTTCCGCCCGAAACATCGGCGTTTCTGTTTTTGATCGACTTCCCATTTGTCGGGACATCCTCTCATTTTGGTTGTCAAGAGCCCAAGGCCACTCTGACTCTGTATTCTCGGCCCAAAGCCACGGCAGTCCCACGTTCGCCTGAGACTCCGGCGATTCTGTATTATCAGCCCAGAAATTCGGCAGTCCCATTTTACCCGCCTGGGACTCTGGCGTCGGATGTCTTTGTCTCCCATCGTCTTGAAGATCGTCACCTTCGTGTTCGATGGCCAATGCTGCACTACTCAAATAAGAATTTGGATTATCCATTCGGGTTTCAATGGAGTCCATTCGTTGAAGCCCTCCTATCCATTGGAATCCTATTATGTTCAGCGGTATCTTTCTTTCCCCCTGCAAATGGAACCTTTTCCTAACATTTTCTCTCTCCTTGCCGTCCGCGGTGGTCTATTATTTGCTGTCTCTTGAAGCCTTCGTGGAGGCCTTCCCCTGTTACCCCTTGCAGGATATCTTCTGTCCTGATCCACCATTTAGCGGGCTTGGCATCCGTGATCCAGCCTCGGATTGGTCAGCAGATTCACTTGAGACTTCACTTGAGAAGACCAATCCGTCTTCTCTCTTTTCCTCAATTTCATCTCATCGCGACTCAATGGTTCCTTTTTCTTTTGAAAAATTCGCTTGAACATTTTCGATGTTATTTGTTTTCGTTTTCCAATTTCCTCGTCTTCGTTCTGCGCCTTCGTTCTGCGTCTTCGTTCAGCGTCTTCGTTCTGCGTCTTCGTTCTGCGTCTTCGTTCTGCGTCTTCGTTCTGCCTCTTAGTTCTGCGTCTTCGTTCTGCGTCTTCGTTCTGCGTCTTAGTTCTGCGTCTTCGTTCTGCGTCTTCGTTCTGCGTCTTAGTTGTGCGTCTTCGTTCTGCGTCTTCGTTCTGCGTCTTCGTTCTGCGTCTTCGTTCTGCGTCTTCGTTCTGCGTCTTCGTTCTGCGGCTTCGTTCTGCGCCTTCGTTCTGCGCCTTCGTTCTGCGCCTTCGTTCTGCGTCTTCGTTCTGCGTCTTACTTGTGTCAATTTCGGCCTTTTTTAACACTTACTTTAGTTTGGGTAATTCTGGAGTTGATTCGCTTCTGTATGTAATTCCTTTATCAACTTGGTTTGCGTCGTCATTTTGTTTTTTAACTTCGCCTTGCTCTTCGTCGCGTCTTGATGTTGTTGACTCGCGAGTTTCAAATGTCCCACTTTTTTCCTCAATTTCATCTCATCGCGACTCAATGGTTCCTTTTTCTTTTGAAAAATTCGCTTGAACATTTTCGATGTTGTTTGTTTTCGTTTTCCAATTTCCTCGTCTTCGTTCTGCGTCTTCGTTCTGCGCCTTAGTTCTGCGCCTTTGTTCTGCGCCTTCGTTCTACGCCTTCGTTCTGCGTCTTCGTTCTGCGTCTTCGTTCTGCGTCTTGATGTTGTTGACTCGCGAGTTTCAAATGTCCCACTCTTTTCCTCAATTGCATCTCATCGCGACTCAATGGTTCCTTTTTCTTTTGAAAAATTCGCTTGAACATTTTCGATGTTATTTGTTTTCGTTTTCCAATTTCCTTGTCTTCGTTCTGCGTCTACGTTCTGCTTCTTCGTTCTGCGTCTTCGTTCTGCGTCTTCGTTCTGCGCTTTCGTTCTGCGTCTTCGTTCTGCGTCTTCGTTCTGCGTCGTCGTTCTGCGTCTTCGTTCTGCGCCTTCGTTCTGCGCCTTCGTTCTGCAACTTCGTTCTGCGTCTTCGTTCTGCGTCTCCGTTCTGCGTCTTCGTTCTGCGTCTTCGTTCTGCGTCTCCGTTCTGCGCCTTCGTTCTGCGCCTTCGTTCTGCGTCTTCGTTCTGCGTCTTCGTTCTGCGCCTTCGTTCTGCGCCTTCGTTCTGCGTCTTCGTTCTTCGTCTTCGTTCTGCGTCTTCGTTCTGCGTTTTCGTTCTGCGTCTTACTTGTGTCAATTTCGGCCTTTTTTAACTCTTACTTTAGTTTGGGTAATTCTGATTGGAGTTGATTTGCTTCTGTATGTAATTCCTTTATCAACTTGGTTTGCGTCGTCATTTTGTTTTTTAACTTCGCCTTGCTCTTCGTCGCGTCTTGATGTTGTTGACTCACGAGTGTCAAATGTCCCACTCTTTTCCTCAATTTCATCTCATCGCGACTCAATGGTTCCTTTTTCTTTTGAAAAATTCGCTTGAACATTTTCGATGTTATTTGTTTTCGTTTTCCAATTTCCTCTTCGTTCTGCGTCTTCGTTCTGCGCCTTCGTTCTGTGCCTTCGTTCTGTGCCTTCGTTGTGCGTCTTCGTTCTGCGTCTCGATGTTGTTAACTCGCAAGTTTCAAATGTCCCACTCTTTTCCTCAATTCCATCTCATCGCGACTCAATGGTTCCTTTTTCTTTTGAAAAATTCGCTTGAACATTTTCGATGTTATTTGTTTTCATTTTCCAATTTCCTCGTCTTCGTTCTGCGCCTTCGTTCTGCGTCTTCGTTCAGCGTCTTCGTTCTGCGTCTTCGTTCTGCGTCTTCGTTCTGCGTCTTCGTTCTGCCTCTCAGTTCTGCGTCTTCGTTCTGCGTCTTCGTTCTGCGTCTTAGTTCTGCGTCTTAGTTCTGCGTCTTAGTTCTGCGTCTTCGTTCTGCGTCTTAGTTCTGCGTCTTCGTTCTGCGTCTTCGTTCTGCGTCTTCGTTCTGCGTCTGCGTCTTCGTTCTGCGTCTTCGTTCTGCGTCTTCGTTCTGCGTCTTCGTTCTGCGTCTTCGTTCTGCGTCTTCGTTCTGCGTCTTCGTTCTGCGTCTTCGTTCTGCGCCTTCGTTCTGCGCCTTCGTTCTGCGCCTTCGTTCTGCGTCTTCGTTCTGCGTCTTACTTGTGTCAATTTCGGCCTTTTTTAACACTTACTTTAGTTTGGGTAATTCTGGAGTTGATTCGCTTCTGTATGTAATTCCTTTATCAACTTGGTTTGCGTCGTCATTTTGTTTTTTAACTTCGCCTTGCTCTTCGTCGCGTCTTGATGTTGTTGACTCGCGAGTTTCAAATGTCCCACTTTTTTCCTCAATTTCATCTCATCGCGACTCAATGGTTCCTTTTTCTTTTGAAAAATTCGCTTGAACATTTTCGATGTTGTTTGTTTTCGTTTTCCAATTTCCTCGTCTTCGTTCTGCGTCTTCGTTCTGCGTCTTCGTTCTGCGCCTTAGTTCTGCGCCTTCGTTCTGCGCCTTCGTTCTACGCCTTCGTTCTGCGTCTTCGTTCTGCGTCTTCGTTCTGCGTCTTGATGTTGTTGACTCGCGAGTTTCAAATGTCCCACTCTTTTCCTCAATTGCATCTCATCGCGACTCAATTTTTTCTTTTGAAAAATTCGCTTGAACATTTTCGATGTTATTTGTTTTCGTTTTCCAATTTCCTTGTCTTCGTTCTGCGTCTTCGTTCTGCTTCTTCGTTCTGCGTCTTCGTTCTGCGTCTTCGTTCTGCGCCTTCGTTCTGCGTCTTCGTTCTGCGTCTTCGTTCTGCGTCTTCGTTCTGCGTCTTCGTTCTGCGCCTTCGTTCTGCGCCTTCGTTCCGCACCTTCGTTCTGCGTCTTCGTTCTACGTCTCCGTTCTGCGTCGTCGTTCTGCGTCTTCGTTCTGCGCCTTCGTTCTGCGCCTTCGTTCTGCGTCTTCGTTCTGCGCCTTCGTTCTGCGCCTTCGTTCTGCGTCTTTGTTCTGCGTCTCCGTTCTGCGCCTTCGTTCTGCGTCTCCGTTCTGCGCCTTCGTTCTGCGCCTTCGTTCTGCGTCTTCGTTCTGCGTCTTCGTTCTGCGCCTTCGTTCTGCGTCTTCATTCTGCGTCTTCGTTCTGCGTCTTCGTTCTGCGTCTCGTGCAGATCTCATCGCGACTCAATGGTTCCTTTTTCTTTTGAAAAATTCGCTTGAACATTTTCGATGTTGTTTGTTTTCGTTTTCCAATTTCCTCGTCTTCGTTCTGCGTCTTCGTTCTGCGCCTTAGTTATGCGCCTTCGTTCTGCGCCTTCGTTCTACGCCTTCGTTCTGCGTCTTCGTTCTGCGTCTTCGTTCTGCGTCTTCGTTCTGCGTCTTCGTTCTGCGTCTTCGTTCTGCGTCTTCGTTCTGCGTCTTCGTTCTGCGCCTTCGTTCTGCGCCTTCGTTCTGCACATTCGTTCTGCGTCTTCGCTCTGCGTCTCCGTTCTGCGTCATCGTTCTGCGTCTTTGTTCTGCGTCTTCGTTCTGCGCCTTCGTTCTGCGTCTTCGTTCTGCGTCTTACTTGTGTCAATTTCGGCCTTTTTTAACTCTTACTTTATTTTGGGTAATTCTGGAGTTGATTCGCTTCTGTATGTAATTCCTTTATCAACTTGGTTTGCGTCGTCATTTTGTTTTTTAACTTCGCCTTGCTCTTCGTCGCGTCTTGATGTTGTTGACTCGCGAATTTCAAATGTCCCACTCTTTTCCTCAATTTCATCTCATCGCGACTCAATGGTTCCTTTTTCTTTTGAAAAATTCGCTTGAACATTTTCGATGTTATTTGTTTTCGTTTTCCAATTTCCTTGTCTTCGTTCTGCGTCTTCGTTCTGCTTCTTCGTTCTGCGTCTTCGTTCTGTGTCTTCGTTCTGCGTCTTCGTTCTGCGTCTTCGTTCTTCGCCTTCGTTCTGCGTCTTCGTTCTGCGTCTTCGTTCTGCGCCTTCGTTCTGCGCCTTCGTTCTGCACCTTCGTTCTGCGTCTTTGTTCTGCGTCTCCGTTCTGCGTCTTCGTTCTGCGTCTTCGATCTGCGTCTTCGTTCTGCGTCTTCGTTCTGCGCCTTCGTTCTGCGCCTTCGTTCTGCGCCTTCGTTCTGCGTCTTTGTTCTGCGTCTTCGTTCTGCGTCTTCGTTCTGCGTCTCCGTCCTGCGTCTTCGTTCTGCGTCTTCGTTCTGCGCCTTCGTTCTGCGTCTTCGTTCTGCGTCTTCGTTCTGCGTCTTCGTTCTGCGTCTCCGTTCTGCGTCTTCGTTCTGCACCTTCGTTCTGCGTCTTCGTTCTGCGTCTCCGTTCTGCGTCTTCGTTCTGCGTCTTCGATCTGCGTCTTCGTTCTGCGTCTTCGTTCTGCGCCTTCGTTCTGCGCCTTCGTTCTGCGCCTTCGTTCTGCGTCTTTGTTCTGCGTCTTCGTTCTGCGTCTTCGTTCTGCGTCTCCGTCCTGCGTCATCGTTCTGCGTCTTCGTTCTGCGCCTTCGTTCTGCGTCTTCGTTCTGCGTCTCCGTTCTGCGTCTTCGTTCTGCGTTTTCGTTCTGCGTCTTCGTTCTGCGCCTTCGTTCTGCGTCTCCGTTCTGCGCCTTCGTTCTGCGCCTTCGTTCTGCGTCTCCGTTCTGCGTCTTCGTTCTGCGCCTTCGTTCTGCGTCTTCGTTCTGCGCCTTCGTTCTGCGTCTTCGTTCTGCGTCTTACTTGTGTCAATTTCGGCCTTTTTTAACTCTTACTTTATTTTGGGTAATTCTGGAGTTGATTCGCTTCTGTATGTAATTCCTTTATCAACTTGGTTTGCGTCGTCATTTTGTTTTTTAACTTCGCCTTGCTCTTCGTCGCGTCTTGATGTTGTTGACTCGCGAGTTTCAAATGTCCCACTCTTTTCCTCAATTTCATCTCATCGCGACTCAATGGTTCCTTTTTCTTTTGAAAAATTCGCTTGAACATTTTCGATGTTGTTTGTTTTCGTTTTCCAATTTCCTCGTCTTCGTTCTGCGTCTTCGTTCTGCGTCTTCGTTCTGCGCCTTAGTTTTGCGCCTTCGTTCTGCGCCTTCGTTCTACGCCTTCGTTCTGCGTCTTCGTTCTGCGTCTTCGTTCTGCGTCTTGATGTTGTTGACTCCCGAGTTCAAATGTCCCACTCTTTTCCTCAATTGCATCTCATCGCGACTCAATGGTTCCTTTTTCTTTTGAAAAATTCGCTTGAACATTTTCGATGTTATTTGTTTTCGTTTTCCAATTTCCTCGTCTTCGTTCTGCGCCTTCGTTTGGCCTTACCATCATATCTATTTTTAGGGCGACAGTGCAGTCTACCGGAGCCGTTGGTTGGACGTTGCGATGTTCATCACTTGGGTATTCGGGGGGTTCTTCCCCAGACCTTTTGTTAGGCGTTTCGTCCTTCACCTTTCGAGTCAATTCTTCTACCTTCCTCAGGGACTCGATTGTCGCTTTTTCTATTTCTTGGCGTAATCTGTCGTTGTTTTCTCTTAAGCGATTTAATTCCCCATTTCTGAAAACTCATTTCTCCCTCATCTTTCTTGTGTTGCTTGTCTGAATGCCGAAGGAGGCTGCCCCCTTTTCTCGACGCACCTCTTCTCCTAGGACCGGATAAACATTTGTCGTCGGGACGGCAGGGGTGGTCAGGGTGGGTGTGGCCGTCGGTTCTTCTCCTGATCTCATTGCTTCGCCGTGAGCTTTCCCCAACGCATATTTTTCTGCTACCAATGCCTCAACATCCTGTATTGACACTTTTTTTGCTGCTTGATTTGCTGCTTTCGTTAGGACGGCTACTCCCTTTTGAGTCCGTTCGACGTCAATTTCGGCCTTTTTTAACTCTTACTTGCTCGTCTTCGTAATTCTGATTGGAGTTGATTCGCTTCTGTATGTAATTCCTTTATCAACTTGGTTTGCGACGTCATTTTGTTTTTTAACTTCGCCTTGCTCTTCGTCGCGTCTTGATGTTGTTGACTCACGAGTTTCAAATGTCCCACTCTTTTCCTCAATTTCATCTCATCGCGACTCAATGGTTCCTTTTTCTTTTGAAAAATTCACTTGAACATTTTCGATGTTATTTGTTTTCGTTTTCCAATTTCCTCGTCTTCGTTCTGCGTCTTCGTTCTGCGTCTTCGTTGTGCGTCTTCGTTCTGCGTCCTTTTTGGTTCCTTTTTCTTTTAAAAAATTCGCTTGAACATTTTCGATGTTATTTGTTTTCGTTTTCCAATTTCCTCGTCTTCGTTCTGCGTCTTCGTTCTGCGTCTTCGTTCTGCGTCTTCGTTGTGCGCCTTCGTTCTGCGTCTTCGTTCTGCGTCTTCATTCTGCGTCTTCGTTCTGCGTCTTCGTTCTGCGTCGTCGTTCTGCCTCTTCGTTCTGCGTCTTCGTTCTGCGTCTTGATGTTGTTGACTCGCGAGTTTCAAATGTCCCACTCTTTTCCTCAATTTCATCTCATCGCGACTCAATGGTTCCTTTTTCTTTTGAAAAATTCGCTTGAACATTTTCGATGTTATTTGTTTTCGTTTTCCAATTTCCTCGTCTTCGTTCTGCGTCTCCGTTCTGCGTCTTCGTTCAGCGTCTTCGTTCTGCGTCTCCGTTCTGCGCCGTCGTTCTGCCTCTTCGTTCTGCGTCTTCGTTCTGCGCCTTCGTTCTGCGCCTTCGTTCTGCGACTTCGTTCTGCGTCTTCGTTCTGCGTCTTCGTTCTGCGTCTTCGTTGTCGTCGTTGACCCACGTTGGGCGCCAAGTTTTTCAGTGGTTTTCTCTGCTTGACGACGTCGATCATCTACAGGTGATTCCACTTGGTTCGGGGGTCCGACAACAATTCTTTAGTCTTGATTAAATCTAGTTTTCATATTATTAACCTAATTTTATCTATTTTCCTTATGTTTAAATCTTAATACAACCAAATACTCCAATCATTAATTGGAACATGACTCTTGGAATATAATTTAAAAAAAAAGAGATGCCAATAAAAATTTCCAATATCATATTTGCGTTAATTATTGAAAACAATACACATCACATTAAAAACCAATCAAAATATCCAGCATTTCATTGCATATGAATCACAAAAATCAAGACTATTTTATCCAACGACAGAAACATAGTATAGGGTTGCATTATATTTTTCATATCTCGTTTTTTTTTTATTTTTTGTGTAGGGTTTTAAATTTACAAGTTGAGATATGCACCATTAAATAATCGTTACTAAAACAAACAATTATAGCAATACACATACATGATAATAAACATACAATAAAAATAAAATTCAAATTGGCCACACACTATACTATTCCTCAATAATTTAAAAAAAAAAAAAAAAAAAAAAAATTTGTATCCTTTTATTTTGGGTTTTGTTTGTTCTTCGTGATTTCGCTTCGCAGTTACGACAATCCTTTGATTTGGTAATCCTTTCCTTGATCTCGAGGAAGCACGAGAAGTACTCAGCGTCTCAGGTAACTTTGTTCTTTTTTCATCGCTGGTTCGCAACCATTCAGCTATATAATCAATTTCTCCTCTCTTTTCAGATAGTCTTGGCATATTAAAGTTCTCAACCCTGTCTGGTGATGATTTATCTTGGTCTGACTGGGTGGTTGGTGTTTGTATCAAAGATTTATTCACCAAGTTAATAACTCTTGTTTGTGCCGGACACATTTAATCATCAATCTTTCTTAAGTTTTCTATAAAAATAAGTTCTATCTGTGTAGAGGCATCGATAGAATTCTTCAGTTTCTTTATAATTGCTGTAATTTCAATTTTTACTTTCTGACATTCTCCATCATTTTCAATTTGAAGGTTGTTCCCCATCGCAAGTGTCCTTTCAATATCACTTATTAAACTTCTAAACGTTATACTTCAGAATAGCGCAGTCCTGCTCTCAACACATCCTTTTTTCAAATGGATCTGGGTGTGTCATTGGTCATATATTTATTTGCTTTCACTTGGTTATTTCATTATAGTTGCAAGCGAGAGAGAGAAAAAATCTCTCTCACGTTTATCATCCTATTGTGGGAGTCATTCTATGTACTCAGGAAATGTTTGCGTGAGAACGCGCAGCTGTCCTTAGGGAGTCATTTTATTGCTTCCGGGAATTGAATTGTGTAACTTGTGTTTGCTCAGGTCATAAACCCGCATTCTCTGAGTCAAACATGTGCAGGTTTTTTTTGAATACAAATGAATACAAATCAGCTGATATAAGAGAGTATTGCACCATTATTGCCAAAACTTTCTCTCGGTCAGGGCTCTTAATATAAACAAACAAATAAATAAACGAGAGCAAGTCCGAACATGTTTATCGGGACCAGAATAACTAAAATTAATAGGTTAATTCACGAAAGTTAAATTTCTGCCTGTAACAAAGATTGCTGGCTTTTTCTATAAAATTACCGTTCCCCTTGTTTCTGTGAAATATTAATTTTACTTCAAATTTTTCTTTGCTGTAAAATATAGAATTTACCTAAAATGTATTGTTTTTTACTATGTCAGAGAATGGTATTCTCTATTTTTTCTAATGCTATTTAAAACCTATGTCAGCGAAAAAAATGCTTTTCAACACAAAGAAAAATCTTAAATTTTAAAACTTCCAACCGATTGAATTAATTTTTTAGGTTACGAAAATATTCTCATTGCATCACTGGGCAAGAGTTGGTGGATTGGTTACTTAGAAATGATGTGGCTTCAACTAGAGCTCAGGGCTGTGCTATCGGACAAGCTTTGTACGAAGGAAAATGGCTAAAACCAGTTGTTGATATCGGTGGGGTAAGTGAATATATCCATTTTGTTCAAATGTTATTTTTCATATGAAATGGGCACAATAGCATAGTGTTTAAAGTGGTACCCTAACTGTATGGGCGTTTCCCCAACCCTTGACCCAAACGAAATTCACCCTTCACTATTGCGAAATTTTGTTTCCCTATTGTGCTAGTGTTTTGGAGAGTTGGCACCTACAAACTGATTTACATGCTCAAAACGGGTATTTTTTATTGAAATATACAATACAACCATGTGCCGCCTAACCGTACTAATACTTAATTTTACCCTAGTGTATCGCAGATTTTCCGGGACTAATTTTTGATTATTGCAACTAAACTAACACTTATCGAAAGACTAAATTAAAATACTCCATTTACTACTAATTTTTGATAACACGACTGAAAACTGACAAATAACACACAAAACTGCGAAAACGAGGCAATGTTTACAACCATAACTTAAATATCTGCCTGAGCGAACAGAGTTTTTTAATGAGTGGCGGCAAAAAATACAATTGTGATGTCATCGTTTACTATTTGCGATTGGTTATTGTTACGGAAATAAACAAGGAAATCAATGCTCTGGTTTGATTATCATGCACACCACCCGTCACCCAGAATGTAATAAATTTGGTAGTCAATGCTGAAGTGGAAAGAAAAAATAGCTTCTTTCAAAATTGTAGTTTTTTTCATATTGTTAGATGTCAGTGGCTTCTTGTACAGGGCCCTTCCAGAGCGAAGAGGCGTAAATATGCATCATGAAAAAAAATCGTGCATTTCTGATTTTGTTTTTTGAAACATTTTCTAGGTTTTTCAAGATGGGTACAGCCTGTTTCAAAGCGGCAAACGTCACAGTATGGTAGGCGGTAGTGGAAATCGAATCGAAATATACCCAGATCACTTCGCAAATTTTTCGGACGAAAAAGAATCCGAAGGACTGCATCTGTTATCGGAACAAGAACCAATTTGGGTGCAAGAAATTAAATGTGAGGATGATCGAGACGAAGATAGGATTGATGATTTTCACGAAAAAACTTCGGAATCGGAATTGACGTGGAGTGATGGTATGGGGAAAATTTGTGCCTGTATTGTTTTATGTAGATAAATTATTTTAACTTAGGCTCTTTGCAAAAGTCATGTCACAATATTTCATTTTCAAAATCAATAAAATTCGGCGGCCTTATGAACTTTTGAGGAACATTTCCGTCTTTAATTAATGAAAATCTGATGTAGATTACCCTATGAGAAGAAAAAAAAATTTTCCTAAATGCAACAGCAATATTTTCAACAACAAGTTTCCCTATATTATACTTCAGGGGGGTCCAAACTGCGAGCCGCATGTCGCCCACTGACACATTTTGTGCGACCAGCAGAACTATTTTAGATTTTTAGCGTACACTATTAAATCATTGGCATTTGGCAGATATTTTTTTTTATTAGCAGAACAATTTTGATTTACTTTTTGAACTATTCCAACTGGGAACAGTCCTTTTCCTAATCCTGATGTCGAGATTTATGTTTGTTAAAATCACGGAATTCCATTTCCAGTACAACCAAATCCTAACGGCTCATTATTATATTCTGATGACGATAAAAGCATATCTGAGAGATCCATTCAATCATTGTCCAGTTTTGTCGAAATTGATGAAGGCAATGATGTCATAAAGTACACAAGATCAACGAGGTTAGCAGAGTTTATTTAACATTTTTTTAAATAATATCAATGACATCTTTCTGTACACGGAAGTTATTATTATTATTGCGCTCATATCAATCAGAAACGGTTACATTTGGATATCTGATAGTAACGTCCAGATTTAGAGCCAATAAAGGTAGAGCTCAAGTGTGTACAGAGTATTATAATATAGAACCAAATTAAGGAAATTAACTTTCTTGTTTTTAATTGTCTTGCAACTGAATTAGGTTGTGCAGAAATCTACATATACATACTTTCATATATCGCATATCTTCTTGAAAATAGGGAAGTCAATGAGATTCCTAGATAACTAAGACTTGCTTTATTTGGCCAGGTGTTCATCTGAATATTTTTGAGAGTGGAATCTTTTATTAATTGAAATTTTCAGTATTTAAATCTGCTTTGTTTATCTAATAGACAGGTTTCAATTGGCATATAGAGTGTATATTGTATTATCAAAGTTGATACATATACAGAATACAGATACGATACTGTTGGTAGATGACTGGCTATCTACATTTATATGCAGTAGCATTATACAATTTTATTAGTTTGATTAGGATATTTATTTAACGTAGTCAAAGTTTAAAAGCATTGGATTGTATATGCTACTGAGCTGTTGATTTATTAGCATACGGTATTTATTTGCTTATCAGTATTTTTCATATATTTCTGGAATATTTTTACCCAACAATAATTTCTACGGTGTATGTCATAGCGTAAATGTTGTAGTTTCCAAAGTCAATTTAAATCTAATTTGATGCAACCTTTCATTGAATGTATAACAGTATGGCAGCTCAGATATGGTATCGTGAATATATCTGAGATCAGACATAAATAATATAATAGGTAAGACGGGAGATCGGTTGATTAAGTTATTACAGCCAGTGGTTATTAATTAATTATTAAGGGCTAACTGTTTTATGTATTTGTGTTGCTGAAATCTGTAATTTTTGCATAGAAATAGCATGAGATGAATACTATTAAATTTTTATTATTGGACGTTTTAAACTTGAAAATTTAAAAAAATTGTGTGTTATATATCATGTGTCGGCACTATGCATCACTCTGGATCTGGAGTGTCTAAAATTAATCTAATATTTGTACTAATGGCGGACTTTGAAACATTTGATAAGGCATTAACCAATCAAATCGATGCTTACCTTAACTTTTCTTCACTACTAAATTCAAACTTAATAATTATTAAGTACACAGTGATTTTCAAATATTATTTTGAAATGTATTTGAAATAGTAAATTATTCAATTTCGGTCTAACTTCTTCTCACTTCAATACATATTGTTATTATTCATCAAGATATTTTTATGTCAGTATTAAAATCGTATATTCTATCTTTCTCATGAAGTAACTCAAATCTCAATGGACAACAACGGAACATGCAGAGTCCTCAACCAAGTTATAATGATTCTTGTCCAACGAGCATCAGTGCAGATTACCTTAGAAGTTAGTACATTTATGTAATTGTTTTAGATCAGGGTTGTACAAACTAGGAAACTCTTAGGGTACTAAGGAGTGGGCCATGGCCATTTGTCATGACTACACTTTTATTTATTTTTTTTTTTAGGCATTGAATATGTTGTTTGACTGATAAAAAATTTCGTTGATTTTCAAACGACGGCCAACGGGCCAAATATGACCTGCGTAGCGATTTAATATGGCCCGCCGAAAGTAGTGAAATAGTTTAACACTTTACGTTTCTACCGTTTGCGTTTTAGATATTGCCAATTGCTACGTCATTATCACTGTTAAGCATATGTGTATATTTGTAACAATTCAATCAAACTGGTGCATGCTCCCCTTTCCCAGCCCGCGAACATTCTTCCGCTTCTAACTTGGCCCTTGATCAATCAACTTTGATAATCACTGGTCAATTTCTTTACCATGCTGGATTTTTGGGAAGGACCTAGTTTTTTTTTGTTCCCCATTTTTTTAATAGCTTGAAAAAATTCAAGTTATGGTTATGGTGATAATTTATCAAGAAAAATCATAAAAAAAAATTATCAAATTCAAAATATAATTTCATAGATTTTATTACATGGAATGGTACATATCTCAGTCAGCCATGGATCACACCATCAATTGGTTGGAGAGAAAGTGATCTTCAGTCTCATAAATTAATAACACAAGATAAACGTGCATTTCAATGGTAAGTCAGATATCCTTTTTTGCTGGAATTGAAAGTTCCTTTTAATTGATCTGTTCATTTCCCGAAGAATGTTTTTGGGGGTGTAAAGCTATATGCTACTCCTCAGTTCATTCATTTCTGCATACACTGCCATTTGGAAATCAAAATTTAATCGACTTGAAGTAACTGGAACTTTATGGTAGTGACTTTGATGTGGTTGAAAGCCTATTGAAAAATATAATTTTCTCAATTTAGAATTTCCTTTCAAAACTTCTTTGAAAATATTTGTCATAGCATTACACTGATTTTTCGTTAATTCAAATGCATGCGATTCTGTATTTCCGCACATGAATTTTGTAAAATTGACTACCAGAAATCATCTCAGTCCTGATATAAGTTTTGCATGTGTAAAGCTCAAACAGAAGTATACCAACCTAATATTATAAGCTTTGCGGAAAAGATACAACAGCAAATTTCTCATTGGTGCAGAAATTGATTAAATATATATGACCCACGGTCTTCTTTCTCTTAATTAATGAACAAATACGGGTATTTGTAACCCTCGTCTATTAAAACGGGTTCGCCATCCCTGCTCTAGATTGTTTTCGTCACTCACAGTTCATAAAATATTCTTGAATTAAAATTTCAGGTTAAAAGAAATTTATCTTCGACACGATCTTGCTTTTTTGAAGCAACTACTTCATGACAAAGGACTTGATTTAGCATGGGCGGAAATTCTTGTTCCTCTTGCAAAACATGCAGCTGAATCAATAACTCCTAACCCTAATGTGTGTATGGATGTTTGTCATTATGTTCAAATAAAAAAGGTGAGACTTTCCCTGGTTAAATATTTTGACGAGAGTTATGACCAAATTTCTTTTTTCCCGAGTCAAACCGATTCAATGCACTCTCGAGTTACAAGTGGAGTGGAGTTTCTGCTTTTTGAGTCTCAAGTCTGAGTAGATTCATAAAGAACAATGAAATTGATAAATATGGGTCGCATTGACAATGAGACTTCTATTTTGGGTTAATCTAACTTTATCATGAAAATCAAACTATTATTTGATCATGTATTGACAACATTTACCTAGGCACAAACATGACCTATTTCGAGTTATTGCTGCAACAAGCTAGTATATTAGATATTTTTTCATACAGCACAATTTTTCATGGTAAATCGCATTTCAAGTTTACTCAAGTCGAGTCACAAACTCTATTATTCCCAACACTATAATATGCAATGGCGAGTCTTGAATGCATCAAAATAAAAACAATTTTCTGCTTTTTACTTAGGTACTGGATGGACCAAAAACTGACTCACATGTTCTCAATGCTGTTGTGTGTACGAAGAATGTCGTTCATAAACAAATGAAAACTGATATAAGCGAGCCAACAATATTATTACTTGCTATACCTCTTGAATATCAAAGAGTACAACTGAAACTTTCTGCACTTGATCCAGTATGTTAATAATAGTTATATTTTTTGCTTATCTTTGTGATTTTCTGGGTAATATAATGTAGATAGATGTAAGCAGCACTCCTTTCTCAATACTTGTCAATTCAACCTCACCTCACCATACAATGGGTGACCCAAAAACTGAACGCAGGTCATTTGGAAAATATTTTAAAGAAAACCTTAATTTTGTGCAAAATGTCCTAAATTATTGAAAATTGAGGGTACAATCATGCACTAACAGACTTGAGTTTCTTTATTTTTGTATAAGTAATTCAGAAATTCATGGCCCCTGTTTTTTTGGGGGGGGAACCTGCTATATTGGTCATAGTACATTTGAGAATCGAAGACCTATATTTTAGTTATTCGAAAGATGTTTATGTTCATTATACTCTTTCACAATTAAAAAGTAGCACACTGTCCTTTGAAATCATATTTCAGTTATTCTGCTTTAGTTTCAATTGAAGTAAAATTTGCCATTTATCTTTATTTGTCCAAAGAATTTTCAATATTTACACTCAGAAATTTCTTTAAACAGTCCATTCTGCACAAGGTTTAAAATGTCAAAACTGTATAAATTCCACCAATTAATGGATTTCATTCGTTGTCTCTACTTTCCAATGTTTGAGGGACAATCTTACATCAGTTGCTGAATATCATTTCACTATTTTCCAAATTATTATCTATATTTTTATTTTTCGTAGATTGTAAGACAGGAGAGAGAGTTTTACAGACACCTGATTTCACGCATCACTGCTCGTCAACCAAAAGTAGTCATGGTTCAATGCACTGTCTCTCACATTGCTCAAGATTTATTACTGCAAGCTGGAATCACTTTGGTCATCAATGTTAAGCCGGTATGCTTATTCAGTTAATTTAGTATACTAGAATCGACAGTATACTAGAAGCATCACAGATTAAAATTCAGTGGCATCGCTGCTTGAAATTCTGTGGCATCATCGTTAGAAATTATTTGGCATCACTGATTAAAAATCTATGGCATTGCTGGTTAAAATTCTGTGGCACCGCCGGTTAAAATTCTGTTGCATCGCTGGTTAAAATTCGGTTGCATCACTGGTTAAAATTTTGTAGCATCGTTGTTTAAAATTCTGTGGCGTCACTGGTTAAAATTCTGTGGCATTGCTGATTAAAATGTTGTGCCATCACTGGTTAAAATTCTGTGCCATAACTAGGTAAAATTCTGGGCCATCGCTGGTTAAAAATCGGTGGCATTGCTGCTTAAAATTCTGTAGCATCGCTGGTTGAAATTCGGTGGCATCGCTGGTTGAAATTCTGTGCCATCGCTGGTTAAAAATCTGTTGCATTGCTGGTTGAAATTCTGCAGCAATGCAGGTTCAATTCGGTGGCATCACTGATTAAAATTCTGTGGCATCGCTGGTTACCTGTACCTTTGATCAGAGTTGAGTCTTCTTTACCTCTAAGTGAGTGTGTTAGACTTCGCTTTGAACAAATTTTTATAAAATATGTTGTCTCCTTTTATTGCAGTCGGTGATGGAGCGTGTTGCTCGGAGCACAGAAGCTGATATTGTTTATTCCATTGATCAACTCATGCAAGCGAAGTTAGGTTCTTGTTCAAGATTTTACATCAAACACCATGAACTTTCAGGACCCAGTTTTAACCACAGGTTTGATATGTTTCCTTAGCTTTTTTATTGAAAGTTTGTCTTTTTTTTTCAAACAAGATTGCACTAGCCACGACAGGCCTTAACTATTGCAGCGCACAGTTCTGAGGGTGCTGAGATATTGATAATAACCGAAAAATTCAGATTTTGTTATTGGAAAAGGAATTAGTCTTCAGACTCTTCACACTTTATGACCTTTTAACTTTATACAAAATCATGCTTAAGGTGACGAATTTTACGGACTATGAGGTGCACTGTCAATAAATTTCATAGACTGGTTGGTTATTCATACATATCCATAATCTTATACATTAGGCGCATAAGGCGCTTCATTCATTTTTGAATAAAAAAAGTTTTTTAAGTGTGCCGTATGGTCCATAAAATACGATGACTTCCTTTTATGATTCTTGTGTAAGCCCATATAGAAAAAAAACGTGCAGTCATGTACATGAATATAATTTATATTATATAAAAAATTATTATTAATATTTCTCTCACAGATCTGAGGGTCAAAGTGTACAGAATATCAAAACATTGATGTATTTTGATGGATGTAATCCACAATATGGTTGCACTGTTTTGCTCAAAGGAAATTGTGACGATATACCAACTTATAAACAAACTGCAATAGAGTTGATCCAAGTTCAAGAAGTTTTTAGGTTTCTCGTTCGTGCAATGTTCCATGCAAGATTGGAGGTAGGTTTACGTTGTAACAATATGTTGTAATAGAATATCATACCAAGTTTAAATTTTAATAGATTTGATAGGTTTATCTCGAAGTTCTACTCCATATAGTATTGGTTATTTTGTGAACAAATTTTGATAACAAAAATCTTTGCGTTGCCCAGCTTTCTTTTATAGACTGTTAAATTCCTTGGTAAATTTAATGTTTTCACATTAAAAGTCTGCAATTCCAGCTCTGGAAAACTCATATTTTCGGTTCTCTATGCCGAAAAGTTTGAAAATATAACTTTGGCTAAGACTCTATATACAAAAGTCCGATTCCACAGCCTCGCTTTGTGGTTATGATTAAATACTCTACAGATTTGCTTTATTTGAAGTGTTTAAAAAGTATGAGTCATATTTTCAGATATGTCTTAGGAATTTAGTTTAACTGAAACTTGGAAATTTGTTATTTTTTTAATTTTAATATTTTCATCATTTTGGCATTTATATATTATTTTGTAAAATTTGTCATGTATTGGGATACCGCATCAATGAATTCAAAGTATTCAAATTGAAAAATTATTTGTTGGCCTGATTTCCTGACTTGTAATATTATATTACATCTAAATACTTTACTTATTTTGTTGTGTCAGTATAGTACATTCTTTTACATATTTTATGTAAGATTTTCAAAATGAAGAAACATTTGTAAAGATTGGTATTGAAATTTTATTCAAAATTGAATGATATGGAAAGATCAAATATTTTAAACTCTATCGAGAATTTGAGAGATTAATTAAAAATCATTATATTTCAGTTATCTTATCTCATTGACCAACATGACTTTGGGAAACTTTTGAAGAAGCAGAGCAGCACAATGAAGAATAAATCAAAGACTGAACTTGGCGATAATAATAGTCAAAAACATATTCTGGTTGACAGAAACGTCGAAACATCAGATTTGCCAGAAATGAGTTTCAAAAATGTTTCGATTGAAGATTGCAGCACACCAGTGCCAAATCTGTATCCAACGCTTGTTACTAACGATACAAACTCAACCGAAGGAAAAGAAAATTTCGACACTATATCTCGCAAATCAACTTGGGTGCAAATTTCTTCTGATAAAAATGGAATAGAAGAAAGCAAATCGCAGTTGAAAATCAAGAATAAAAAAGTATTTGAAGAAGCATTGAAATCGACGTACCTTACTGTATCACCGCTCATCAAACCTCAAATTCCATTTTTATTTACTGATATAAGTTTAAGTTCCGCCATTCATAGTTATCTACCTGCTGAATTGTTCTCGTCTCATATGTTTGAAAACAAGTCTACAACATTTAAAGGAGATGTAAGTATGACATGCTAGTCTAGTGCAGTGGTTCTGAACCTTTTTCGTGAAATTCTTCTCTTTGCCTATTTCGGAATTCTTTTCCTCTCTTACTATGCATAAAAAGTACCTCATTTGTTCTATCTTTAATTCATCTTTGTCTAGTGTTATGCCCGTGTCACACACTCTCAATTGCACAGTTCAAGTAATTTATGATGTTTGTATCAATAAGTATTGTTTCAAACTTGTAAATATCAGGGAACTAAAGAATATCAGTATTACAAAATACAAAATTCCTCCTCTGTTGGTGAGCGCAGTGACTACTCTAATATGCCCACTTGCAGTATATATCTGAACCTGTATGTATTAGATTTTCTATATAGGTATGTACTTTGTTCTATTTTTATTGATTTGTTTATTATAAAATATACAGGGGTTTTCAACTTTCGATATGGAACACAGACAAGCTATCAGAAGCAGGTACTGTAACCTATATACGAAAATTTTGTTTTTTTAAATTATCATGTTTTATGGACCATAAGGTGCACTTTAAATCCCCTTCTTATCTTAAAAATTGGTCGTGCATCTTCAAAGCCGCCGCGTCTAATGTATGGATCGGGTAGTACTTTATGCTTAATTGCTCTCACTCACTGTTGTGACTTATAGCCAGATGTGCCTCATGTTTGTATAAAAACCTGATCTTAAGCAATTTAATGACAGTATGGTCTTTTAAAAGATTTGAAGCCAAATTTTAAATGTTGTAGGGAAAGCATTGCACCCATATACACTTTATTTTCTTAGTGATTACAAGCGTTGTGCAAGGGGATCTCCAAGGAAAATTAAATATTCCAATTGATTGTATTTGCTTGTTTTCAGGAGCGAACAGAATGTCTAAAAGGGCTTGCCTTTCATTTCTGATAATTATTGAAATGCAAATCCAATCAAATCGCTATACATTTCAATTTACTTCCGATTCAAAATTTTACTTATTGGACACGAAGTGGACCTATTGATCGTTTTGTTAATATGTTGTTGTTGCAAAAAAAATGCTTTTTCTCCAAATACTGGACAAATTGCTTTGAAATTTTTATTTGTCAAATCAGGTTGTTGTCGCTAGAAAGCTATTACTTTTCTTCAGTGAAAAAATTTCTGTGGGATGCATTTCTCATTTCGAAGTTTTGTGTGATAACTCTTGAATCACTTAAGATAATTTACATATCTTTCCTCCTTATCTCAGATCCAGTACTGTGGAAAGTTTAGTTCAAGATAAACTATGGTTGTCACCACCACATCAAAAATCCAGCACTAATTCCTTAGAATATGATGATATGAATATGTCCATGGATACTTTGGGAAACAGTATTGCTTCAAGAGATACAATGGTTGGTATTCGTATCATATATGAGTGATTAATGGATGGTTCCTTGACCCCAGAAAATTTTTTTTTAATTTTTACATCACTGTTGCCTTTTTTGTCGATTAGACATTGTCACAGAAATAAACACTGAATCTGAAGCTCGGGGAATCATTCATTGCTGAAAACAAAAATTTTGAATTCTTTTAAATAATACTTCATATATTTCTAATCACAGGATGATGGTACTTCGACACCGACTCGGCGAGAGAGAAGTGAATCCCATTTATCGTGTTATTCTCAACAGCATAAATCGCACAGAAATGAAAGAAGCAGTGAAGGTTTTTTACCCATTTCATTTTAGATTTTGTTCATGATTTACTGGTCATGTTACATTGAAACTAATGGTTGATATTCTTATGCGATTTGTTAGTATTTTATCACCTGAGGATGTAACTGTTCAAAGGCCGAACCTAAAGTTAATGTTAAGCTTGAACACAACTGGAACACTAAAATCAAATGCAGAATGGTAAATTTTGAGTGTGTTCCATGGGTTAAGAGCATTGTTTATTGAGGAGGACTTATTGTCCAATGGTAATAAATCGAGGTATGTAGGGTTCGAGCGAAGCCGTTCTTGTAATACCGTGATAATCAGGGAACCGATTTTTCTTTGGGGTTAGGTGAATCGGCAGCTGATAGCGTTGCATTTGTTTTTATATATAAGTATATATATTTAAGTATATATGTATTAGATTTATGTAAAGTTTGTTATCAATGCAGCGTACGTAGTTGTGACGTACATATATTTTATAAAATATGAGAACACGTTCCTAGTGAGTTTGATTCAAGAGAGAACCTGTTTTTAAATTTGTGAATTCCACTGCAGGTGATACACAATGGGAAATAATCAAGTAGAAGTCATTATCTGGCATGACCTCGCCAATAATGCTAATCCATGTCTTGTACGTTTCTCATTCACTCTGCCATAGATTTGGTATTGGTACATGTATAACTTGAGAAAAACTGCTACAGAATTTGTAGTGTATGTTCTTTGTGATGCCTCATGATCATTTTGGTGTTTGTTTTCAAATACAAATTCAAAAGTTATGGTTGTATGTAGACCACTCGTGTTTGTAATCAGTATAAATCTCTTTTATCATAGTACCAATATCTTTCAATGATTTGATGTGATGCATACATGTATATTAAGTCTTGCAACCACTTTCAGCATCGTATTCAACTGCGAGACTGCAATCATGGGAACAAAGAATGATGGATCAGATATTTGGAAACCACATTCCCAGGAATAGCATTCCTGATTTTCCGTCAAATTTTAATCCAAAGTCGACGTCGAGAAAACCGAGGGTTTCAAGTTTTAATAAAACGACTGCTGCTCCATCGGTCGAAAATGGTGTGGGACTAAACGATTCTAAGATTAATGCCGTTGTTTCACCATTACACGAATTTGTAACTAAATCACTCATCAAACCGGCGTCATCTACTGAAACTAGGGATCTCCTGGCAAGCTTCAGGTAATGTTTTATCATCTGTATTTAGAATATTAAATTTTGAGTAACATGGTTTCAACTTCTGTTCTTGGGATATGGTATAAAATTGTGCTTAATTATGCGGCTGAATTTACATATACCGATATCTTTTTTTCTTGTTTCATTTTTTTGTATGGCGTATTTATACACCTTTCAATCCGTACAAAGCTTTCAAAAGCGACCACTAATGTCTGTGAAGGAGCCGAATCAGGCATGTGATTTTAATCTACAACACCATTATAGTTTAAGTCTAACGCTTCATTAAACACTGGCCCAATACGCCCACAAAATAGGAATGGAACTTGAATAACCTTTTTATAATCTCAAAAGTTTCAATTGTATTTATGCGCATTTTAAGCACAAATTCCCTTCCTTTTTAAACTTTTTCCAAAAATCAGTATTCGTTAGTGTCACAGCTATCTCCTATCGGTAGTTTAATATTTAAATTAGCGTCTCATTGATAATGCTAAAATCACTTTTTTTAAATAATCATATATTTCTAGGGCTCACACTGGTATGTCAGCAATCTCTGAACAGAAGGCGGAACGGAAAATGAACGGAACAGAAAATGAAATCTCAATCCGCGTTACAAAGGTTAATGAATGGGAGACTGATGATGATGAACAAATCAAGTCATTCCCATTTGATTCTATGAAATCTTCGAATTCTTCGTCAAAATTATTTCCACCTGATTGTATGGATGCAAATAATCATCAACGAATTTGTGCTTTGTTTAGCAGGTTTGTCTTTAAATATGTTGTATAATTTCTTTGTGTCACAAACCAACAATTGTTCATTCTTGTTGGATTTATATCTACTTTCTAATTTGAATATTTGCAAGTTAATTTTATCGGACATCTAAAAATAAGATATCTCTGATTCACTTGATTGACATATTTTGATTTTGATGAAATTGATAGAATTCCTGTTTTCACTACAATTACATTTTTTTCGGAAAAAATACATTAATTAAGATTTTCTGAATTCCTGGATAAGATTTTCTCGGTCGTATTTGTAGCTACTTATATTGGACCTTGTTTGCGGTACTGGTGTGAAAACTTGTCTCTATGTACGAATTTTGTTCAGTCTATACTTTTCCGCGATCACTCCACAAGTGTGATGTTCCAGTACAAATTATTAGAGCTATTTTACCTTAAAGTCATTGTCTCATATTTATATTTTTTTCCAGTCACAGTCCACAGTCTCCAAATGCTCCGTACTTCTGTGTGTCTCCTTGGGTTGTTTACATTGATTTTTATCGAGGAAATGACATCACATTGGGAGGATTTCTAGAACGTTATTGTTTTCGGCCGAGCTATCATTGTCCGAATCCCGCATGTAGAAGACCAATGGTTGAACATATTAGAAGGTTTGTATTTGAATAGTTAGTGATAATTTTCAATACTTGATTGGAGCAGCCTGCGTGCATTTTTTATGAGGTCATGGAATTGGATTTTGGCATTATTCAATGATGTTTGAACAGGAGTCTTCCTGAGCGGAGATGAAACCTAAATGAAATTTAAAACACTTCGAGATTCAGACTCAAATCAAAATTTTCGACGGAAACTAAAATTGTGTTAAGTTGTGTTAGAGCTGGAGTCAGAGTCAAAATATTTGTAAGCCAGTCTGTCCGTTAGTCGGAGCCACTTTTTGAATGGTTTGGAAGTTGGAATCCATGATAAAAGTTCCCAGCTTTAGTATTTGCTGGTCAAATCGAATTAATGACAAATAATTTAAAGATTTACTCTACCTAAAAATTACTGTTATTTCAGTTTTGTGCATGGGAACATGTGTATGTCTGTTGTGTTGAAAGAATTATCAAAACCGTTTCAGCAATCAAGTATTCTCACTTGGAATTGGAATCACATAACAAAGAAATCATCAGGTATTAGGGAAGGCTGAAATGTAGTTTTGTTGATCAAATGACTTCAAATGAATAAAATGGGACTAAAAAAAACTAAAAGCTTTTATTTGGAAACCTTTGTGGACTGTTGAATAGTTATTTAAGGAGCATGAAATGAATACTCTTTTAATATGACTGAAATGTCTTCACACAATAATCCATATTTAATAAAATATCACTTTATGATTATTTGTATGCTTATACTGTATGGAGACAAAATAATTTTAATCTGCTGCTTCTAGCATAGGATGCGAAAAATTAAATTTAAATTTGTATAATGACTCAAATTGCATAGTATTTTTAGTTGTTTTGAGTTGTATGGCACTCATCCAATATACTACAGAACATGGATTTAAATTACTCAGAAGAACATACCTTGATGTACCAAAACAACTAAGAGTACATATTTGCCCGTTGTCATTAGTATTTTTATTTTTCATTTCAGAAATCAAACCAATGTCTCATGATGCGTGGTCTATGTCGTTTGCCAAATATTTAGAACTCAACTTAGAAAAATTAACAATTCCTGATAATTTGTCGTCAAATAATCAACATAAAAGTTCCAGTAAAACAGAATTGTACGGAGATGATTGGGAATTAAAGCCATTTACTAGTTTCCAATATTTCATGTTCAGGTAAGAAAAATTGAGTTATATTCGTTAAAGATTTGGATAAGAAATAGTTTAACATTAATCTTTGTGAATCTTCGGACTACTGGTTCCCAAACTTTTATTATTGGTGGCCCCCTTCCAGAGACTCTCAGGGCCTGTTGCCCCCTGGTCTTCAATAAAAACCTATTGTAAGGGGTTTCCACCAGTTCCTTTATTCGCCATGTTGAATAATGAAAATCCACGAACAAAAATAAAATAAAAATGTTTTTTTTTTAAATTGATTTAATGATGACAATTGGTATCTAGTGGAGCCTTTGCTTATGACCACCAGAAAATTGCCCGGGAACTGCGGCTGGTTTGAGAAACCCGGATTTTCATCGTCCATATTTTTGATATTGTATTTCTTTGATTTAGTTTTTTAGGATAATTTTTTCGTCTATCTCAACTTCACGTTCAATTTATATTCCTTGAACTATCTCCTATTTTTAACAGAGATATTGTCGCGGCATTCAAGTGTTATCCTGTCAATATAAATGAAGTCGTTTTTCCACCTTCAATGCTGAATAAATCGTTACATCAGATTCGTCAAATTTCAAATGAATATGACGATGACTTAAAAACATCTTTGGATTTTCATTCAGCAATTGAAATACTTGTTGAGGTAAGATGAAAGGCTCACCAGAAAAGGGTTATAATGATTTGCAATAAGTATGAGTACGAACTGGATTCAAGATATTTTAAAAGTAACCCTTTTTACTTTCATATGAATAGTTTGATTTCGATATAATTTTTTTCAGACATAGCCTCATAATTTTCATCAGGGTCGCATCCAGGGTTCCGAAAGTCGAAAATTTTTTCAACCTGAAGTCTTGGCCAAAATCATTTTCAACCTAGATTCTATTGCAAGTTTTCACTAACTCCACAGCTCAAGACCCAGGTTAAAATATTGTAAAGGATGTATTGGACTCTTTGTAATTGCAGGGTAGTTCAAATACTGTAACTGCAGGCAGGCCACAGTTTTTGCATTCACCAGATGACTGTACGAAATGCCATTGCTTGCTATATGATCAATTAGTCTTTTCAGCTTAATCTTCCACTGGGAAACTACAAAATCCTATACTTATTATTATTTTTTCTTCCAGCTAAAGTAACAGCATTGCTTTTTGATGGTTTTTTGGGCGGGGGGGAATAATGTATATTAGAATATTATTATGCCTGTTATTCTGGTCTTTTGTAATACGAATGGAGATCATTTGACAGAAAATAAATGAAGTTTTGGAAACTGCTCAAAATTGTATCGAAACATCCATAAAAAGAACTGTCAGTACGAGTGAAATTCCAACAGAAGAATCCATTGCTACGAGGGATGAATTTTATAAAATTTTATTCGATTCTTTGATTGACGACAAAATTCATTTGATGGAAGAAATTACTCTGTCTAAACTTTTGCTGCAAAGATCAGATCAAAGGTATCTTTATTTTGCTTTTTTTATTTATGCACAAAAATTTTTGTTATCGATAGACATATTTCGATTCTAGGAAAATGGTTCTCCAACTTTCATTATCTGAGGCCTCTTCCAAAGACTCTTAACACTCTGTGCCCCCTGCTCTTTCATAAAAATTATGTAATTTGTTTTCAACAGGTATCTATCAGTTATTTTATTTGTCACATTTCATAATAAAACCAGAAAATGAAAATAAAATAATAAATGCGTTAGAGTCAAATAATTGCACAAATAGTTAATTTGCCATCACAAATAGTACATAGTGAAGTTTTTTTCTCGTGGTCCCTGGAGAACCTTCCATTGGTGACCACCAAAACCTAGTGTGAGATGCTTATCATTTAATATATCTGCAGGAGAAATAAGTGTATTTGATTTATCAAATGCGTAGATTCACTCAAACAAATTTTTATCAATACCCAGTTCATCTTCAACAAACAAGGAAGACAATATGTATTCTGATATTGGGATGGATTGCTGGGGTGAAAAGGAGTCACACGAGGTGAAAACATTGTTATTGATTTGTGTTATTTCACCTTGTTGATAAATTTATACTATTTGTTGTAAATGCAGATTATAGTAACGCTAATTTTAAACATTTGATATGGATATTTGTATTAGATCAGTGGTTTCCGAACCACCGCCTGCGTACAATTTGATATGGTCTGCCAAACTTAAGTGAAAAAGTTTAACACTTTAATTTTTTGTGTTCTATATATCGCCCACTGTCACGTCATTATTACAGTTCGAGCAAGTGTATATTCGCAGCAATTATACCGGTATCTTAATCATGCAAAGCTGCACCGGTATGGGCCCCTTGTGGGTGCCCTCCTCTCCTGGCACGCAAACATCCTTTCGCTTTTAATTTAGTCTTCGTCAATCAAACTTTAGGAACCACTGTATTAGATAGACTCAAGCTCAATAAAATAGTAAATTTTGTGTTCTTTTTTTTTTTTAGAAATCATTGCCAGATGATCTCATCAATGAATTATCAACTCGAATTCTTCATCTGAAATGTGAAATTTGTGATTTGGTGCAAACATGGAATTTAAAGTTAGCTGATGCTTATGAAAAAGTAAGAGATTTATTTAACATGTTGAACATGAAAGACCTTTGAAGTTATTGTACTTTTCTTGTCAAGATGTAAGCATATTAAACTTCGTTCACTTCCCATACATGCCAAATAAACCTTTAAGCGATGAGAGTCTCAGGCAACAACAATAATAAAACTCCAAAAGTTTTATTTACATTTTTGCGTCATAGCCTAGCGGCGTTGGACTTGAACTGTATTGGTGGATAGAATATTAGAATCTGGCACCAGGGCCTCATTTTTTACCTGGTACCTAGGCTGCCATTCCGGCTTCATGGCTGGATGATGTTTTTTGTTAAGACCACTACCGTGAAACATCAGGGTTTCAAATTTTAAACTTTTATTTATATGAATTTAACTTGAAGCTTTTGAATTAAGTATTGAAAAATATATAAACAGGAAAGAATAGATTTTATCTTTTGTATCAAATTTGAAAAATTATAAATGTCAAAAAATAATAACTAGATGGGTAGGAGCTGGCGCTTTCAAAAGTTTGGTTAGCTCGAGCTCCATATATTATGGAAAGTATTGCTTCAGCTCCAGTTTCAACAAAACGTCACAGCTCCGGCTCTCTGACCTTGCCTTCAAAGATACTTCCTTTTTATCACACGTTTTTATCTTTGACTCTACCTGCTAATATTATAGGATCGATCTTCATTTTGGACTTTGAATAAAAAGCAGAAGTCCAGTGGTGGATCTCCATTACCACAAAGGAAAAATCACATCAATCCTTCTGAGAAGATTATGGAAGAAGATGAGACTCAACACGAAGGTATGTTTACTAACCTTTATTGCTACATCCCTCACTTTGCCTACTTTGAAACACTTGGTTGCCCCCTTTGTATTTAAAAAACTCTTTTTTTTTTTTTTTTTTTAATATTTAATGTATTATTAGCTAGTGATACTTGCAACTCTGCATGTCTGATACATCATTCTGGTATATTTTTGTTCAGTTCAAACAGTTTTTTCCACAATAAAGAATATTAGTAATACTACAGCAAAATACAAAGTAT
Source organism: Styela clava (assembly GCF_013122585.1). Classification (NCBI taxonomy): domain Eukaryota; kingdom Metazoa; phylum Chordata; class Ascidiacea; order Stolidobranchia; family Styelidae; genus Styela; species Styela clava. Next base: position 10,244,470 of record NW_024102841.1, read on the forward strand.
AATTTCCTACCCTGAAATTATTATATTACCCCTGTTTGATAAACCCTGGCTTATTGTGACAATTGTACAACCAGTTATGATTTTATTTTTTCCGACCTAATTTTTCGACACGAAGTGGACATACAGATCGTTTTGTTATCATGTTGTTGTTGTTTGAATTTTTTACCATTCTGTTTTTTTAAATCACCTTTCTCATTAACTACTGGACCAATTGCTTTAGATTCAGTGGTTTAAGATTGTATTTTTTGCTAGTAAGGCGAGAGCTATCACTTTTATTTATTTAAAAAATTTTGTGGGCTTCATGCGATTAATTTTTTGTATGTGATGTCATCATCAGAGATTAGAAACTAACAATCTTTTGGCTGGTCTGGCTGTACTGGTAGTCTACTGTGACAGGTTGCATACTATCCATATGTTCGTACATTTGAGCTTCGCTCTCTTCTAATTATCTGATCTTAATATTTCATATATTTTACACAGGACCAGGCAACAATGGTGCACCATCGATAATAGTCGAAAATGTAAGTTTATTTTCTTTTTCTTTTAAAATACAAAACAACTATGTTCATCTACTATGTTTCTTTATGCTTGATTTAATGTATCTTTATGCCTCATGTATCTGTTTATGAACTTCTTGTTATTTATGGATTACTCCACTATCCATGTACGTGCATCTGAAACTAGTAACTTGCTTACTATTCGGACTGGTGCATCGCATGTTTTTAATGAAGTTGAAATTTTGACTCATACTTTTTGGTAGTCCAATTTTCCGAAGAAACTCCTGAAGCATCAATTTTAGTCTGAGCCAAATTTTTCTTCGCCCTAATTTGAAGTTTTCACAGCAATTGGCGCCGGGGAATGAGGCTAGGGTTCATCTCGTAATTATACTTTTTTTCAGCTATAGTTGCATTAATATTCTCTTGCACTCTACTAGTATCTAACAGTTTAAAAATAGGTCTTTAGGATGTTTAGGAGAATAATCAAAACGCACAGGTCAAATATTATTATAAAATGAATTCACTTCATCAGCTGAACACTTTGATAAAATACTTTGCCAATACTTTTAACAAAAGAAACCAAAATTCTCATTCTTGCCATGCTATTATTCAAACCAGTGGTCTGCAAATGTATCGAATTTTTATAGCCCTCAAACAACACGCTTAATGCATCAAAAATGCTTTTGAATTTATTGCTATTCGAGCATGGATGTTTGTCGTAACAATGGTCGTTGTGTGTCTCGCGTCGCGATAATTAGCGTAAGCATACATCAGTAGTATGTTGTTTACCTGCAGGACATGCCTACAATTAGTTGTAATTAACACAGAAATAGGAGTTGTGTGTGTGTCATAAGTTTAAATGTGTGGCCCTTATTTATAAGCGGAAATTAATGTGGCTCGCACGCTTCTGTCAATGTGCTAATTTTCCCAATATTACATAAAGTTTGCCGACCACAGATTTAAACTATTTGTTCATTTTTAAGGAACAATCAAAGACGTCAAACTCAGGAAATAGCTCAGGTAAATAGTATTGTTGGTATTATTGACTGATTACTCACCTGAATGGGTGTTCATGGGGTTTAAATTTTTTTCAAATTGCAAAGGAAAGTTATTGATAACATATATAGTTTAGTTTGTTGGCCCCAAGAGGTATATTAGAAAAAGTGAAAAACTTAAAATAAAAACTGTTCACAATAGAACAAACCAGGTTGTGATATATCGAGAGCTGACTTCATAACAAAATGGAAATTAAAACATATCTTTTTCAACAGCTGGAAATTCTGCAGACTCCATCACAGCACTCCTTCCTGATGTGGAAGTGAAAGACAAAGCAAATAACAAATCTTCGAAACGTTTGGCAGTGACAGAACACAAATCTGAGAAATCTACTTCCTATAAAAGATTAAGCAGAACAGGTATATTGATATTAATTTAGGGACAAAGAGTGAAAAATCGCTTTTTCCTGAGACTAAGGATAAACGATTACGATTACAAATTTTCAGGACTTTAATATGTTTTGAGCTGCTAAAGGGTCATAACCCTTATCTTATGGGGTCTGATATTTTACCCTCTTTTTCGCTATTTTATTTTAATTTGTTGACCTTTGACATTCGTTGACGTATATTTGCTTTATATAAGCCGATATCTTTACAAATGAATACTCTCCATAAATTTGCCTTCTTAACTTTTACATATTTCACCCAGGTTCAAGTGTGAGATTTCTTGTCACCCGATTACTGCCTGGAAATAACTTAATTCCATCCATTCAAATGCCATTTCCTGCCGATGAACATTTTCTACTGCCTGAATGTCTATCTGCTAATGTTGTGGTAAGCTGACTATAATTTGTTTATTTGCTTCATAAATTTGATCTCAAATCTAAAAAACTTTAAATAGTTACCAATATATATTTTTTAAGAAATATAAAATTTTTTTAAAAAAATTAGCTCTAAGCAAGGTCACGCTAAGAAGACTGATCTCTGAGCGAAAGTGCCAATAGCTTCTGATACTAGAAAATTATATTGTAGAATTGTATGTTAATAGCTATCAATTGACACAAGATTCCACAAAGCTGGAGGAGGAAAAAACATGAGTTTGTTTAGTCGGCACACTGACTGTGAATGGGTGAGAGTTAAGGCAGACCGATTTTGACGACTTGAAAACTGTTTTGGGGGTCCGAAAGTTCTACTCAAGCCAAATTCATAGTTTAATTTTTTGTCCAATTTGTTACTCATATCTCTTTTTACTTACTCTCATTACTAGGTTAGAGATGCTGAACCTGCTTCAATCATAGCTTATACATTGAGTTCCAAATCGTATAAAGAATTAACTATGCAGAATACTGATGTGACCATGGAAGGGAATTTTCAGGAAACTGATCCCGTTTTTGAAATTGGAAGTACAGAGGTATGTGTCGATTGCATATTTTTAAGACTTAATCAATCAGGGAGTCCAATAGAAAACAAATAGTCGAATACATATTTGTTTTAGGTTTACTCTTGATTTAAAAAAAATTTAAAACATTTTTGTTTGTAACTTTTGTCATCTTTGGCTTTTGATAACTAATGATCAGACAAAAATAAACTTGTTTTCGCTTCCTATACTGTTAAAACTAGGATAGGATTTTTATATTAATATTTTATATTTGTTATATCAATATCAGATATTTTCTCTTTCTCAGATTCCCAAAGAATCAATTTCGTCTAACCAGGCAAGTCCACAATCATCCGTTTCATTATCTGATGCAATATCATCAAATAATATGCAACAACAACAATCTGCGGAAAATTCTGCTGAATTTGAATTCAGAGGTGATTAGTAATTGAATGATTTACTATATTCTCTTATATTGATCATGATTTGTGCAGTGTTCTTGAAACTTTCTTCATCCGACCCACTTGGCATAGCCAAATTTTTTCACAACCCTCAGAAACTAAAATAAAAATGGAGTAAAATTGAGTAATACAGAAATATTAAAAAATATAATAAAATTGACAAAACCTTAAATGAGACCGATTGTATATTCTTGCACAAAAGTTCGAATCTTGGCTCCATTTCCTTGATGGTTATTTTCTGCGCTGGTACAAGTCTTCCACATTTCATCGATATTTTGTATTAACATAAGTGAGTGTCAAAAACTAAAAGAACTGCGACCCCCTTGAGCATGTTCCTGACCTGACCGACTGGGCGTCAGAACCCTCAGTCGGCAGAGCTCTGGCCTAGAGAAAAATAGAAATGGCCTAATGGTACCTAGTGAAAGCCTTTGCCTGTGGCTCCAAGAGAATAGCCTCGTGCCATTTATGGGAGAAACTTAGAACACAAGAATGAGAGGGATATATAAGACATAATTGAAAATGTCATGTTAGGAATTGGATTTCTAAAGAATACAATTTCAGAAATGACTCTGTTACGTCTGTTGTAAATCTTATCCGCAAACTTGGTGCTCCAAGGCCTCACCATATTGGTACTAATACGCGACTATTTTGTCCTCATAATTGAGCATTGCTCTCTTTCAACAATGAGTTATCGCATTTTCTGGTTTTCAGATTCAACAGATCCATCTGTGATTTCAATGTCAAGTTCATTATCTAACGGTGGAATATCATCAAACTCACCTCATGTTGAAATTCAATTTTCTGATTCTACAACAAAATTTTATTGCAAAGTTTATTTTGCATCATTGTTTGAAAAATTTCGATCAAAGGTAACAGTCTTACGATTGTATAAAAATTAATTTCATTTTTTGTGAGCTGGGGTTCAACATTATTTTATCACTGGTTAGGTATGGTATTTCTAACTTATCACTCCAGATCAGTGATTGTCAAACTTTTCATGATCCCTCATGATCCGTGAACTCTTTTTCGCAAAAACTGTCAATATGCATGATCCCCTGTTATTCTAAAAACGTACTTTACGTAGTTTGCTTTTATTGCGAGTTCATCAGTTTTTTCATTCGCCGTGTTCAATTATACAAGCCAACGAACGAAAAAGAATGAATGCATTACAATTAAGGGATTACCAAATCACAGTCTATTTACTTTGGCTTTACCCTTCCCATTTTCAAATCTATAAAAATACCTAGTTTCGTATTTACCACATTCCGATCAGTTAATTTGTGCAGCACGTCCAAGTATTAGAAAAACGAAAGTACAAAATTAAAGAATTATGGCCAAAGAATTGAACAAATTGCAGTCAATTTATGTAAATCAATATGGTCATCGTGAATGGTACATATAAACCTTTTTTTACCTGTAGCCCCAAAGAACCGCTCCATGTCCCTTTAGGGATAGGAGAAAGCCCGCTTTAGATGGAGTAGATTGCATGGATTACCAGCCATCTCCAGCAATGACTAATAGACATTGACAGTAATGCGTTTGTTTTCTTACTTTGGTTTGTTGAGCATAGAGAAACATAACAATTGAATCTTTTATGAAGTATAATTTGTGCATTTATGTTACTTTCACCAAAATAGCTTTGACTGGGTGATTTCACTTTTTAGGTATTAGAAGGTGGTGAAGAACAGTATTTGACGTCGATGTCTCGTAGTATGAGATGGTTGGCAAGAGGTGGAAAATCAGGATCAACTTTTCATAAAACTAAGGATGATCAGTTTATTATAAAACAAATGTCCTACTTTGAATTACAATCTTTTCTCGAGTTTGCACCGAAGTATGTGGAATACATCACTAACTGCATTGATAATCAGGTATCAAAAATTGTTTAGTTATTTGGTATTACTATAATACTTATTTATGGACACATTATATACTATTCAAACTGTACAAAAGCCAGATTGCGAGCAACACTAGCTAAGCTTCTTCGAAAGATTGAACAAATAACGGGAACGGAGTACTCAGGCATAGCAAGGGAGAAATAAAGAATTATAATAAAAATTTCCGACTCCGACAATGGGTTGTCAAACTTTGATGACGAAAACTTTTGCATACGCAAGCTTTCTTTACGTAGACTGGTAACAACACAACAAGTGATGATTTTTGAGTTTCTGTAGGAAGTTTACAATTCCCGACTGTGGGGAATTCGCAACTCGGACTTCCAGCCCAGGGGAGTTTGAAAATACTGCCCCAACTCCAATAAAAACATGCAGACTCTGACACCATATCTCTGTTATAGACCATGATTATTTTTTATGAGGATCATTCTTACTACCCAATATTACCAGACTTTTCTTATAACAGGAAGCAACGACAATTTCTAAAATCCTAGGTGTGTATAGAATTTCATTCAGAAATGCAGAGACAAATCGAAGCTTGAAACAAGATGTTCTTGTAATCGAAAATTTATTTTATCGGAAGAAAATTCAACAGGTAAGTAAAAAATGTATATACCTGGCAATTATAGTTTTATTTTACAAAATGAGAATTTTTTGTGATATCCGGAGTCCTATTTGCAGTGTATTGAATCAACAATTATTAAGAAGATTATTTTAGAAATATTGATAATCAAATAAAAGAAATTGAATAGTTTATCTGTCAATATGAACATTTATGTATTCTATGAGAAACTGTAGCGTTCAGTGTCGATTTGATGGTACAATTGCTTTAAATGCAAAAAGTCACTCTCACTAACAAGTAGAATGTATTGTGTGGTATTCGATATTGAGAGAGCAGTGGTCAAGTGTCATATTGAAGTGTTCCCATGTGTTAAATTAAGTGCTCCCATGAATTGGAATAAAACAGTAAATTTGGGCGAACACCGGCCCCCAAATTAATGTAATAGCACCTAAGTGTCATATTCCATTTTCAAGTCATTAAAATTGCTTGGTCCATAATTCACAGAGAAAACGTTTTTTCACAAAAACCTAGAATGGTTATCCATAGTTACACCTGTGTACAATCATCTCATTTCTTCATAACGTTTTGTTTTCCAATTACAGATTTTTGATTTGAAAGGATCTGTTCGAAATCGTCATGTAAAACCTGATACTTCAGGAGCGAATGTTGAAAACGGATGTCAAGCTGATCACAATGATATAGTACTGTTAGATGAAAACTTATTAAAACTTATGTGTGATAATCCACTATATGTTCATGAACATACTAAAGTAAGTACAGGAATCCATAAATCAATCACATTTGCAGAATTTGTGCAATATGGTAGTACTGTTTTCCTAATTTTCATTACTATGTAATCAAATAAATGAAGATATCTCGAAGATTTTAACAATATAAAATTTAAATAAATTTTGACAAAATATACCAAAAAATAGTTGGTGATACTATGGCATGAGATTTATCTAAAGCTAGTAACACAAATTAAGGACCAGCATAAGATTTACTTGAAAGCGGTACTATATTGTGTGGTATACTACTACGTTTTCATAGGGCCATAGTATATTAGTTCCTTACATATCGTCTAATATCAGTGGCCGCTTGTACTTGGCCTAGTTCAGAGTGAAATGCGTGAATAAACGCTGTATGGCAAAAAATTGAAACTCAAGGAATGGCAGGTCGCATTGCAAGTTTTTGTCTACATATATCCCCGTACTCTTTTTATTTTGCAATACAATTTCAGTTTGATAATTTTTTTTTTTTTCGATTTATCCAATTTTGTTCTTATTCTAGACTAGAATTTTGGTAGACTGTGTTTTGGACGCTATTAGCTTTCCATTTTTGTGGAATATTTAAATTAAATTTTCATTTTCAGCATCTTTTATCAAGTGCTATATCAAGAGATACAAATTTTCTGTCTAAGAATCTTATCATGGATTATTCTCTTCTGGTTGGAATGGACGATAATGAAAAAATATTTGTTGGGATCATTGGTAAGTATTGATATATAGGAAGATGAACACAAAGACAAGGTGTATGTAAATGGTATATACTGGCCTTGCTTTATATTAGAAGATGAACTTCATTTCACTAATTATACCTACTCCTCTCTGAAAAATTATGTTATCGAAGAAAACTATATGATTTTATGCATCATTTTACTGCGAGATCCGTTACCTACAAAACCAACATAGTTTCAAAAAAGTTTCTTAATTCAAATTTTTAACAAGGTAAAGCTTCAACACTAGGTGATTCTAATTTTCTGTTATTCCAAGATTAAAGCTGCATACAACACAGTAACTTTATTGAAAAAGAAACCATCCTTGACAAGAATCTACATGTTTTGCGCTCATTCAACCAAATTGATCACCACTAGTTTAAATCATATTCTATAAGTTTTCTAAGTGAATATCTATATCAGAGACTCGCAACGTATGAGCCACAGAACCTATTTACGTGGGCATTAACAAATTTTACATCTCATTATTTTCAAACGCTTTTTCCTATTTACTACGGCATTTTTCATCACTGGGATGAAATTTCATTCGGCAAGGGTTCAATAACATGATAATTTTTGTTGACATTTGATGATAAAAATGTCTACCAGTAAAAAAGAAATATTGGTCATGAGATGCTGACTGTTGTCTGAAAAACTGGTCAGTTGCGATCCTTCATGCTTCTGGCAGTTTAACTTGAATGATTCTACAAATCACAGATTTTATTCGAACATTTACATGGGATAAGAAGTTGGAAATGGTTGTCAAATCATATGGTATGTTTGGTGGAAGAAAACAAAGTAATAGATCCATGCCTACTGTTGTGTCACCTGAACTTTACAAAAAACGTTTTTGTGAAGCCATGGACAGATATTTTCAAGTTGTACCTGATAGGTGGTATGAAATGCATGCTTTTAAATGAAACCCCGCATACAGCAAGCTTGTTATTATCATATTCTATTATTAGGGGGTTTGTATAGGTCGATATAATTAAGGTAAAACACGGAATATGCAGTGCCATATTCTTCACTGTATCCAAGTCAATCAAGTGTTATTTGAATATGACAGGTGAATATAAACAATGCTATAGTATTAGCAATAAATTTGGCTGTCTTTACACACAATATTTTCTGTGAGATAATTTTTGTGTTTTTTATGATTCATTAGATATGTTATACGTGACCAAACAAAATTCCCTTGTTCATTCGAGCCCATGGTTTTTCTATGTATTTAATCAGTTGCTAATCTATGTTTAATCAGTCATTAATGTTTGATTACGTCATTATTATTATATCATACTTCTACTTATTTTGTGATAAATTAACTGTAACCTTGAATAAATTTTGCACAGCACAAAAGCACAAAACCATAGTTATAAGTTTACATGGGGGTGTAATACAAAGAAATTCTGTATTTCTGACTATTTCTGACTATGTTTTTCTTCCTAATTCGAATGTTCGGAATTGAATTATGTATCTTAGGAATATCTATCTTGTTGTGGGTGTACTGTTTTGTTATATGGTAGTTATTCATGTCATTATTCGTTTATACAGTTTTATTATCATATAATTTGCCTTTAAACATCTTATAAAAAAGGCTGCAAATTGTACATTTTCTGGCATTTTTCAGAGGCAACTGTTGAATATCATTGTAATAAAGGCAACATTTTTATGCCTTCCTGGAGGCTGGTACAAATTACATTGTTCCTTCTTTATGCAGCAATTTTCTTCTTCAAAGCTTGTATGTATTTAATAATCGTGCAATAAATAAGCTTCATGCAAGTGGTTGGGAGTTATTTTATTGTCGCACATCTCTAAGTAATCAAGTTGTAGTCCTGTAATATATTTGAATCTGGAATTATGTGCACCAGGTTAGGCCACAATTTCAGGTACAAATACTTGGCTAGTCCCCGAACTCGTAAAGAACTAAAAAAAAGGAAAATTGGGATAAAATTATGGCCTAACTATAACCCGGTACACATTAAGTCTAGCTAAATTCCGCCATAACTATCCATCTACACAAGTATTTTTTAGTGTTGTGCTACCACTGACATTAACTGGCGTGGTTGTGGTACTTAACCTCAAGTCCCCCTTTCACATAGCTTGTCTGATATTGAGTTGGTGTCACCTGGTTTAGTCACTCTTTTCCCACAGCATGACAGAAATCATTCTGAGTAACTCATTACCCATTTTCGAGTCAAGATAAAACAGCAGAACAAACACATAAATCAGACAGAAAAATTTACTTAAATACTCCAGAAAAAGGCAAAAATATGTAGAATTCAATCATAACGCCAGCCAAGATAAGATGACAGCTGTAAAAAAATATAATATATTAGAACATGAATCTGAATTGCATACAGAAAACGGCCTTGCATTTGTGAGTTTTTTGCCAGTGTTACTTGTTGGTCCCATTAGGTTTAATATAATGAAGAATTGCTTATCCCAAAATGTTTTGTGAAAAATTGAGACGTACAAATAACAAAAAAAATTCAGTACCAATTTAACATCCGGTGGTCTCTCTCGTTCAGCCAATGGTAATGCTAATATTCGCTGCTCTTCAATGATACGACTTGCTTTTCGATCCTGAAATTTTAAGATGGTTATAATAAGAGTTCAACATGTAATATGATCAGTCTTAGACAATATCTTTAGATTTCAGCAAATAGAATTGAAGGATAAGTTATCATTTTTATCCCAGGAAGAATTCGAACCCGCACAGGGTAATCAGATTGCGGTGGCAAACAAATTCCCAATGCTTAGCGTGATGCGCCATTACCCTCCCCAACTTTGTTAAATCCAAAGATAAACCAAAGAGTCGAGCATCGAACAGCAGGATAGGTGGAAGTAAACATCTATGGCCCTGATGAAAATGAAGAAATTTCTAAAAATTCTGCTGCACTCGAATGGTTAAAAAAGACATGTTGTGGAGAAGACATTTCTTAGTTTGCGGCTATTTGCATTATGTTTTAACACCCTATGAACTTCCTTTTTCATTCATATATTCCAGAATCTCTGTATTATTACCTAAACCACACTCCCATATTCAGTATCTTGCATACTTTGCATAGAAAATGTATCCTCATTGAAATATAAAAAACTCTATATGACTTACAGTCATTACTTCTCTGACTGCCAACAGAGAAAAGATGGCATAGACCCACAATCCTGGATATTTTACATTTCTCATATAATCATCTTGTTTCACTGCATGCTCTGCTTCAGTGCCTGCATTTCTCAAAGACACAGCTCGTCGCCTCAGAGAACTACCTGCGAGCAAAAGCATATACCACAATATAATTATGCAAAATACCAATCAAGATAGATTATAACTTTCCAACAAAATATTCTGTGAGACTAAGTTATATAGGAGACGGTATTTTGGAAAATTCTCAAATATGATACAGCATTCACATCAGGTCTTGAAGCCATAACTTTTTTTGGAACTGGAGCTAAAAGATACTTAAGGGCTTCACCTTCTAATTATCTAATAATTTTCTCACATTCATTATTTGGGCTAATGTATCATAGTAGTGATCATACCAAAAAATCTTAATGGCTAAGGAGCCCAATGCATGTGTAAAAAGTGAAGCTGAGGAGCTGGAGCCTCAACCAGTTTTTGATTTAGATGTCGGACAAAATATTAAATAATATATAACTTGACTCCTTAAATGCAAATTTTATGGCACAATCATTCAAATTTTTGAATCGAAGTTAATAAAGTAGCTGTAGGCAAAAACTATCACTGATTACTTAGATTAGTTTCGAAATTTTATTTTTATTTCTGATTTCTCGTTAAATTATATGCTTACAACATTTCAATCAATACATTACTCGATTGTATATGGATATGAATAAGCATTAAAATATCACATTCTAACAAAATGTTCAAATAAGACAACTACTACAGTACTATGAACGAGCGAAATAGATTAGAATGTAGAATTCATATATTTCGACAATTGCAGTTTCACACAAATATTATTTAGGTTGATTAAACAAGTTCAATATACATAATTGATAGAAAAAAGTTCTTACTGTCTTACCTAAACTCTTAGTCAGCCTTCTGACTAGGGCAGACATCCTGACACTTTAGCCTCCAATGAATACGAGGCCAGTATGGCCTTACGAATAAGATAAAGCCTTCTTCTGTGAACACTGGTATTCATGTTAAAATTAAATTCCAGTAACAGTTAGCAAAAAAGAAATAAAATGGATTATTATTAATACATGTGATATGATATAACATTATAAATAAATGGACAATCCATATTTGAATTCCAAAATCATACAGTAATATAGTGTTAGTCTACAATCATAATTAAAGAGACCATGATCAGTTTTTAAGTTATCCTCAAAATATCCTTGTTAAAAAATTATACAGTTACCGGTATGTCAAATCCTTTCCATTTAGAATCCATGAATTATACAGTGTAATTTATATCCAAATACTGAACTCAGCTCAGCCCAAGTTATCAAAGTAATTGATGTTTTTCTGACCTTTGACCCCGCCAAACGACCCCTCATCGTTGCTAAACTTTTGTGTATATTTTGAAAGTGGTTATGTCTGTTGGCGTGTGCAAATCAATCAATCAATCATTTTATTTCGGCTCTCTGACTAAAACGGAACAATACAAATAAGTAAACAGACAACAAATACAGAACAATACAAAAAAGTAAACAGACAACAAATACAGAACAATACAAAAAAGTAAACAGACAACAAATACAGAGATACCTGGAAGGCGAGCATAACTTAAAATGAAGTTAAAAAACGTACAAGTACGTGCCCACCCACCAAAACTAGTTTACATATTCAATTAGGATAGAATTTATCTCGGGGGAAAGGAAAACCGATAAGACGGCTTAACCATATGGCGAACCACGGCTTCTCGTCCGATTTCCATTCGGGGATGGGATTAGTTATTGTAATTATTTGTTTTCGGAAGCATGGACTTGATGGTGGAGGAAGCCGTAAGCTCGTAACCGACCAGCGGTTACGTCAACCTCCCTACGGCGGCGAGGAGTCCAGCAATCCTCTCGCACATAACCATCCCCGCATGAAATTCGAACCTGCGAAGTAAACATTTCCACAATGAGCCACACCGCCGCGCCACGATGTACGCTTTTAGTTTTGAAATATTAAAATGCCTACACTAAATTGTACTCACAGCTTTATTTTAGTGTTCTAGTAAAGAGTATATTAATAGTGGTATAGAGCTACTTTCGGGTCTAAATCCAATCTCTTAACAAACGTACGGTACATTGTGCAAAACGACTGCAAAGCGATTGCGAAATGAAAGCGTTGATACATTTTGATTACTCAGAACCAACGACTAACCTCAGAACCTACCTCTTTGTTGATTCTGAGTTTGGGCGATTAATTTCCTGTTATCCACCTTCTACTAGACCACATTCTGACTTTCATGGCTGAAAACAGATAACACACACCATACGTAGTGTCGGTTGCTATATCACCTATCTTTCGAGAGAGCGAAAGGCTTATAGGGTGTAGTTATAAAATGGCTATGTATGTCCCATATGTCCGCTATGTCCCAACTAAAATGGCTATATCCGCTATTTCTGTAGTAAAATAGCGATGTCCACTATGCCCCTACTGAAATGGCTATGTCCGATATGTCCCTACTAAAATCGTTATCCCGATCTGTATCTACTAAAATGGCTATGTCCGCTATGTCCCTACTAAAACGTCTATGTTCCTTCGAAAATAGCGATGTCCGCTATGCCCCTACTAAAATGGCTATGTCTCTACTAAAATGGCTATGTCACTATTAAAATGGCTATGTCCGCTATGTCTGTGCTAAAATGGCGATGTCCACTATGACCCTACTAAAATGGCTATGTCCGCTATGTCCCTACTAAAATGGCTATGTCCGATATGTCCGTACTAAAATGGGTATGTCACTACTAAAATCGCGATCCCGATATCTCCCCACTAAAATGACTATGTCCGCTATGTCCTTACCAAAATGACTATGTCCTTACTAAAATGGCGATGCACCCGAAATATTGGTTGCCGGATCCATCATATTTGAGCTGAAACATTGCTTACAAATGCGCCCACGGACATTATATATAACGAGAATAAAAAAACATGGCCGCCATAATTAAACTTATGCCTATAATTTAACCGGTTTGAGTTTTATGTATATATATATTATATTTCCACGGATTTAAGTAAATTAGTAATTGAAATGTTATATATATACCCTTTCTGGTTGTTGGAACCCTGCAATGCATATCGCTATGAGCTCGAATATTTTCGTGTGCGGATGTCCTCGGCGCAAACGCGCATGGATGCAAAGGTTTTATGGGGGTAAATGTAAATGGGTACAAGTATGTGAGTGTCAGTTTGAGTCCAAATATATGTAGGTAGTAATATTCCCGAGTGCAACAGTGATGTTAGCCACTGAGAACGTATAAACATTTCCAGCAAATCCAAGTACAGGGGAAGGGACAAAAGAGCGCATCTGAATACCGCATTCGTATATAGTAGTCAGATTTTTATTTCCGTCGTGCATGAAATATTGTACAAATAAACAGTAAAAATAAATCAATTGAGAGAAATTGATGTAGCCTACAATAATTCGACTGAAATAGACGAGGAGCCGCGAATAAACTATAAAGTTATCTTGTCAGCGACACCGAAATCTCTCGTCTACTTGTATATGTAACAACTTCGTGAATCGCGCTTTTAGAAAAAAGGTTTGAGAATGATCCACGCTCCCTCATACAAGTGTTGCTTAGATTTACAATATCAATTCGGAATGCTTCTCGAGTATGGACCGATATGAATGATTTAATCTCAATGCCGTTATCAAATGCTTAACAGTTAACAATAATAGTAAGTGGCCTACTCTATCACTAAGAATGATGTATAAATACGAAAATCAAGTGCTTCATAACCAACCTAATACCTAATGCAGTGCGGTATCGAACGAGTCAAAAAATTGAATCAAATCATTGCCCAAAGCTCGTCAAATGTGTCATACGGGAGTGATGATGATCAACAACATATATTTATATATCATATTTAATCCAAGAACTTGATATCAAAATATGACGACGTCTTAATTAAACCGAATGAAAAGTGATTCATTGCTTTTTTCGTTGGATAATCGACACGTTACTAAGCCAAAACAATGAGGTATTAAATTTCCAATTGACAAAACATAACGGGACCATTGCCTCGGTACAATGCGTGCTCATGGATACACATAATAGTGCCAAGCAGATATTTGGCCGCCCATTTCACGTCGACGCTGATTGCTGTTTTTGATGTGGCATCAAGGCGGGGCAACGGACGATTAAATGGATAAAGTACTCGTTATTTAATTAGTGTGCTTTGAGGTTGTACCGAATCTACAGTCGTACTTGCAGGAACGAAGAATGGAAAATTTTGATGTCTTCCGTTTCTGCATGTGCAGAAATACTGATGTTGATAAGGTAATTAGTTGATTGGTATATTTGTTTTAAGAATATGCATTTAGGGCCATTTCATTCATAATACGACAGATTATCGTTTTATTCTATGATATTTAAGTTTTAAAAATCTCAAGGTGATAAGTGGTTGATATTGATTTTCCAACTGAGTAGTTTTCGCGCTATAACATTTTATTTAATCACCACTGAGTTGATAAGCATTTCGACATTATGGTTAACTGAGAATTAGACTTGTTATGGCGCCAGCGATACCAGTACATATAATTAAACACCTAACGATATCACCATATGAAAAGACAAAAGTACATGTTCGGAAGCCCCTAACCCTGAGTTGGGTCCCTTAAGTTGAGCTCACCCCACATATATATATATAATTCGTCAGGCTAATAACCGAATTGCGTAAGTCATTTTTGGCGATTTCGAGTTTTTTTTTTATAAAATAGGTATTTATGTAATGCTGCGCACCTGTCTGTTAACTCAGTTTTTATTTTAAGAATTCCGAATCCCATAAAAATGGAAATCTTGTATGACATGCACCTTCGTGCAATTGTTTCGTCATAATGAATAATCATTGTTATCGCAAGACTATTGTGACGTCACAAAAGCAAAATAACCTTGCCGAAGTATTATCGAGTTTTTGCATCTCAGATTCCAGCTTAGCGCTTATAAATTTGAATTTATACTACAGTATAGGAAGGCGTGCACTTGTGATATTTACTGTCAGAGTCCAATTCACCTTGGTTGGCCTTTATATTGGGTGGATTGCTGTTTTATTCTTTATATTTAATCTTAGACTTATTTCGATGGGTGTGCAGAGCGTGTTATATTGAGGAAATATATATTTTTAAACGTAAGAAATAATGTAATTGAAACGGATTAGCTATTTCGGGGATTAGACATCGTAGATACTGAGAATTACATTCGTATTTGGAATGTTTGGTTTTTAGGACTGGTGCATATAGTCAAGTTGCAAAATTGCGTATGTCCGCAAGTCATAGACACATTTCTGCCTAAGTCACAGTGCGCCATTATGACGTCACATAACTGCATCATACAAATTAACTTAAATTAGGCTACGATCAAAAAATTGCACCATGGAAAATTATTCACTCTCAATGGCATAACAATATCATTAGGAAGTTTTTTACGGTTTTCGCAAAACTGCTAAAAATGACTTACGCAATTCGGTTATTAGCGTGACGATATATATTTGAGCGTAACGGACGAATGCAGTGTAGTCTCTTAGAAAAAAATATATATATACCAGATATTTTCACTATCTATTATACACATATTGCAGCAGATTGAAAATGTTGAAACTAAATCGACATATGAAGAAACAAAAGACAAGGGGAAAGATTTGACAAAAGACAAAAACAGGTAAGAAAACGATTTCGTGCCTGCTTTGTACTGCATGCTGTAATTCTACCCGACGAACATAGAACTTGACATTATTTTGTAGATAGATGAATTTAAAAACTTCTCAAATGCATATACGCAAAATATTAAAATAGGTTTATCATATTTATACTATATATAGTATAGATCAGGCCTGCCCAACCTTTTTTGTCTCGCGGGCCACTTTCATGTGACGAAATTCGTTGCGGGCCACAAACGTTTGTACCTAACATTAATACCAGCTAAGTCTTGATTTCGGTGTAGGTAATTTACATGATACATAAAAGGCAAGTTTATTAAGATAAAATCAATCAATTTAATAATTGCTTTATGGTTACTGAGTGGGGCTGGCAAATTATTCGAATATCGAGTCGAATATTAGAATAGCAGTTTACTATCGAATATCTGGTAACGCGGGGCGTGGACATGACACTTGCGGTTTTCTGACGACCACGCGAGAACATACACATCACGTCGACATTGAAGGGTATATTTGCGTTATAGTGTTTCTATTCATTCATTTCCAGTAGCTATGATACTGCCTCAATGTTTAAATAAGCATAATGTGTGCCAATGTCGCGGGAATATCAAGTTATGTGGGCCGTTTCGTGAAATTTGAAACATCAATACAAGTATTTAATGAAGTAACATTACAAAGATTTCTGGACGAATAGCCTATATATACTGATTTGTGACCAATATGCAGCAATGCAATTAAGTCAATTTCATCAGAATTATTGACGGATACGCAGTGACGACATTTCCAAAATCTTTTTTAACCCAAACATTAGATACAAAATACTAACATAAAGGACAACGAGTCCCAGGACCAAACCAAAGATATTGTTAACCTTTTATTTTACGTTGGCGATAAAAACGATCAAAGCAGACACGTAAGAAAACAATCAGAATGAAATTAATTTGCAAATTTAGGCTCCAAATTCATTCCTATAATTGCGCTCAGCGTTCGTCCTCAATGATCGCACAATATCTTTCGATTTCGTCGAACAGAACGCTCAGTTCTGCGAGAAATAAAAAAAAAACTGACGTCGATGTCCATCAGGGTGCAAGACTTGACACATACGTAATAATAAGATCCGGCATTTGAATGTAGACCTTTTTGTTATTGCGGAACCCCTGATATCATTTTTCGTTTTTTATGGAACCCCAAATAATAAAATTAAAAAAAAACACGAAATACTCGTGACACGAAATATTTGTAATTCAAATATTTCCATCTCAACAACGAAACAGAAAGAAGGTAACAAGCGTGAAATTCAATGACTAGGTTGTTCTTGCATTTTCTTTGCAATCTTTTTGAATCGTGGCTCCACGGCGCTCAAAGAAATTCTCATACTCATGTCTATACTCTTTAAACAACTTCGTTTTTGTTATTAATAGTTGTTAAAGCAGAAAATGCTGATTTACACAAATAGGTATTGGGAAATTGGCACAGAAGTTTTAATGCATTTTTGCAATTGCTGTACCCTCTTTGTGAAGAGAAATCCAAAAATATTCCTTTCCATTTTTTCGAAGGTTTTCTCAGAATTAATATCATTACGGATATCTAGGAGTCCTTCTTGCTGTTGCGCACTTAGGAATTCATCCAAAAATGGAAAAGAATAATAATCATTTTTTGCAACTTTACTGGCCCAGCAGTCATTTTTTCCTTTACGCGGAACCCCCAAGGAACCCTATAAACTCACGGAACCCCACTGCATGTGTTGCGGAACCCTAGGGTTCCGCGAAACCCCTGTTGAAGAGCACTGATGTAGATAGATGTCAGGAATAATCACACCAAAATCACGAAACATACTTAAGCCTATCTATTGAATATAACATGGTAAAAACATAAAAAGTCTGCTTACAAACCCATAGGGCGGGCCGCAAAAAACAGTCCGGTGAGCCGGGTTGGGCAGCCTTGGTATAGATGAATTTTAGAACTTATTGAAGGCATTTTCCTCATTCAGATACAAAGAAGCGCTATATAGAGCAGATTAGTTTTTATGTAATCCAATGACGCTTGTAAAAGCATGGTGGCGTTTGGGAAATCTTCGTTCGATATTAATAACGATTATAATATCCCAAACGCGCTATCAGATATCAATTCAACAGAATCCTTGATAAGGTTAGCAAAATATATAACTATAATATTCGGGGGAAATGGTCAAATGCTATAATAAGTTTAATCTATCTGAAAAGTTTCGTTTGTAACTTCGAATAAATAAATCATATTTGCAAGTATCAGGTATCTCACGATTAGTATATAAACATACGATTTAGGAGTGCAACAATTACAAATTCTGACGTGAAAGTTCGTTTCGCCGATAGTGAAGATGGACAAAGCAGCCTGGATTCGAATAGCACGGAAAACGAAAAATCCGATAAAGAGAAGGTATCTATCTAGTCGGACTATAAGATTTCATAGGGTGATATATTTTTATTCCATTTTCCGATGATTATAGAGGAATTCGGTACTATGCATGCATTATAGAAAATTGATTAGTCAGCATTCTGAAATTGAACTCTTTTGAAAAACCTGTATGATTTCAATATGAGTTCAGCATATTATGGCCATTTATTGAAACGAAAAACGAACTCGTTTGATACAGGGACGATGTTCATTTTAGGCGGTGGCACGAGATTCCTCAAACAATTGCTATGTATTGATACAACAATTATATTGATTACAGATGTAAACTAACTCTTTTGTTTCGTTGAATAAAAGGTAAATGATTAAATATCCATTGTTGATGATATTCGAAACGAGCTATCTATTCTCAACTAATGGCATATATCGTAAAGGTGATCGAATGAATAATGCTTGCATTGTTTGATAAAATCACAAAAAAAGATAATTAAACAAAAATTTGAAATAATTCAGCTTAATGAAATTAATATTTAATTATAATGCTTATATCAGGTTTGTTCAAAAGATGTACAAAAATCGAATATCACGAGGCCTAAAGCAGTCAGTTTCGAGGACACCCTTCACCACGAAGTATCGACACTCCTTGCAAATGGATATGGAAATAATGAAAAGAAAAAGAAGTCCAAGGATCCAGAATTTGAGGCTTTGCATACTGTCGTACGAAACAAACGAATATATTTACGTAAGCAACACGCAAAGCTGAAAATAGACTTGAACAGTTTACAGACGATGAGAGAAATATTAGATTCCTCGAAATGTGCCAATAGCGCCAATTTACCAGATGTCGTGTCTACGGAAGGGAATTACTCTGAAAACGATTTTTTGGGAACTTTCCGGCAAATATTCAACGGAGCTATTAATGACATTTCTGCACCATCAACAGAATTGCAAGAACTAACAGTTAAATACACTAAGTTGTTGTCACAATCGGCCAGTGGCAAAGATATATCTGACGAAGACGATCCGTCTCAAGTGGAAGGCGAAAGTGAAAGATTAGTGCACGACAGCCAGCGTATAATAGAAATGCTGAAGAAAGGCATGGAAATAGCAACAATACAACATAAGTTAAAAGCTGCGCTTGTGAGCCAGAGTGCATCGCACAAAGAAGACATGAGCATCCTGGAATCTGTGTTATTGCAGATGCAGAGATTCAAACTTAACCAAGGACTTACGTTTGAAGACAGTCAATCACAATTTTCATCTCATAAAGACGGTACTGCATGTACATCAATTCGTGACATTTTTAGAGAATTGTTCGACTCTGGTAAACTTTTGAAATTAGAAAAGAAATGCAAACTGAAACTTGCAGAACTTCACATAGAAGCCCTCAAAAATAAGTATCGCGAAGATGAAGTTCGAAATCAACTTAAAAAAGCAATCGAACACCGATCGGAAGAAGAATTGATTGCTGCTATAAATGAGTCAAAAGAAGTAGGGATATCAACTAGTAACGAATTACAAATACAAGCCGGAAATTTACTGAGCGAATTGACAGATGAAGTAAGAAAATGCGAAAATGCCATTACAAACGCTATAGAACATTCGTCCATCAAAGATCTCCAAAAGGCACTAAAGAAGGCAGAAAACTTGAAAATGAAAAACTCGGCATCGCTAATCGAACGAGCTAAGTTAGCTTTGGGAAAATTAGAAGAAAGGGAAGACAAAATAAAAGAACTTGTATCGCAATTAAAGCAAGCAATGAAGAAGAAAAACGCCGAAGAAATTCAAAAAACGTTGGTAAACATCAAAAGCATGAAGGTCACTACTGGAATGAAGATAATTGAAGAAGCGACAAATTTGTTAATTTACTTACGCAAGTACGATCAGGAATTGAAAACGGGCGCCGAAGAAACAACTCGCATCCGTTTGATAAGTTTGCTGGAAAGCGACAATACCCAAGACCTTGCAGATGTGCTACTGCGAGCAAGAATGGTAGGGTTGAATAATTGTGTCGAAGTTATAGGAGCGAGGACAAAACTTGCTCAACTTCAAGGTGACAGAGACCAGTACTCAACAGAGTTGAAAAAAATTGAGGAATATGTGGAAAAACTTATTAATCGAGCCAGTGATAACTCAGCCACTGTTGACCTAATAACAACCATGGAGCGAGCCATCGTTGTTGCTGAAAATCTCGAAGTATCGTCCGAAATAAAGCAACGTGCGAGAGGTGCGTTACACATACTTAATTCGCGAAAGGCCAAAGTAAAAAGTATAAAGGATGAGCTTCAACGTGCAGTGATGGAATGCAGACAAGAAGCTATTACATGCGCCATAAAAGAAGCAGAATCAATTCCATATTTTTTGTCATTTGATCCGCTAGATGGCCAGATATCAGCAATTTTAGAATACGCTAAAAACAAGATAGCCTCTCACGATGCTCCGTCGATGAAAAATGAGACGAATTCGGCTGTTCGTCGTGTCAAATCCAATCTGAAACGAGCAATGAGAGGAAATAATTCCGATAAGTTGCAATCCGCGATATCGTTATATAGAAAAACTGTTCCAACGCAAAAACATGCTAATAACGATAAGCAGACGAACAGTCCATATTCGGAAAACGATAATGATGTCATTATTCGAAGAGCGGAAAGAAAATATAAACGGATGAAGAAACAGGAAGAATTGGCGGAAAAAGAGTGGATAAATGTTCGCAATAAAATGCGAGAAAACCTGAAATCTGCTATGCGCGGCACAGACAGGTACGTTTATTGTGTATAACCTATCTAGAATATTTACAACAATCTATCAAAATTTTAATGATTTCTGTTATACAAAGGTTATTCACCCCTTTTTTTCCAAACAAATCTCTATACAAGCAGCCACTGATATGTAGAGACCGGAATCTATCCGGTTCGGTATTGCTCACCCAATTTATTACACCCTGAGTGCGGTGGGGAGCATGGGTCTTGAACGCGAGATGTGTCTGCGATGCCAACTCAGTTAAGTCTTAAACTAAAGCATTACCCGCTAGGCCAGGGGTCGGGAACCTTTTTGGTCAAGAGATCCCTAGAATATACATATTTTCAATTGCTTTTCCGTGCGAGCCATAAACATTTCTTCACTTAATCAGGCCTGAAACGTTTACTCAAAAGTCAACACATTTCATGTCAATATACATTTAATGTGACTTCTGATGCTGCATGTTGTCGCTGCGGGCCTTGAACGGTTGCTCACATGCAGCCCAAGTTGAAATCTACGATACTCATCACCTTTTTTCGTTTAGGCATCTCCGTAGTATTTTAAAACTCTATCGCTTTGTGATGTCACAATATATGTTCCAGAATCCCCATGTTTTGTCACAATGCCTGTCTGATAATTCTCTTACATAACATAGGCATGCGCTGGGCCCGCGTTTTCAAACGTATTGGGAATTTTTGTCAAATTTGGCCATAAAATAGTTTGAAGTCTAGTAACAATAGTAAGCTTAATCTTAGAATAATAGATTTTTCTGGGAGCCATATGCCGTCACCAAAAGAGCCATATATGGCTCGCGAGCCATGGGTCCCGACCCCTGCGCTAGGCCATCGTACAGTTCTGTTTATCATTTGTTCTTGCAGGGCTGAACTCTGGAAAGCAGTTTATCAATTCAAGCGGGAGCTTGGATCGTCGTTGGATAAACAAGATGAAACCTTACTGCTTAGCGCAAGAAAGCAACTGCGCGAAGTTACAATAAAACAGTTTAAAACCAACCTTAACAGTGCTTTACAGGACCGTAATTCTACTCGTTTGCAACACTCGTTGATTGAACTTGACAGTCCATCTCTTACTATGTTTCCAATGAATATGGACAAAACATTTAAAGATGATATATCGAAAGCGAGAAAGCTTTTAGATCATTTGAAAGAAATGGAAAAACTAAGAAAATCGGTATCGGACATGAGTCGATCACAACTTGCAGAAATTCACAGATATCCGAATCCACCTGAATGCGTTCGAGCCGTTATGACCGCTACTTATGTCTTACTTGGGGAAAAAGAGAAGGATTTGAAGGCAAGTCTTGCGTTAGATACAAATGTTAGTGAGTTAATTAATTATGCTCCTTGGATTTTCAATGGCGTCATTAAACTGAAAAGTTTCATTTTTATCTATTTTTAATTAAAGCACTCTAATCATGGTTTCGTCAAATTGCCATATATATATTTCAGCATGCGGGAGTAATGTTTCCCTTCACTGAAACATAAACACAAATATTTTCAATTTTAAACAATCAATATTTTCGCTTGTGTTTAATCCGTAATCGTGGTCCATTTATATAAATGTATAGGTAATTACAAAATGAGTTAGTTTTTGTGCTCAAAATGGTCATGTCTTTGTTTCTAACGAATAAATTTCAGGAATGGAATGATGTTCTGCGTCTCATGGTAAAGATGGGGAGAGAGTCACTCACGAGAAGAGTAGCAATTTGCAGTTCAACGCATGTGCCCACTGCAACCGCTCTTCGAGTTGAAGAACTTTTATCTCGTTTTACACTCACTCAAGTACAAGACATCAACAAGGGTGCCGCGAATTTTTACGCATGGGTGAGTTTGTTTCAGAATATAAAAGTTATATTTTGGGCTTATGTTGGGTAATTTACATGCGCATAATTCTCAAACACAGTACATTTTGCACATTCTCCTAGAATAAGCTAAAGCAGTGGGGTGTTGCCCACTATTATGCCATTAAACTCTTTTTCGGTACATTTTATGCTATATGGCGGTGGTCACAGAAGTTACATTTGCTTCGGGCCCGTTCGTTGCTAACTTTACAAGCGCTTCCCAACGCAACCACAATAACGACCTAATAGAGAAGGTCCTAAACGATCCAATTTTCAATAGGAATGGTTTGTTTAAGGCAATTGTAAACACGGCCAAATCCTTTCTTCCAACAGGCAAAATGCATGACAAAAGAAATTCTTGAAAGGCATAAAGATGACCCCCCAAAACAAATAGTTCCAAAACAGGCGCGTGTTCCTGAGAAACCTAAAGAACCGGTTACGAGTGATTTTTGGATAAGACTATCAAGGCCAAGGTCATCAGTTCCTACTAGATCTGTGCGATCTGCAAGAGTAAATCCACGACCAACCAGTGCATTGCGATGATCAGAAATTAACAACTTATCCAGAAAGCTAGACATTCCTATCGTTGGGCACAAGTGTTTTGAGCACGTTGACAGTGCCACGAATATTTTCTATGGAAAGCAAGAACGGGATGTCTAGTTGAATGCACCAGAGCACTTTTCAAAATGAGATATGTTTATCAAATATACGTTCACTGTAAAGCGTCTTCAATCATATATATATAATTAGATACGGGTTATATAGTATTTGACGATGTCCCGCGTGCAAATGGTGAGGAACATGGGGGAGTGGTGAGGAACAGTCTCAAGCAAGATCGCACTGGCGGCAGACATCTAGCCTTAGTACATGGCAAACTGCACACTTGGTCAGACCACTTACGTCGACTGCCGACGTCATCAGGCACATAGCTCGCGCACGGTCAGATTTCCATCGAAATCTGGCCGGGAAACAAAGCAAAAATTGATTTGGTAACGTTCGGTAACAAAATACACGGGGTTAATTACGTGGTTCTGTATGGTTAAGTTCTTGCCTGCGCACTCCGATGTAAGTTGATATTAGTTCTGTGCTGGAGACAAATGGCAACGGAATTTGGTTGAATGATGTTAATACATGTTTTGAGTAATACGTGGTTGTATTTCGTGGTTGTCAGAGTACCGTACTTTGTGGCAGAGTTACATAAAATTTATTATACTGTGCTAAAAGACCCCAATGCCGTTTTCGACAATTCGCCGAGATTACACATATTTTGCAAATTTCTACGACACGGACATCAATGGCCACGAACTTTTCACCGAAATTGAAGATTGCAGAATGCTGCTCAGTAACGACGTTTTACCCAATCTGCTAATTTCTCTACAAATTTTGTCAATAATATCAGTTTCGATTGCAAGCTGTGAACGGTCTTTCAGCAAATTGAAACTTCTTTTGTCGTATTCGCGTGCATCAATGGGACAGGATCGTCTCAATGATCATGCACTTCTAAGTGTTGAACGAGAAACATTGGAAAAAAAACAGATTTTGATGACGTGTTAACCAGTTTGCGACAGTGAAATAAAATAAAAAAATTATTGTAGACTATGTAAAAAGGTCTCAAACTTAATTTACTTGGGGGCCGCTGGGGCAGAGTCTGGATGAGTCCGGGCCGCATCAGGTTTTTCATAATAAAAGCTTAGCAACTCGTTTAAATTGTATTCCTTGTGCACTGCAACTTTAACTGTGCAGGTAAAACATGTCTGGATGCTCCTATGCTCAACAAAGAAATATTGCATTTCCCAGTTTTTTGAAATTGTCTGTGCTCATCACAAACCTTTCTGTTTACTGAAACTTCACTTCCAACGACACGTTTAGGAATGTGCGAAATTATAAAATTCCATCTTGTAATAACTGTTGCGCTGATGTTTTAAATGCCACTACCCTAACTTAGTTAGTCCAATTTAGGCCGACGGTGATGCAATTTTAAACGGTCAGTTGGGCAAAAACTTCGTGATTCTCAGATCGCCATGGCGACCAATTTAGATGTATTTTTGATTCCCTTTCCACGCAACACTCGGGAGATGCGGAACACAGTTTGGGAAACGCTGTATATTAAAAGCATTAATCGTGCTAAATGAGCTAAGTGACTTGCGGGCCGCGCTAACATTAAACTTTAATATCAATGCGGGGGCCACAAATTATCATCCCGCGAGCCGCAATTGGCCCGCGGGCCGCAAGTTTGAGACCCCCGATGTCAATCATCTTTGACAGTAACTGAGTGGGATAATATGGACATATATATGCTCTATTTTGTATAGCTTTGCGTCTTCTTTAAATAAAATGTTCCATTAAAATTTGAATACACATATTTTGAATAAATAATAAAATATATAAATACGTGTGAATGTACATATATAACTTGTTTTTACATATACAATTGATTGTAATAGAAAATATGATTAAACGTGGAGGTCGGGGCGCCAATTTTATAGTATGACCCGGGCGCAAAATATGCTGGCTACGCCTCTACACCGGGTTAACTGGCACCTTGATTACAGTATAAGCCTATAAGTTGTGATGGAAATCTATCTGCAATTTGCGCTTCGGCGGTCTGCGCATTGTGCTGAGCGTTAGGAATACGCTTGTCATCTGACTTCTAATCACCCTGTGTCAGTTCGCATGTTCAAATCCCATTGGGGCGATCATGTGCAGAACTACTCGTCGCCGTAGGTAGAGTGTTTGACGCAACCGCTAGCAATCACGACGTCCTATTGCGTCAAGTCTATGCATCTGAATCAAATAGCTGTCTGACTAATCCCAAACCCTATAAACACGCTTTCTTTACACACAATGGATTCCTTTGTCATCGTCGTTGAATTTGCTTGGCTCAGCGTGATAATCAACACCTCACCAGTCTGACAATCCCATACCCAAGCAGTAACGTTGAGCTACGCCTTGCAGATTAAAATCCATACTGTGACGTCACAGTATGGATTTTTTCGCTGTTGAACTCTCAAGTCTTATCAATAAATCTAAGCTATGAAAAAAATATTCACAGAAATAAATGATGAAATGAATTTATTAGAGCTCGACCGATATCACTTTTTGGCACCGATACCGATAACGATATATCGGCCAACTAGTGACCGATAACCGATATCGACATACCGATATCTACAACCTGAACCCGAAGTAAATACTAGTAAGAAAAATTCAGTTTCAGTCAATCAAAAGTTTAAGTTGAAAAATAAAACAGTCCTACACAGTGCTTGCATCATTGATGAAAGTTTCACAGCAAATAATAAGAACACACACAGAAGGCAATGTTTGAAAAAACCAAGCACAAAAGAAAAAGGCAGTCAGTAAAAAGGTTCTGGAAGTCCATTTTGATCCATACAGTAGTAGGTGGGGAGTAGGCTTGCACGTAATTTACGGAATTACGTAATTATTTCGAGTTACAAATTACGAGCGTTATGAGCGTGCCACCCAGTTTGAGCGTTTGGTTTCATGGTCAAAACGATATTATTATGAGCGTTATCACCGTGACGCAATTAACACCGACAGGCTTTTTTGTCTTCACGATTTGGTATCTTTTTTATTCGGCGCTGATAATGATGAATAAGAATGTGTGACAGTTGATTGTAATTCCGGAAGGCGTATTTTTCTTTCTCTCCGTGAAACAGACATGAAACGAATTTTACCGCCGCTATGGGCCCTCAAAAGGAGAGAAGGCTACTTTCTTTTCCCGACTTAATCACTTTTATTAATACAAATCACGGCGCATTAAAAAACAAAATAGAATTTATTAGCATTAATTCACAACGAGTTACGGGTAAGAATTTATCGCCGGCTAAATAATTAATATTTGATCTAAATTTATCGCAAATAATGTTATAACATTTAGGCCGCGAAATAATTTGATATAAAATGAAGCTTGGTAATCGGAATATCGTCAATAATTCAGCATCAATAACTATTATAAAATGCTAACTAGGTAGCAAAGTCGGATAATGTAAAAAACGTAGCAATAACAAGTCTTCGTCGCGAGGCAAGCGCAGGTATAATCAAACGAGATGATGCGCTTGTCGTTGATTAATAACTTAGAAACCCGAAATTTTTATTCAATACGAAAGTCGATTTTAAAAAAGCCAACTATCGTTTCATAAATATCCGTATACCAGGGTCGGTAATGATAAAATTGATCGCATAAAATTGGGACGGTTAATTTGCGAAGATGATAAAGGAAAATCACAGCCAACACAAAAGATAAAAATCAGAATAAATTTAATTTGAATTCACTCCTTGGTATTTGTCTTTAACATCTGTCGCCGCCGTGTAGTACTGTCGGTAATATGAAAACCAATTTCGATGTCCCGTTCGGAAAAGAAGTGGATTCAAATGGTTGTTATGATAGGTTTAAATGTGTGAAAAAATATCGTAATTACGGGGTCATTACGTAATCAATTTTGCCGTAATTACAGAATTGATTTTTGTCGATTACGTGCAAGCCTAGTTGGGACGCAAGATATTCGAAGGCGAGGATTTTGCGCCGCACGAAGAGATAAAAGAGAGAGAGAAATATAGAAGAGAACTCTATTCACTAAAGGCAAAATGAGAGAAGCGAAAAAAAGAAAACGCTCGGCCGCAGATATTTCCCGGGCAAAAATACTCATTTTTTAGAACGTGGAAAAGCGTCTAACACTGATATATATCGGCCCAACCGGCCGATATGATATATCGACAAACACGCAATATCGGCCCGATATATCGGTTGGCCGATATATCGGTCGAGCTCTAGAATTTATTTTAATATTTATTTCTCAGCTGAGATTTCAAATATTTAAAAGATTCAACAGTGTAATGAAGACGACTCTC
This sequence comes from Styela clava, assembly GCF_013122585.1. Taxonomy (NCBI): domain Eukaryota; kingdom Metazoa; phylum Chordata; class Ascidiacea; order Stolidobranchia; family Styelidae; genus Styela; species Styela clava. The sequence goes on from NW_024102841.1 coordinate 10,272,449, forward strand.
AAGAAGAACTTTTACTGTTTGTAATTTGTATTAGGGATTAACTCACAACATGAATAATTTGTTAGAACCACCAAAGCTGGAAGCATTCCAATTTTTTGATAAAAAAAACTGAGGGTGCTAGTTTAAGAGTATCTGCCCAAGTTGACAGTTTTAAAATAGTTTACCATCCTAGGATAGCAATAATCTGTTCAGTTCCCATGTTGCAAAACGTCTGTCATTCAACATATTCTTAGGGTCATTTCAATTTGGTCATGTATTCCCAGTTATGACCTCAAAGTCAGTTCAACACATATTATATCAGTGTTCGGGAAACTAAAGTCAGCGGTCTCGACTCAAGATGGACTTGAGTCATCTTTTACAAGACTTAAGCCATGTAACACAAGGACTAAGACTAGGAAAAATTCGTTGAAATAGCAAAGAAACTTTCAGTGAATACGATTTTTCACTAAGATCAATGCTTTTTCGTTTCGATTTAAAAATGAACTTTACTACTATTCCAGTAATAAATGGTTTTGTTGTGTTGATGGTGAGGTCAATAGATGATTTAATTCCAGTTTGACTTTCAATATAATGTTGGTTTACCTCAAGATGAAGTTTTACTGTCAATTTGACTCGTATTTATTTATTTTATGGTTGAACTCAACTTATGACTCGGAAGTGAAGTGAGCAACTAGACTTTGAGGCTCAAAGTTAGGCACTTATACCTAGCAAGCCTTCTACATTGACAGAAGTCAAAATAATCCATATCTGTGTCTAGATATGCAACCTTCAACTTTTCACTTGTTGGAATCAGGACAAAATAGGTATTATCTTCGGGTTACACCAATTATATCCTCAGTTTTTTCAAATATCTCCTCATTCGATAAACTCGGATGAGCTTTTTGAAGTTCAGTGAAAACTTTGATGAAACTGAAAAATTATATAGAAAATATTATAGAATACTAAGTGTAAAAAATAATTTTTTTGGAAATCGGAGAGAAAGAAACTGGTTTTGGAGACTGTTCGAATCACAGAAGAAACATTTAAGCACCCTATGGTGAGACTATATAACAGTTACATATGAGTTTATAGTAATGTCTCCAGAAAAATCCCATACATAGACAAATTTGTACTCTTACAAAAACATGAATATTGAGCCAATAGACATTAAGTTAACCATTGCTTTAAGAAGATTAGGCTCTGTACAAACAATAAAAAAGTTGAAAACTTACGATAATGATAAATTCATTTCTTTTGGTCTTTCAATCAAATGGTGAACAGCTTCAAAATCTCCATACAATTTGTTAACAGACCTGTAATTAACCAATGACATAAATATCAATTCTAACTAAAGAATACATTCTGCTTGTTCGCAATTGCACGATGTATCGATTACAAAGGGAATTCAATTATGTCAGCTTTTATAATACCTAAAAATCAAAAGAACATTATATCAGGAATTCTAAAAAATGCCAATTTGAGATTCTATCCCATGTAGTTCATATAATTCCGTCTTGCAATGAAAAATAAATAGAAAAGTACAACTGTATTAAACTGTAACAAAACATCAAATAATAGAAATAACATACGCTCTAGCCCAGTCTTCTTTATACAACAGCGGTTTTACATTGTCTGCTTGCTTGATAAGCCCGTGTTCATCAGGAGTTGGACCATGAATAAAAACCGGTTCACGCTTTGGAGGAAATGCTTCATATATATCATACCACAATGGCCTGTCTTCAGCTTTCATTACTCCAGAGCTGATCAGCTTTTTAACTCTGAAAACATAAAGAAATAAGTATGGATGATGAACAGTATAGCAATCAAGTTGGATATGTCAGTTTATAGACCACATAAGTTTGCCAGTATATTCAACCCAGGAATTTTCCCACCATACATTGATATATCCGTCTGTCCGTAGGCTAATTGTCATGGCAGAATGGCTGAAAATCTTCCAATCCCCCAAGTCTGTAACAAAAATGCAAGAAAAATTCCCTCTGGCTTTTGATTCGTTTTTCATAGTTAATTATCATATTGAGCAGACATTTAGCTTTGATTTTTTCAAGATTTTCCAGGTTGATCTACGTGAAGACTAGTAAATGAAGTCCAAACAGCCATAATACGGTAATATGATAGTAGTCTACGCCTTATTCATATGACAGAACTACGGATGTCCAAGCTTCCGAAAACAAACAATATAACTAATCCCATACCCGACTTGGAATGGTAACCGGACGAGAGGCCGTGGTTCGCCATATGGAAAAGCCGTCTTATCGGCTTTCCTCTCCCCCGGGATAAATATGTAAATCCTATCCTATCCTAAAATCAAGTGCTTACCTTGAATAAATTGAGCCAATATTATGATTCCTTGTCCCTACAGACGCCATATTACAGCATTCAAAACTGGGTGTCTCTTAGAACTGTAGAACACAGACGGAGCCGTCTCCGTGCAACGTGTGTGCAAAGAAAAACAAGCTGAGGTTTCGGCAAAGCAGTCAGATCGAATTTCAAACGCAGGAGTCGAAATGGATTGGTACGATTCTACTTATTGTAAGTAATAAATAAAAATCAATGCTTTGTTTACTTTGGTAGGCACTATTCAAGAAATAGATGTTTAACCGACCTCTGACCCTGAAAGTTCCTTTCTGTAATTCATCATTTTGTTTTCGCAAAGATGGCTACACACTGTACACCACGACTATTTAATGGTTTTGAATATTTCCATGACGCCATCCTTTTCATTGCTACATGGCAACTTCAAGTACCGTAGTGAATGGCATGGACCTTTCCCCGAGAATCGACTTCCTTGTTTGTATGTATGTATGTATGTTTATTCGTCTCGTAAAAGCAATATAAAAGAGTAAATACTTATAAATACTGAAGACGGGATGTATGCACAAGACCATATTGGCCTAAAACACAGATGTGCGGCATACACCCCTTTGATTTATATAAATTATAATAGGGTAAATCAAATATGTACAATATGGTCCTTTATACAGGCAGTTGTGCGAGGAGGGTGGGTGGATGCGGTAACAGGGATATGGGTGGAGTGTACAAAACTGTTTGTACAAAGGAGTTTGTTAGACAAAACAACATCTATAAATAGAGACACAACACAACATGAAACACAATGCATATGAATATAGTAATGAAATTTTTTTCTAAAAAAAAAAAAAAATTAAGAATTTGGATGAATGTACAATACCATTGAGTGATGATACCACATACTATAAAAAGCGGGAATGGTCAAGTTTAAAGGGTGTGTACATATATGGTATGCACCACTCAAGGGTGACAGTGTTATAAGTGGTCTATGGCTGTTCTGGCCAAAATGTGACCCTACAGGTTTTGGCGAAATATGATAATAAAGGTATGTATCAAATGACTCACTATTATAAGGTTTTTTTTGAAATTCTGGATTCGGCCAAAAACAATGAAGTTTCAAAAAAAAAATAAAAAAAATTAATAAAAAGCATTTCCACAAAACCTATTATGGTTGCATTCCAGCCAGAAGATTAGAAAGATATAAAGGTACAGTGGGATAGGGAATGATAAGTTATAAAGAGAAGCCATTTTACCATGTCATGGATTTTCCAATGTAAATTAAAATAATAAAATTATACGGTATCCCGGGATGAGCAGAAGAAAAAGTGGTAGCAACAATGGAAATAAATTGAACAGCATGCTACTCAAACAAAAACCATTGTCCCTATTCCCTACTATTTGAGCGTTCTATCTATAACCTAAATTGCTGTACTTTTGTTGTTGTCTAATTACGCATTATAATGAAATTAGAATGGTGTGCTAGTTATTAATTCAGTCCATTGTTCTATATTGAATCCGGGTGAAGTATCCTGTGGAGTTATTGAAATTGTCAGCTGGTCTATGGTGACTGAAGAGGAGGACAGTTTCCTGATAGTTCATTTAATCCAAATAATCAACAGCTCTCCCTTTCAGTGTTGAATTGACCTTAAAAAAAATGATCTCCAAACAGTAACATGTTCAAAGCAGAGAAAATTGCTAATATGATGATAATATATATTGTTTAAGTTTGGAACGAAATTCTGAGTTCGATTTTGAATTTTTGATGTCATCGGGTAGGGAGTTCCAAGCTTTTGGTCCACATACTGCGATTGATTCTTGTGAAATACTTTTACTGACAAATGGAATAAAAAAATTATCTTTATTTCTGCTGTTTGAATTTGGGTTTGCTTGGAACAGGCTGTTCAGGCTGGACGGAAGCTCTCCAATGTGACAAGAGAACATCATATTACATAGTTCGAATTTAGCTAAATCCACAACTCGTAGTAGCCTATGCTCTTTAAATAAGTCATCAATTTTTTCGCGATTACCTCTATGAAAAACTCTTCTAATAAAGCGATTGCAAACACTTTGAATTTTTTTGAGAATGGACGATTGGCGATGAACATAGGCTGAGGCACAATAACGAATATGGCTTTCTATCAGAGAGTGGTATAGAGATATTAAACAAGATGTATTTAAGTAGTTGGCTATTTTCGTAATGGCACTAAGAGACGACCTTGTTTTCGATAGAACCATATTGGTGTGTTGTTTCCAAGACAATTTAGACAATGTTTACTTCGTGACACTGGCCAATCAACAAGATGCAAAAAGTGACGTAACAATGCTCCCATTTCGCATCCGCTCAGACAGATTTTCAGGTGTGGTCGTAATCATTACTTCGTTTTCGAACTCTATTCGTTAGTTTTCAGTTGTGTTTCGGAAATTTAAATATAAATCAGATAATTCAATAATTACTCTGTCTTTATAGGAGTTTTAATTTAATTGCAGTAATAAAGAATCTGTGTAGAAATAGCTGTGATAGACTGGGCTAAAATTCTTTACCGGTACTTTAAAAAACAGATTGTTGTATGCAATGAATCATAATGATGGTTTAAAGCCCATACCCCATTTTACAGGCGCCAACTCGTGAAACCTCTCTTAAAATAAGCCCCGAAAATTTTGCAATAGTGAAGTATAGAAAATTTTTTACGATGGTCAAAGTTCGGGAAAGGTCCATTGGAGAATATTCCCAAATGTAATTATTTCTGCAAAACGTCGCTCTGAAGCGCCGTCCGGTCGATTTCTTTGCTTCGTTTTAATTAAAACTAATGATGAAAAACTTTTTCCGCATGAGCCTAACTAGTTGAAAATACGGACAACAGTTTGATTGCTCGCTGAATCAGACAGTGATGATTATTCGTTATCGAGAAATATGCAAAGTTGTGACAGTGATTCTTTTTTAAATCTGGTCTGTAAAGTAGAATCACAACTTTAATCAAGCTTTTTAATTGGGTTTATCATAACAATCTTTCTTCAGTTGATCGACGCCTCAAACAAAATGAATTTTCATTACAATGACAAAGTCATTAGTAACTTGGCACCAGGCTCAAAATCCTGCAGTGTATCACCTGGAAACTATATAAGTGGCTCATGCTTTTGTTGCGCGTCTCGTGACCACCTGCAGGGTCGCAATAAGTTCATATCTTACTGGATGTCAAGAAGCCCTGGAATATTGTACTGGTCTTGGCTGTTTTCTGGTTTAAACGGAGATATATGCATAACCTTTTATTTGGATGATAATATTAATCAGGAAAAGCATGCAACATAGAAAAACCATGAGTGCCAATTATTAGGTATCTGAATCTTGCGGGATTCGACGGAGCTTTAATTAAAACGAAGCAAAGAAATCGGCTGCACGCCGCTGCAGAGCTACGTGTTGCAGAAACTTCATTGAGGCCTCACTTGCAATCCTGTATTGGAAACGAAACGTTACCAAAATTTTCACTAGAGGTAATTGTGTTTGTACGTGATTTGACATGTACATGTTTTTCATGTGAGATGTTTTATGCGTGCATAATGGGTGCCCAGCACTGCATTTCATTACGCAAATATATATATGGTATTATTTTATGTTTCATCCATTTTAATTATTGGCCGGCACATTATTTGATAGTTTTTCTTCGTGTGACATGTTTTTGTCTAGTAGCATATTGAGTGCCCGAAATTACGCAAATATATGTTTTATATACTTTTCCGGCCATTTCAATTTTTTGCCGGTCCGCGAGTACATTTAATTTTACCGTCCACCTGGGTAGAAAGGTTGGGAACCACTGTCCTACACAAAAACTACCTTTCTGCGGAATATTTGCATTCTATTAATAAATCGATTGTATTAGCTTTCATGCAGAGACGCATCGTACAGGTAGGCTATGTGGAAAATGAAAAGGATGAAACATGTTCACTTTTTTGTCGAACGTTACAAACCCACAGACATGCAACATGCGATGGATTTTAAAACTACACAACAGTTACTAATGCAGATTCCTGTTCCAGGCCCAGGTATAGGTACTAGATTAGGAGCCAAGCATTACTTAGGCCACAAACTTGCTAATAACAGACAGTCGGTATGACAACAATACAATAAGGCTCAAGCAAAATTATATATACAGTTTTTAATATTACGCCGATAATAGGGAAATGGAATTTCAATATTCCATTTTCTTTTTTCTCGTGAGACATGTCTGCGTGCATTATTACGAAAGATATTCGGACAATAGCTAACAATAGACTTACGTGAAGAAAATGAGCACACATGTGCTCGCTATTGTGTATTATTCATTTCACAATACATCATCCATTTAAAGTGGTTTACGGATTGTTTAATGATCTGATTTACACAAAAGGTCAAGGGGAGAGCCCAACCAAAGAGCAGCTTGAGACAGCAGTTTATGCAGGGAGGATATTTCATGAATTAAATAACTCTTACATCGGTGAACGATATTGTCAACTGCAATCGTCATCATTGAGCAATTATCTAAAAGAATAAACGTGTTTGACGCTAATTCAAACAGATATTTTTTCACTTTGAATATCACTTTTTAATTTTTTTTTTCATTTTTAGATTGTGTGATGGAAGCGAATACAATAATTCAGGCCTACCAGATACGGCGCTCCCGAAGTATGTGAACCAAGATGACGCACAACCTGAACCCTAACCTGGTATGAGACCCAGACATCTTTCTACTCAACAAACCTAAAATTCAGCGGCTTAAGTCTTTCTAAATTAAATTGCTCAAAAAGTAAATGCTGGTTTGCATATTTTAGACATTGTCGCCTAAAATCCAATCACATTTGATACTTCTCATAAGCAGGGCTTCCATACCATCAATAATTGTGTTGTTAATAAAGTTGTCTTTGTTTTTAAAATTTATTGAACACGAAATGAACCTATGAATCGTTTCGTTATCATTATATATGTTGTTTTCATGAAAAAAATCGCTTTTCTGTTAAACTGAAGGAATATTTGCTTTGAAATGTTCAGTGATTCAAGCTTCCTATTTACGATAGAAGGCTATTATACATTCATTTATTTCAAAAAAGTCTGTGGGCTCTATGGCATTCGTTTTTCACTTTAAAGTTTTGTGTGATGACGTCGTCAAGAGTAAAAATTGTGCAAAATGCCGCGATTCAATGATCACATCTCAGCGGTCTGACTATCAATACTGTAAAAGATTGGATAGGCCTTTTAATTCGTTTTGGATTTCGTATTCTTACATTTGAGCATAGCTCTCTCGTAGTGTTTTTTGAGTTCCATTAATTCGTTATACTTTCATCAATTATATACGCATAAATGTCAATGAAAAAAGTTTTTAAAATGAATATGGCAATATTTCTGCGGGTTTCAATGTCGCGAATCTTCATTTATTTTTTGAGCCTATGATTCAGCCTTGTTTTCCGCCAAATCTTTTAAGCCTTGTCGTATTTAGCTTATACTGCCATAAATCTTTCGCTTGGGCAAAAATGAACTTGGGTTGAAATGAAATGTTTGAAACTGTTTCGATAAGACAGAGATAATGATTTATTTCCGAATATATCAAAAATGTACAGATTGCAATGGATACAAAAAACAATCAAAAAATATAATCGGGAGGGGGCGGGCAAGACTACAAGGTCAACTATGTTGACCGACCCGACCCCTAAAATGAGAAATTCTTTTATAAAACTTATGGTAATTATACCTGGAGCAACTTGTTTTTACCACGTACTGTACTTATTACTTTTTTCTAGCTGACACAGGTTATATTTATAAATGCCGGTAGAATATGCATTGGACGAGTAGGCTACCTGCACAACATTAATGTTGCCATGAAATATTTGAAGCCTAATATAGTGATAGACAACTTGTCACAACACATCGAATATTATCTAGTAATATTTACCAGAAGAACCAGTCTTATCTCTATGGATCAGATTAGACTACCGACAGCGTAATATCAGACACGTTGTTTGCAATTTGCATGCTTGAATCTGCCGCGTCGGATTCGCACCCCTGCCTGTTAGAAACGTCATCCTTTGGCCACACAGAGCGACACGCGGGTTAGTGGTGTAGCAACGAAAAAAGATTGCCGGTACTATCGCGGCGTGATTCTGTTGTTCGGCGTGTAGCGCGTGTCTTTATCGAAAAGCATTGTTTTTGTGTTTCCTTTCACGGCGTGCGTTGTCGCCTCCTTGTATTTTACCTTGGCTGTGACGTTTCATAACTAGTTCAAAAAGTGTTGATAATGTCGGTTAATTTAGTTTATGCACATACGTTAGTTTTGCCATGTGGCATGTGAAGTCACGTTGTCTGATTGCATAGTCACGTGGGCATAATCTACAAGTAAAAGCTGTTTGTCTGCGAACAGGTGGATGTAGTTTCGCAGCGTTTTTCTTTTCACTGGGCGTGGGACCATAGAAAGCTGAAATAGATTGATCGTCTAGTTTTGTTAGCTCAGTAGCTGCAGCATGGCAACATAATTTGCATTGCAATAAGCATTGGGAGATAGGCGATGTCACAATTTTATAATCTGATAATGCTGTATTGGTACCAGCTTTTTAGGTTATACAGTCTGACAGTTATAGTCAAAAAGCTGTGTACAGTATCCTATTGCTGTATTGTTAATTCTGTAATTACAGTAATATTCTATTGATATTGTATCAAGCTTCCTAGTAAATAATTTCAATTAGGCTACATTAAGAATGATAGCCTACCGGTACTGCATTACTGTGATATGAATGAAATTACTGATTCAGATTGTAAATAAAAGTTCAGTAGTTTGTCTGACAGTAGAAGTAAGAGTGGAAGTGGTGACTCCTCTTCGGCCCATGGGCCGGGGCCACGGCCCATCGAATTGGGCCTCGGCCCATCCGGCTATGGGCCGCGGCCCATCAAGTTGTGTAAAGAAACTATTCACTTGGCTAACACAGACAGTCCCCAAACTCATAATAGAACTATAATGTAAAAAATCTGAACAAAATTTTGCCCTAACCCTAACCTGGTACACATACTACAGGAGTTTATTTTTTGGTTCGAATATTGACAATTTTGTAAAAATTGAAAATTTGGTAAGATAATTGAATTTTTCCTGACGGGGCCGCGGCCCATAGCTTGATGGGCCACGGCCCATGTGGCCCAATTAGATGGGCCGTGGCCCCGGCCCATGGGTCGTAGAGGAGTCACCACCCCTGTAGAGAAGTAATGGGTCTAGTATAGTTAGTACCACAAGTACTTCCGGTGGGCGTAGCATAACAAAATTTGCACATGTTATTTCTAACCCCTACCTGACCCGAAACGACATATGCGCCGACGATAACGAACTCACTAACGCCAGCGATCTCTCTCATATGGGATCGTTGCGACGAGAAAACAAGAAAAATAACTTGCTCAATTTCGGGTGATCGTCTGTGCATTTTGGTCGACCATCCATGCACTTTGGAGATCTTTATTACGCCACTTTGACGTCGTAGTGACGTACTTTTTTAGTGATGTAGTCGGGGTGGGGCTTAGGAATGACATATGAAAAAATTGTTGAGCTAACTAGTGCATGTGGTACTAACCTATACTAGACCCGAAGTAATATTAACATTAAAGCTACGGTAATTCAAAAATTATAACACTATAGTCAAAATAAGACAAACTCGTAAAGCTGTGGAGGGCTATGTCGTGTTTTTACCTCTGTATCTAATATTCAAAACAATTCATGTGAAACAGTAAAATGAATCCACAAGTTAAAGAATTTCATTTTTTCTTACACCGCTTCGCACTACAAAATAATGACGCTTAGTCTGTAAGCACTTGTAGGTGGATAGGTTGGTTACCCACTTTTGTAATTTAATTAATTAATATTGAAAATATAAGCGACTTTGATGACTCAATTCAACACAATTGCCAACTACTTTGACTACGAAATCTTTGCTCATAAATGTCAAATAACCCAACTCCTTTAAAAGTTTAACGGAAAGATGATTTTAATTCTATTCCTGTCCGTGGTTTTACTTTTTTCAACAAATTTTCATTTACTCATGAAAAAAATTGATTTCGAAGTGTCTAGTAGCGTCATGTAGGATATCAAAATGTACCATTGGCAGTATTCCCTAAAGATACTACAAATTCTCCTGTGTATGACTTTCTTGATGAACTGTACATCAGTACATGGCAGACAGATCGTGGAATCCCCTATCCTCTGTTGTTCAACCTCAAATATTCATATAGCGCCAAGAACTCAATTAATTTAATTGTTTGCATGTTTTTATTGGCTGCCAAAAGTTTTTGGGGGCCCTGAATTCAACTGCCATATGGATGACTAAATTGTCAATTCTATTCAGTAGTCGTCAACTTGAACATGATCTGATAATGCTGAAAGCCTCATTCAAACTAATCTGCACTTCCCTTTAATTAATCGTAGTATCTTCATTGGTTTTCCCAGCAAATTCCAAATTAACTTAGCATAATGACAGACGTTGTGGCCAAAATTGAGAATGAAGATGAAGTTATGAAATCAGAACATTATCAAAGTCTAATAGAAGCTGGCTGCACGGAAAAAGTTGCCGGAGCTTTAGATGCCATTTTTGTAGAAGGTTTGTTTGTTATTCGATTATCATTGTGTAAAGAAAGATTGGATCTAACATAGATTTCCTTATCACAATGGTTGTTTGTTTGGATTTGAAAATATATCGTTTCTACTTTCTATGGTTTTACGTTGTGATTTGGTTCACCACCGATGATGAAAATACTTCTTTCCCCGTCATATTAATACATGATGATACAACTACAAGCTCAACAGATCTGAGGTGGTGAACTGACGATGTATAAACTTTTGAAACTTACTGGTCGGGGAAATTAATTGGTCTTCGTGTGTTAAAATGAATTTAAATTCATTATATATGTATACATCCAAATCGCGATACTTTAAAAATATGCGACATACAACTTGAATATTGAGGTAATTTCATGTTACAAATGTGTTGAATGAATTTGGGTATTTATAATCAAAGTAATCTCTAAACCGAAGAAAACCTTGCCACGTGACATTCTAAACTCATATTCCAATTGGTGACTTATTCCATTGCTTTTAAATAATTAATCATTTGCAACTTCTGTTGTAGGTCTAGTCCAATACAGTGAATTAGATGAAAGAGCGATTGAGGCATTAAAAGAGCTCGAAGAGGATGGAGCTATCGCTGTTTTAAAGCAGTTTAAAGATTCTAATCTTCAGGTAAAAAAAGCAATGGGGTAAAGCTCATATTTCACAATATCTCTTGGTCTTGTGCAATTAGATTTAGTTGTAAAATAAATTGTAATATTGCATAGCACTTAGCGAATTATAATCGTATGTTTCTAATTTTACAGCATGTCCAGAACAAAAGCGCCTTTCTTTGCGGTGTAATGAAAATCTACCGACAGAGACTCAAGGCAGAAAAAGATGGAAGAACCAATCTCAGCCAAAAAGTTGGGCCCAATGAAGACGATATTCAAGTACGTAATATAGAAGTTATTTTGGTGGAAAAATTCTGTTTTACATAACTTTTTCTTTGTACTTCACCAAATTACTAATTGGACTGAGCAATTGATAACTTTCTGATAATTATTTTGTATATTTTCATGGAATTCATTTTTACAATTGATGTAGGCTCTTCTGGATAGAACGAAGTACTCCTTAGATGTAACCACAGGTCAACGAAGATATGGTGGACCACCACCCACAGAAGTTTATGATGGTGAAGAGCCAGGACCAGGCTGTCAGGTATTTATTCGAATATCATTGTGTAAAGTAAGAGTGGATCTAAAAGTAGAATTTCGTATAACCACATTGTCTGTCTGGTTTTATTCAAAAATAAATTGGTTTTACATTGTGATTTGGTTCACCACCGATGATGAAAATACTTCTTTCCCCGTCATATTAATACATGATGATACAACTACTAGCTCAACAGATCTGAGGTGGTGAACTGACAATGTATAAAAAATGAAGTTTTGAATTGAGCATCTTGGTTTATTTGAGTATTCACAGCCAGGACCAGGCTTTCAAGTATTTTTCTTACCTGTTTGTTCTTCAATAACTCTCTAGGTGTTTGGCAGATTAAGCTAGGTGTTAGGAACATGTGTGCCATCACACCTCTGATTATCCTGCAGAGAATCTCGAGTTTGAATGTATATGTGAGAAGTTTCGTAGGATAGTTCACATGACTCCTGATTGGTTACTCCTCCATTAATAATAAGCCCATGTATCTGAATCAAGTAACTGGTTAACTATTCCTGCCCCCGAAATGCACAAGTACTGAAATGAGAGGCCATATAAGCAGTCTTTCCTCTTTCCCAGGATAAGTATGCAAATTTTATCTCCAATGTTTCAGTTTTGAATTATTATGTTTGTATCCTATAACAGGTATTCATTGGTCGAATTCCAAGAGATGTCTTTGAAGATGAAATCATACCACTTCTGGAAAAAGCCGGTACAATATGGGATTTCAGACTAATGATGGAACCATTATCAGGGCAAAATAGAGGCTACGGTTTCGCGTCATTCGTACAGAGAGACATGGCGGTGGAATCCGTGAAATTGGTTAGATTACTGAAATATATATTAAAAAAAAATACATTGTCATCACAAGTTCATCTCTGAGATTTTGATTGAGAAAGCTTTATTGGAAGTGCCACTGAGCCAGATTAGGTCAAACAGATTTTTACTCATTTAAACAATGCATTCTGCTTTTACAGCTGGATAATTACGAAATAAAACCGAAAAAATTTCTTGGCGTCTGCCTGTCACAATCAAATTGTCGCCTGTTTATCGGTTCAATACCTAAAAATAAAACAAAAGATGAAATTTTTGAAGAGTTCCAGAGTTTATCACGTAAGATTGTTTTGCCCTCTTTTTTAATATTATTTGTTTTTTCTATTTTGATTGATTTACCACCAGTGATGAGAATACTTCTTTCCCCGTCATATTTATATGTGATGAAACCTACTTATAAGCTCAACAGATCTGAGGTGGTCATATACATAAGCAAATAAATTTGTTTATAAATTGTGATATAACTGTAAGATGCTGATTACTGAATAAGTAGTAAGTATTCATGAGGCACCCACCCCTTCTGCATCTTTCAGTCTAAACTGTAACAATTTATTGATTTCTGATAATTCAGTTATTGCCAATGCCAAAATTATTTCATCTGCAGACATCCGTGACCAGAGACAGACATTATTTAATCTTATTTTGAAGTAATGTAAAAAAAATTTGTTGCAGCTTGTCTAAAAGATGTCATTGTTTATCATCAAACCGAGGACAAGTCGAAAAACCGAGGATTCTGCTTCCTTGAATACACTGATCACAAGTCTGCATCGCAAGCACGGCGAAAACTTGGATCGGGAAAAACAAAAGTTTGGAATAATCTTGTGTCAGTGGACTGGGCTGATCCGATCGATAATCCATCTGATGAAGTCATGTCAAAGGTATATATACATATTATTGATTGGTATTTATCGTTACCAGTGTTGGGTAAAAGTGCCTAAACCCATAGCTGCTCGTCATTGGTCATCAGCCCAACCTAATTTTTTACACCTTTGATGAGAAGTATGGTCGAGTCACTCACTCAGTTAGGTCTCATTGAGTCGGGACTCGTTCTTTTTAGACAGTTATCGTTAAATGGCTGCAAGAGTTTAAGATGTCGGAACTTAGCCCCGTCAACACTTTTCATGAAATTTAAGTATAGGGTCTTTGCAGTTGTGTAACCCAGCTAATCAACCTTTACATTATCTTTTACAGGTAAAGGTTCTGTACCTGAAAAATTTGGCGACCAAAGCTTCCGAAGAAGTAATCCAGACAACATTTAGTTCATATGGCGAAATTGAAAGAGTGAAAAAAATCAAGGACTACGCTTTTGTGCATTTTAAAGATAGAGAGCAGGCTTTGAAGGTAAGGTTCTGCTTTGCTTTTATCGATCTCTCTAAGTAGATGAGTGTCTGAAGAAGTACTACTGTATTCTGTTCAAATATTTCTTTTATTTATAGGCAATGCAAGAGCTGAACGGTCTGAATCTGGAAGGTGAACCAATTGAAATCAGCCTTGCAAAACCAGTTGATAAAAAAAAGAAGGAAAGACAAATGGAACGAAAAATGAATCAGCAGTACGTAGAGAAGCATTTTTATTTTTCCGCAATGCAAAAATTCATTTTTAACTCTGTCCTTATGCTATTGCAGCATGGGCATACCCGGGCAGTTCAATCAAAGAGGGCAGCGCGGAAGAGGACCACGTGGTGGACATATGGGCCCAATGGGTTTTCCACCGATGCCGTACAACAGTGGCGGATTCGTCGATGATTATTACGATTACATGGGCTTCGGAAGTGGTTTTGGCGGAGGCTACGATGACCCGTATTTTGGTGGAATGGGAATGGGTGGACCTGGCTTTCGGGGACGCGGAAATATGATGATGAGAGGATACAGAGGCAGGTGAGCAAGTCATATTATTATTGTAATAGACAGTTATTATATTGTTATGGGCTAGAATATCGTTCCAGACACCCAATTAATTGTCCCTAAAAGTAATAAAAATCGAATTATTTTCTCAAAAAGTTAAGTGTTTGAATGTGATGTACGAGCATGATGCCGAACAGTTTGGAAAAATATCTATTTATTACAGGGGCTTTGTCATGATATGTGATAAAAAAAAATCTAAACATGATAGTCTGAAAAATTTGAAATTTTTTTCAATTCGATTATCAAAATTTAAATCATTCATTTTTTCTTTTCTTCTGCACCGATCAGCATGGGTATGGGCATGGGTGGCCCAATGAACTTCATGGCCCGTGGTCGTGGTGGGCAGGGGGTCAGGGGCGGCCGCGGAGGAGCCCGTGGAAAACCAAATCTAGGTGGCAAACGTAAAGCTAACTTCAATGGCGATGGTGTCGGTGGAAAACGGAGGCAGACTGAGGGGGGTCAAAATTCTCAAAACATGTGGGGTAATCAGCCCATTGCTCAGCAACCATTGGGTGACTTCACTGACGAATCACAGTGGATGTAAACTCTCTGTAATGGGGTACAATTCGGTATTTGCTTATGTAACAAGACAGAGAAAAAAAACTTATTTTTATTTGAACTTGAAAGGTTGTGAATAATCACAATGGTTTTGCTCAATGATGTTATCCTGCCTGTGCCCAGTTCATTTTACTTTTATTTTTATTTTATTTACTTTGTCAATTTTGTAGCGTCTCGTCTTTTGTTTGTTTACACCAACTACGCTCAAACTTTATAAAAACTATTGCTGAATGAATTATTTGTTCAAATTTGTACTTCACGATCGTGCGAAGTTTCAATCCGGTCTCTGTATAAAATTGCAATAAAATTGTTCAAACTTCGAATATTGTCAAATTTGTCAGTTGTGAATCCCAAAGTCTTCAAAAATGACTTTGGCTGGTATTTGGGCAGAGGATTCAAAATTAGCAACCTCATGAAAATGGGCAAAAAACGAAGCCTTCAGAAACTATATGGTTTACCTGGTCAATGGTTTACCTCGTCAAAACGTTGCGTTGAAATAAGACTTCATCTTGAAAATATGGATTTAAGCGTAAAACAACTTCATTCATTCGAAAGTTCTGGTGACATCTGAAAGTTCTCAAAAAAAAAAAACGAACTTGAAGAAACTGCTATGCACTTATTGGATCGTGCTGGCACAAATTGTGGATTTGGCACCTGAGACCAAAAACTGAATCTGTAAACAGTTCTGTCGTTATTCTTAAACAAATCTGGTGCAGAATTTTTCATCTCGACAGAGGTATGATTTTGATCGATTTTCACTCCAAAATGAACAGTAAGAAATTTTATATTTTTGGACAATTTTATTTAAAATTCGAGCATTCAAATTTGCGTTTAAACCTATTTTGTATTTGTCTCGAATCTTGATTTTTGAAATCTGCGTTATCATGCAAATGGTTATTTCATAGTCTTGATGTATTCGGGGTGTCCATTCCTTTTAAAAGAAAATATCAATGCAATGTGCTTATGAGTGTTATGTTTTTAATACAGGAATTATGGAGGGTTCTTGAGCACATGAAGGAACCAGCTTGCTGCCCAAATGTCGAGGGAATGTGTCAGCCATGCTATCTGCCCCATGTGACATAAGAAGAGTCACAAAAAATGGACATGCCTTGTTCAGTGCATCAGTTCTCTACAGACTCAACTCATTTTCCTTCAGCAAATTTTGAATTTTCCTGTTAGATTTCTTCGTTTTATCATACCTTTTTGAGGACATAGCTTTTACACAATGAAGCTGATCACTGCGCCATTCTGTAACTTTTTGAATAATGGTTCCATATGTAATGGAATGTTCCTGCATGTACTGTGCGTACAAACCTTGGTGGAGGTTCAGTCTTTGTGTTGAACCAGATTCATTTTTTTTCTTTATCAATCATCTTGTTCTATTACTAAGCTGCTAGCTATGTTTTTGTATGCATGAACGTTTTATTCAAAATAATTGCGCCATCTTTACATCTTAGCCTCCTAAATGAACTTAATATGAATATGAAGTGATTCATACGTTTTTTCAAGTTCCATGAACAATCATGTATGTTTAAACTTTTTATGGCTAGATTGGATTTGTTTTCGTTATTGTTTTTTGTGTGTTTTTGTTACCCTTTGTGTTCTTATCTATGATTCTTGATATTATCAATAGTAAAAATACTGGCCCGGGTCCCCTTAAATCTGCAGCAAGTTAAAAAATAGTTACCCTCGACTGACCCAAGCAAATCGAAATTGTTTCGAACATTTTTTGTCTGCTTTTGCAATGATGCATTTGTATTGTGTGTAATGCTTCTTCTGATTTGACAAAAGTAAAAGGAGCTGTAAGTTCCAAAAACTTGTTTTTGTTAATGACTGTATAATGTACCAGCGTTATAGAAACCATTCACATGTTGTATGGTGACGCACCTTGCTATGTTTAGTTACACTCCACTCCAAATATCCCTCTCTGAATTGGGCGTTTAGTATGGCGCGGATGTCTGCCAATATTTTATATTAGTGTTTGCGTGGATTCATTTCCTTTATGAAGACTGTTCTATGAATCCCATTTCAAGTTGACATGTAGATACAATAACCGGAGGAGGCATTTAAGTACACCCGCGATCTACTTGGCTTGCCGTGTGAAAGACGCGTTTGATATTAGTTTGAGATTCGATCGCCCAATAGAATCTCCAGATATTTATCATGCGATGGTAATCTGGCTGTATGCCTGGCGTTAATCATGCCGAGTCTCCATTTATTTATGCTGTTCTCCCATTGTGACTGAATGAGTTTTGCAGTGTATTTGTATCAGGCGTATTACTATGACCATGCTCGAAGAAAAGAGAATTTAAGGTTAAATCAACCCCTCATCTTCACTTGTACTGCCAGAAAGCGTCGGTCGTTGAAAGTTCACATAGCATTTCACACTAACTTCAATACTGCTAAAAAGCGTCATTCGTTGAACGTTTGAATAGCATTTCATTAACTTCAATAATGTTAAAAGGCGTCAGTCGTTGAATGTTTGAATATCATTACACCGTAACTTCAATGCTGTTAAAAAGCGCCCGTCGTTAAACGTTCAAATATCGTTTGTCCGTTACTGAAAGCCGTCAGTCGTTGAATGTTTAAATAGCATTTCGCCGTAACTTCAATACTATTAATCGGCTTCACTGAATTTATTAGTTTTGTATACAACGCGTGATTTAGTCTTTCTCTATCATGCTGACGGATTTGTAGGCGTGTGATTATGCGAGAGTGTTGCATCCAGGGATGAATTCACCATTTAAAGTACGTGCTCAGTGCACCTAGGAAACGACAATATCACAGAAATTGTCATATCCGAGTTTGCAATAGTGCCTCTGTGTTTAATGAAGTGATTGTTCAGACCTAAATACAGTTTTGGCCCAGCTGGAATAATTTTGCTTATTTTTCTTTTTTAAGTATCATCTTAAACCTATCTATAAGTGTTTGTAGTTATGAGAACTATTTCCGAAGAATATCATGCAAATTAATTATAATCTGGCCTTCAATTATTAAGAATATACCCTAAAACTTGTTTATTCAATTTCAGATAACACGGAACTCTTGTTATATTCCTATTATTATTATTTTTTCCAATATGACACCAAAGTCTTAAGTGCTTATAGTCTCTAACGGCCTAGGATAGTTTTTTTTATTATTAAAAACGTCACTTTTTATACACACGATAATATATAATTACAATTGCACTTAAAAAAATGAGTTCATGATAATTTTCCACTTTTTTACATGATTCGACAGTTTACATTTTTTAGTTGCAATAATTTTTTCACAGTTGAAAATACTTTTTATCATATATAAAAATTGATCAAATTGAGGCCTCTCATTACGTAATTTACATTTGTAAATATAATATCTTGCACTTAGTAAAACACAGTTTATACCTTGGTTTTGCCCTACCCAAAGGCCAGAATCAAATTTCTTCATATGTCAGATCAAGATTTAACCCATATTCAACAGTTAGCTATGCATTCACTATTTCCCAAAATTGTTGCACAAATTAACAGAAATAAAATAAATGTAACACTGTTTCGACATGACTCTCACAAAATGTACATTTTGGACTTGATGTCTTATTTATTCTAAATAACAGGTTATTTGTAGGCACTGCTCTCAGAGAAAATTTGACATGGAAAGATCTAAGTCGCGATTCAATAGTGCAATAAAACACTTTTTCATACTGCGTCAACTAATTATCCAAGTTCTTGCACAATTCATTTGACCATTTTTCTATTTTCCCATTAGGAATCAAAATTTTTACATTACGGAGCCTAGGATAGTTGAGAAAGAGCTAGTCAAAATTAGCGAGGAATCAATGAGCATCTCCTAAGTTTTGTGGATCGTGGTTTCGCAGCATACGCGCTGCCGCACCGGAATCGGTTGCAGGATGTGAAAGTAATATTAACAAATTAATTAAGTCAAAAATATTGCGCGATAATAAGAATCAACATTGCAAATTTTGAAGTCGCGGAATCTCGATTTGAGATTTATGATATAATAGCAGAAATTTAGTCTTATCTCTTAAGATTTGTCAGAAGCGATAATTTGTTAACGCTATTCATAACACATAAAATAATCGTATTTTACACCATTAACTCATGACATGCTGGATAGACGATTGAAAAAAAAACAGAAGGTAAAAAACGCAAGATACTAATAAACATCGAAAAACTGTGTGTTTGCGTTTTCTTGATTTATGAGAGAGAGAGAGAATTTATTGTTTCGTCAAACCAGAAAACACGTACAATATATATATGATAGCAAAATGAGAAAAATTAGATTTCGGTAGATGACAGGGTGGTAACGATACGACCATTAACAGTCATCTGAGTCGGTTACCACCCAAAGCAAGCACATGAATAAATAAATTAATAACACAGGTTCTGTAATATTACACTCTCAGGATATACATATGGAAAAAAAACTATATACACTATGGAAAAAAAAAAAGATATCTAATTAGAGATGAGAAAAATTTCTAATAGGGATTAGGAAGTTATTAAATAAATTTTAAATAAAGAGGAGCAAAAAATAAGAATTCCATACCAAATTTATTATTATTTATTATATTAATTTACACTTCCAATCTGTTCTGAATCTTCTTTTGTGCTTACACATGATAAAATATGAGGGATATGATCACAGGGAAATTGAAGGTTCTATGAGTGACAATAATGTGTTGTGCGAAGAAAACCATAGATTGAGATATGAAATATAGGCATAACAGTAGTACAATTTTATATTTTCAATTCATTAGGGTGAAGAAAAAAAGCAGGATGCATATGGAACTTCTGCGAGATTTACACATTACTACGCAGAACAGGTATTAAGATGGGAAACAATCAGATTGGTATTGCAACCCTTCACAAATAATTTAGAAATAGTCAAATATGACTATGAGTTGAAATAGATATGTGATATTAGATAAATTTTGACAAGGCTGGGTCAAATTAAATCACGATAGCCCAAAATATATTTCGTCTTGTAGTAATTTATTGCATACACGAGGTTTAAACTATTAGAGATTCTGAACAATTAGCAAATTTGTCTATATCACTATTGCACATTAATTAAAAGAATATTGATCACATTAAATTCAATACACAGTATAATACTACATAAATATATATATTAGATCAAGGCCCTCCTATCCTTTGTATCTAAGTTGCAATTAAGATGAGCAATTTTGGGTTATTAGTTATACATATATGGCAAACTAAGGGAAGGAATAGTCAAACTATTGTATGTCACAATAAGAAGAACATAATGTACACAACTACATTAAAATATAAACTAAAATTATGACCCAGGGCAGTCTAGTTTCAAGCCATTGTAGTATGAACCACAATTGGATGATATGAAATGGGTGATATGATATATCACATTGTAGCTAAATATGTACTATATTTAAGACTACAATAAGATTAGCACCTTTCACATATTTTGTATATCATTTTCATAAGAATCAACCAAAGAATATATATAACAAATGTACCTACATGTTATTATTATACTCCAACAGTATGATTCATATTAAATAAAGAGCGACGATAGCATATGATTACTTAGAATTATTAGAATGAAGTAATTACAAAGATCAATTGTAAAATGAAAAGATTTTGCGGTATACATTAAAATAACCCGGTTAGAATAGTTTATAAGCATATTCGACACCTCAAAACCAAACAGTGCTAAGTCCACTTTTCCAAAAAATGACATTTTTCAATTGCTGATTTTCCTGGACTTAGCTCTACATTTTGGTCTATTTGCCTTATCTCTAGGTGCTCTAGATCTCAAGACAGCTATGGACATAACCCTGCTTTTTTTAGGGCATTTGAGAACTAAACAGAGCTGTGTCTACTATAGTGGACTTAGCTCTGGATAACTGCATTGTAAGTTGGGGCTAAGTCCGTTTTTTGGACATAGCTCCTCTCAAAAAATACAATACAAAGCGCTAAGTCCATACCAGCCTCTATAATAACATAATAAAGGGGCCCTAAGTCCAATAAAATTGTTTCTGGTCCAGAAAATTGAGAGCCAAAAAGGGTTAAGTCCAAAAAACCCCCCCCAAAAAAAAATTGGGGCGGAGCACAAATTTTTTTATACCATCTAAATATGGCCTTCATTGTAACTTTGGTGGACCATAAAAACTAGACATCCTCGATGTAAGGTATTAGAGAAATAAAAAAAAGAAACAAAAAAAAAACGTTTTTTGCGTTTTTCTCAAAACTAGAAAAATGGACTTAGCCCAATTTGGATTTCATATGTCAGAAAAAAAAATTTGTTCTCGTCGCAGAAAAACCAGATATAACTTTTAAATGTCGTTTTCTACTACCGGTTCTTACAGCCTGTCTTGGATATATTCTGCGTTTCGTGGTCTGAGTTTGAAAAATAATTCTATTCCTTGTTCTTCAGTTCTTCGCAACCCTGAATTGTTTAACCCTTTCCATGCGATTTTTATTTTTTATTAAATAATCGTATTTGCTACGCCGACTTTATGCATTTGTACCCCCACAACTAATCGATCGACTAACGAAAAAGTAATGATCCTCTGCTGCCCACTGACGGCTCGTTGGAAAGCTTATTTAAAGAGCTTGCAATTGGCGATTGAAAATTTTTTTTTTTTTTCGAAAGGGGTGGTCTGAGTCACAAACCGGATAGAAAAAAGGCATTTTTTTTCTTGGGTGTTGAAACTTCAAACCGTGATAAAAAATAGAAATATTCGCTAAATCCTTTACTGTTACCGCTTCTTGGTTGGCAAACAATAGCATAATATTGCTGTAGCAATTTCGTTATCTAACTCAAAATACTTTGGTAGATGGAAGGGATAATATGTCTTCTATTACCACCCAAAAAACACCGAAATTTGCATAAATTTCAAAACACTCCCTCGTTCCGCCGCAAATAAAATTCCCATGGTAAACGAAAGCGAGATTTACCGTCGCTTATGTTAATCTCGAAGAAGACTTCTTATCAATAAACTAAAACCCGGAAAAACTAGACCAACAGTTTGCGACCGATTGCTAAATAAAACAGTGGAGTACATCAACGTACCCGCCGCAAACTAGCGAGTTTTGTCGTGGGTACGTATACGTGCCCACCGCACGGAAAGGGTTAAAGGGAAATATGAAATAACCATTTGGTGTTTTTTCAACACGTTTTAGTTACACGACCCCTAGGCGGTGTTCCGTGGATGATTTTGTTTTGGTTCGTTTGCGCTTCAGCATCGTTGTTGGATTTTAATTCTGGTTTTGGATCGTATAATCTGTGATTTCAAAATATGGCAGACACGTATCGCAGGGATGGTGAGTATAAAATTTGGTTATCGCGTCTCTGTGATAGGATTTGGCGCATAATTGCTATATTGACCTACCTCACAATACAGCAATATCAAATACCTAACACAGTACGGTAACTTCTGAATTTAGTACGGTACCGTACAGCTTTTGAGCTCCAATAGAAATATGTTTTTAGAAAACACTGCCTCACGCACCTTACCTCTCTATGCTTTGATTGCCGTATTGTTATTTTGTATCATCATATGTTTGTATGTATGTTAGGCCATGTTTTAGATTGAATGTCATTTTCTGGCTTTACAGCTTTATGTTTGAGGTGATTTTGAATTAAGTTTTCATTCATATATGTTGGATTTCATATTACGGCTTGCTGTATGCTGCACTAGTATAAGGCCAGTAAAACTGTTATTACCACCATCAATTCATTCTCAATCCTTGCTGGTATTTTAAAATTGAATAAGATGCCTAGGAATTATGATATAAATTATGACGAAGCCAAGAAAAAACGAAAGTTTATAATTTTTGGTACTTTTGGATTGCTGATTAATATTTTTAAATTTGTTTTAGCATTTTGCAAAACTTTCTTTACTCTTGTTATTTTTTTTGCAACAAATACGTGTTTCACATGCATTAAAATACTGTGTTTTCTATACTCAAATGGATCTAGTATATATAAATCTGACAATTTCCACCTGTTCAATTTTTAAACTCTCAAATAAATATTCTTTTGTACATTAGTTCAATGATATTGTTAATAAGAGTAAAAGAGGTGACACAATACACTCTATGTTACTTCATGTCATGAATCCCATACTGTTACGCCATTTCATCTGTTGTACATCAAAATATTACATAATACCGTAATATATCCTGTAGAAATATGAAAGTATCATTTATAGATATTTGTAAAAAGTTATAATTTAATGAAAATACCAAGTTTGTAGACTTATTTCATACTGATGTGGAATGGCTTGTCAGTTTATGGAGCTAATTTTATCAATCATGCTTATCCTCGTTGACAATTTTTTGATTTTATTGCTTGAAATTAGGCATGCATTCTCATCTTGGGAAGTTTTGACTTGTTCTAACAGAGGCATCTTCTTACAAAAGACCATCTACAGAGACCTCATCCGAAACTATTCCATCAAAGAAGCCTTCCATTGGGTTCAATATTAAGTCTTCTACATCAAACAAGAAGCCTGCCACAACTACAAAGATATTGAAGCCTGGTGCCATGAAAAAAAATCTCAACCCCATTGCTTTAAAACTGGCAGTGAGTGAAAATCATGGTTGGGAATTTTGTACGATTACCAATATTGATAACCAATGCTATAATAGAAATTTAACTATAAACAGAATCCCTTCATGATTAGCAGTATTCTTATACGATATAATAATGAATTCATTTTTACTAATACTGGAATTTATGGGGTCTATTTGTTTGGCCTATTGTGGTAGATATAAAAGGGGTTTCGAGCTTGCTGTTCGTGTATAACTCAATTAGATATTTGATAAATGAAATTTTGAAATAAATAATACTAGCGTTTTGTGGCCAAAATTACAAAATGTCTCTGAAAATTACAGAAGGACAAAACAAAGACAGAACCAACTGTCGTGAAGAAATCTAGTAAGGTTGCAGCTGTGTTTAATGAAGACAGTGATGTAAGTAATTTACTAAATACATACAATTTATTGTCATCAAATGATCTATTAACCCTTCCACTTTCGAATTACCCTGCTAAACTGAGGAATTCATTGCCCCTTTTTTAAATTTAAAATGCGGGATAGCCTAGAAGAAGTTTTCGAATGTCTTTATTGTACTATTTGTAAAGTTGAAATTTTGTACTTTGGTTCATCCTCACATGCCCCAGTCTCCCCCAATCAATTCGTAATATATCACCAACAGGTCCCGTGTACCGTGGGAACCATGCCTAGTTGGTCTGATCTGAAAATCATGCAAATGTAAATTTCTAAGGTCTGAACCAGAAACAACACTCAGAATTTCGGTCTTGATCTGAATCAGAAATCCGGTCTTACCATCATTCTTAAGTTATCCATTTTAATGCAATTTTGTGGGAATTCTAGTGTAATGGTCGTCTCTTAAACTTACAGTATTTTCAAGTTAGCTAACACACTGTCTATCGATAAGAGGGACATGCCTATTTCTGGTACTCTAGCAGTTGACATAATGAAAGGGTTAATATGATCTGACATAAGTTGACACTGTTGCATTGCCCTATTAGATCCCTTAAATTTCGAAAGGGTTGTAGGATTTTAATGGATACATTTTACTGAAATAAATTTGAAATCAGTGCTAGGGAATAAAAAGGTTAATGATATTTTTTATACTCTGTTAATACTAGTCATTTGCAGTTTCCATTTGAAATCATGTAATGGGCAGCTACTTTCCATATCTAAACTAAACTTTTTCGTTAAACTTTTCTCTTTGTTATGTTTGTAGAAAGGTTTGCCAGTTTTATTGTTTTATATCTTAGATAATAATTTATTACTATATGTATAGTTTGGCCTTGTATAGTATTGTTGTATTTGTTATCACTTGTATACTGGTATATCTTGCCTATGTATTAAGTTGGCGATGGCATACTTGAAAATTAACCTTGGTTGCATATGGCCTGGTTTGTTGTAAACATATTTCTAAATATCTGGCAAAATTGGCATCCAAGAATGATTTTTTCTAATCTATTTGGAGCTAGTTACAATATCAATATTGTTTATATTTCTTCACTCATACCCATAATCTTCATACTTTGAACTCCAATTTAACCAAAATTATTATATCAACTGGACTCGTTGTTCGGGCTTGACTGACAAACTTTTCTTCATTGACCTAGTTATCTTTATTAGTAATTGAGATTTATTGATTGAAAATGGCTGATTATGAATCAGATGAAAATGATAAAATATTAGGAGAGTTTCTCAACTCGGCCCATGGGAAAGATCTGCAATCTAATGAGAATGGTAAATCAAGTACAAAATCAAGCACAGAAAAGGTGGCAATTCAAGATATAGCTGGCACATCTGGAACCGTCTCATTTACAAGTGCGTTTGCATTCTTACAAAAAGATGCCGAAGCTGAATATAAGGCTTGTCTTCCAAGTGGAGGGAGCACTCGAACTTTTGCTCTAGGATCTGGCAATGCTATTATGGTTAACCCATGTCAGCGTGGTAATCCCGTTTTGGATAACATATGTAATGTTCCTTGGCAATATGCGGACAAAGATGCCGGAATGGTACCTGATTACATTATGAGTGCCACGTCTTGTTGTTTATTCCTAAGTCTTCGATATCATGCTTTAAAACCAAATTATATATACGACCGTATTCAAGCATTGCGGAAATCTGGTCAGTTCTCCATTAGAGTGCTTCTGGGGCTCGTTGATGTCAAAGAGCCTGCTCATGCAGTTAAGGAACTTGCGAAAGCCGCATTAGTATCGGAAATGACACTTTTGCTGGCATTTAGTAACGAAGAAGCTGGGACGTATTTAGAAACTTTCAAAGCGTATAGGAATAAACCTGCGGACTTGATTCAAACCAAAATAAAGAAAGAATTCACAGCAAGACTTGCCGAGACTTTATCATCCGTTAAATCTGTTAATTCCACTGATGCACACACTTTATTATCAAACTATAAAAATTTGAGCAATGTTGCAAAAGCTACAGAACATGATTTAGCTTTATTGCCTGGTTTAGGGGGGTTAAAAGCAAAGCGGTTACATGATATATTCAGACAACCATTTTTAAAAGAAACTAAAAAATAAAATTTCTTGACTTGAGTCTTCTTATATGTTTGTCAATTTGTGTTGGCTTTTCGTTAAAGATCCTCCAATTGTTCAATTTAGAGGGAAAAAATTCAAATTTTAATAAAGAAAAATTGAAATATCTCAATATCGATATTTTATTTACTTACTGAGATAAACTTGAATGTAAAGTAATTTTGTGTAGTATAGAGGTGTTATTCCCTGTTGTTCGCCATGGATCATTGCCAAAGTGTTCTGTTTACTTGCGCATACAATTTTTGTAGCCGTTTTCATTTTCTGCTCGTATTTTTCATTGACAATAAAATCATTCCATTTATAGAGACCAAGTAGTTATTATTGCATTCCTAGAAGTCTAATATTTCCACAATATTCATACATACATTTATAGTCATTTGTCGCAGAATGTTATGTATTTCTTGTTTCTGATGTAGAGTGAACCAGAAGAGATTCCTCCAGAGGCTAAGATGCGAATGAAGAACATTGGAAGGTATATTTGTCTGATGTTTAACTCCCTAAAAGTTATATTAATCATATTTAAACTGTGGATCCGGCTGCATAGTCATTAGATTTTTTGTGTTGACCAGTAGACTACTCACCCCGAAACAACAACCCAAATGCAGTTTCGCAGCAGTGGGAATAGAAACTATATTAAAAGGGTTTCAAATTGTAAATTAACTTGATTATATAATTTAAACTTGAAATTTTTAAATTAATATTGGTAATGAATTACAAAAAAAGTTATCCACTGATAAGGACAGATTTCATTATTGGTATGAGAAAATTATAAATGTGAAAAATAAAAAGATGGTTCAGAACTGGAGCCAACAAAGTTTCTGGTAGCTTCGGCTCGATGGTCATCTTGTATGATAAGCTTCGCTCCAACTCTGGCTCCCTAGCCTTTGTCAGTATAAATAAGAATATCCTATTCCTGTTTCTTATCGACTTGTAAAGAACATTTTCGAATTTATCTTCAGAAACACACCAACTTCATCAGGCCCAAACTCTTTCAACAAAGGCAAACTTGGTTTTTGTGACGGACAGCGTTTGTGGGAGAAGAAGCAGCAAGAAATTGCTAGAAAGCACCAATCCGATCAATCCTAATAACTAAGTTAACCTCACTTATTTAAATAATTTAAAAAAATTGTCATTTTTGTACGCTACATACTCTTATGAACTAAAAATGGAGGACGAAATGTTACTACAAATAGTGAACGCCGTAGATGCCATTTTAAATCCGAATACTCTACCTGGCGATCGTGTGACAGCTCATAGTATTTGTGAAGCATGTAAAGAAAACGAGATGGCTTGCTCAATCGGTTTTGCTCTGGCGTCTAAATCTGATGCTGCTCCCCATATTAAACACTTTGGTTTGCAATTAATGCAACAGTTTGTGCATAACCGTTGGACAAAAACTGGTCAAGAAATACAAATTCAAATTAAAAATAATGCTATGCTTTTAATGGAAAGCTGTCTTCAGCATGAAAGTAGCTATGTAAAGGATGGTATTGCTCATACATTAGCTGAAATCATCAAGCATGTATGGCCACAACAATGGCCATCTATGATTGAGGATTTAATTGATCTAGCGAAGCTTGGGCCAATTCAGACCGAGCTAGTTGAACTGGTTTTTCTCAGAATAGCAGAGGATGTTGCAGTGTTGCATACTGTGTCAGCTTCCCATAGGAGTCAAGACATACGACACGGTCTTTCCTTATGCATGGGAAAAATTATGAGATTTTTTTTTGACGTACTTGAAAGCAATTCAGCAATATACATTCAACTGTACTCAAAGGCTAATGCAACGGAACTGCAAGAACTTGACATGTATAGAACTTTATCAATATCAACTTTAAAAACGCTTCAGGGATATTTAGAATGGGTTAATATGGAGCATGTGTTCACAAACGAAGGGTCACTCATTCGCCTACTTTGTAAACTCCTAAATGTGAGAGGATTACAAGTACTGGCAGTTGAGTGCCTGGCATTGGCTGTATTTCGCAAGGGACAGGCATCAGACAGAAAATATGTCTTAACCCTTTCAACACCAGTTTACATAGAAACTATGGTAGCATCCATAACCGATGCTGCTGCTCATTCACAAGAAAACGAACAATATTTATTTCTCAAGCGAATGGGAAATTTTCTTTCACTGCTTTCTGGGCAGATTGTTTCATCCTGGTCTGATGAAGTATCGGACAGTACAATTACAAATTTAGCTTCTCATACAGCATACCTTGACTTATTGATGGATTTTTTGTGTCAAGATAATCCAGTACTATCCTATGAAGTAAGTGGATCATGGTATCAGTTACTGCAAAATAGTAGTATAGCTAGGGATGAAACTTTTGTAAAATATGTTCCACAGTTATTTGAAGTGGCTGCTAAAGGTATAAGAAAGGATGTTGCTCCATCTTTGTCTCTCCCTGCGCAGTTAGACTTCAATGATGATGAAGAAATTGAAGCTTTCGTGTTTTCCCATCGTGTCACTCTGCTGCAAATTATCCGTGGCTGTACACGAGTTATGCCCATCCACTGTGTCAATGTTATTTTGGAAGCTTTGACTGCCGAACTCTCTTTGCCGATTGAAACTGGAATGGGCTTAGATGGTGCAAAACTAGAACAATGTACATCAAAATCTCCTACATATCTCAGATGGGATGCGATAAGAAACATTCTCGAGATCGTTTTGAAGACTGCCATTACTTTCTCAAAAAAGCAAGATACGATTCAATCAATGCCAGTTGCAAAAATGGAAAGCCTTCTTATGGATTTGATAAACTGTGAAATAACAGATATATGCCTTTGTCAATGCCTCATTAGTCTTATAGGATGCTTTCTACCAGTCATAGAAATATTTGATGACAAAAAGAAATTTTTGATTGGTATAGTTTTCAAATATGCAGCTATGGTAAAAATGTCGATGTCACATCCTGAACGCTGGGGACCTGTTGTATCTCAGTTTCGTCGACATGGCCTGTCTGCCACAATACATATTTGTAAATATCATCCTGATCATGTTATTACAATATATGAACAGTTCCAACAGGCAATGAGTGAAATAATTGCTATTCCAAATGGCCTCACACATTTGGAAAAAATATGTGTATATGAGTCAATGGTTCTTGTTAGTGGTGAATGGAACATGTTTGAGCAACAGAGTGCTCTGATTCAAGAAGGTATGTCGTTGGCAAATGACATGTGGCTTGCAAAGGATGATATTCGAATGACTGCACCAATTGAATTTGCTGCCGCTATTGGACTTAGTTCACCTTCATCTCAATACAGAGATGAACAATTTAGTAATTTTCGTAACAATATTAGCTTCTGTGTTTCTCTCACTCTGGCTATGATCAACAGATCTCGAATTCCAGAGGATGCAAAAGCGCTTTCTAACGGTGGATTTTTGAATGAAAATGGTGTTGTATTACACCCTTGTGCTTCCCATGTTATTGGAGTTATGGGCAATATTGCAAGTTTAGTGCAAATGTTTCATGGACTTTGGACAGCTGGTATAAAATCTATCATACATAGCGATTATTCAAAAAGTCTATTAATCAGAGAGACTGAAAGGAAGACCATGGTTTCATTTAATCCGATTACTAAAGATCCAAATGAAAATCGTGAAAAAGAACCCTGGGAAAAGATGCAAACATTTATTTTGATAGTATTAGAAAATTGTTATCAAATATTAGGCGCTGTTGGAAAATGCTGTAATGTTCTATTCTATGGCAGTGCTGATCTGTTCCCGGAAATATTAGCCAAATCATTTTCCGATTTTCAAACATTGCCTGAATTAAGAATCCGTTCTTTTACAAGGCAGTTCTTATATTATTTCATGAAATCGTGTCCTGAATCACACCTTAATCAGGTAGTTGCACCTATTCTTCACAAATATTGCAATTTCATGAATTCAATGCTTCAGTGCCAATGGACGGAATATGGAACCAAAGAACAAGAAAGACTAAAAGTGATTGAGTCTATGTCTGATAAATGCCAAGAATATGAAGATACAAAAGAAGAAGATGAAATCTTGAAGGAACAGCTTTTACGAATCGTTTCTCGTGAATATCTTGAACTTTTAGTGAATTTGTGCATCAACAAGAAACCAAATTCTAAATCAAATACCAAAGAAGAGGAAAATGACGCTAACATTGATACCGAAATGCAAGAAGATAATAATATTACACAAAATACAACAAATTTAAGTCAACTTACATCCATTGGAATATCTTTAATGCATACTGAAATAGCTGAATTGCTTCTAACAACTGGTTTGATGTCCATATCTTGGCACGACACAGCAACTGCTTATAAGGGCGTTCATCTTTTATGGGGGCTTTTGAAACATACATTCACTGAGACGAAAGAAGTGCCTGATGATGCTGCTAAATTTATATTTGAGTCTGTACTTCTTGGCCTACAACGTCAAGGACAGCATGACGGTTGTCAAGCTCAATTGCTAGCCTTAAGCCTTTATGTATATGTAGCTCTACGGCCCACACATAATTCTTTGTTAACTATACTTCAAGGTATTCCTGTTCTGGACAAAAAAGCCCTAGCAACGTTTGACCAGGGGTATACAAAGTATGCAGAGAAGAAACGGAAAGTTACATTTAAGAAGCTTATGATCAAAATTGTCGATCAGCATATTGGCCAGAGATTTAAATCAAAACAAGAAATGAGAGTTCTTCCACGATTTTTTGTTGGAAAAAAGGCAAAGTCACTAAATATTGATGAAATTGAGAGTTTGGGCTTGGAATTTTTCTTCAAACCAGATGGAAGATGAAGTATATGAGATCTGCATATGATAATTCTGCAATTCTGTTTTTTGATTAGGAATCATCTAAATTAAGCTATTTTCCAGCAAAATCATGTTATTAAATTTTTATTTTTTGAAATATTGACAGAAGTTCTTGCTTCCGCTAGAATATGGTAAATTTTCTGAAACTGGAAGACCACAATTTTTTTGAACTGACTTATAGGAGCATCCATGCCAAAAACATTTGTTTGCAGACGAGAATACCCTCCCTAATTTACAACCCATTTCATTTGTAAATACATTCTGATTTACCAATTTCCAACTAAATTCTTTGGATATCCTTTTCGAGATACTGATTTCAAATGAACAATTATAACATACATTGCATTTATATGGTTTTTCATAATGTAATGTGGCATTTCTTGGTGATATGAATTCCTTGTTAGCTTTTGTGTGTTGTGGTTATCATTTGTCAAAATGTAGTTAAGATCTAGGTTGAACTTATTTTTTTTAAGGGAGCCGGAACTGTTCAACAGCATAATCCCTACATTCTTTCCGTACATATTGAGCAATTGATTGGTTAATTCCAATACCAGACTTAAATTGATGAACGCATGATAGGCCATGGTCTGCCATATGATTAAATCTCCAGGTGTGAATATTGAAATTTAAGCCCTAAAAATTAAGGACATACTATACCAAATTAGAACCAAGAGTGAATCCTGTTATTACTCACCATGTCACAAATTTTATAGAATGTACATCCACATTAATAATGAGGTATTTATTTTCCTGATGAATTCCCTGGCGCAGTGTGTCTACTGGCTGCAATATCTTACATCCTCTTGAATTCAACAGCCATTATCTTTGGGATCGATTGGTTTATATTTATAGGAATTATTTTGAGGGTTTTAAGTCAAAATGGCGAATGTTGAAATTTCCAAAAACGTCTTTATTTGAAAATATTACAATGAAATATGTGCTCTACCAGTATTTCAAAAAAAATTATGGGAGTTGGATTTGAATTTTTTTTTGCCGTTTTGGGTTGAAGCCCTCGTAAAACCATGATTTGTCTTGGAGGAAGGACTATGTGGTGATTTTGTTCCTTTTTATTTCCTGTCTGCCCTTTTCTCAATAAAATCGAAAAATAAAATTGTACATTTTATTTTGCAACAGTAGTAATCGCAAGCTTTAATTAATCCTTAGTAAATAACTTGGCAAATGTGAAAAACACTCACCTATATAAATTAAAACATTGAACTAGAGAAATGCCGAAATACGATACAGCGTGCCACATTAGTCTATTTACGTTTACATGACAGGATAAAGCACAGCCTACATAAAATGAGATGCAGTTTTATGAGAAATAGGACAACAACGCAACACAAAAATGCCATTTGCTTATATAAAATCTAGCAGTGCTAAAATTAGCTGTGTTAGGTAATCTGTGATGGCGATCAGCTTTCAACATAAAAAGCTATGCTAGGGACAATACAACAAACAATATATAGTGGACAGTGCATAATGGCAGAGACAAACACTACAAAAATATTTGACACTATTCGTTTTTTAAAAAATAAGAATTATAAAGGCAAACATATCAACATTTAAGTGCTAGTATCTTTTTTTTAAATTTATTTAAACCATCAGTCTTGAACCAGGAATGTAACGAGATTCGCTCCATATGTTTGATTCTCCGCAGTTTGTAACACGTCTCTCACATTGGCCGCATCGACTGAAAAATAGATTGTGACAATGAAGCACAAAATTTTTTTTATAGGGTGAACCCCTCGCCGGGTCATTTGGACATATTCTATGGGTCCCGTTTTTACTGGGTCATCTTGTACAACAAATTAGTGTATCGCCTGTGCAGGATCATGTCATGGGTGATCCTGTCAGTGCCGTAAAAGAAAATTTACAATCGACTCCGGAGGTCGTAAATATTTTGACTCCAGCTCCGAACTCCAAGAAAATCAAATTCTGATAACAAAAACATTGTATGCAAGCCTACTTAAATAGAGTGTTAAGAACGCTTAGTAAATTCGACTTAAAATTTTGACTTATATTATCACCATTGTAAGTATTTCGATTTGAAATTTTGACTCCAGTGAAGATATGCCAATCTTTTGGCCCCACAGACTCAGATTAGGTTGATGGTTGAAAGAGCTTGCTTTACTCCCTAAATACTAAACTACCGTAAAAGTTTTCAGAGTTTAAGTCGTTAAAGATTTAATTATTTCCTAGAAGTACATTATATATTTTTCTAATTTCTTATGTGTCTCCTAGTTTTACCCGCTTTATTCGCTGATTTGAGGACAAATTGTAATGTCGTGTTTGATGTGACCCATAATCAGGTGATGTTTTCACTTTCTATACTAAGCAAACGGCAAAAGCTAAAAATAAAACTCACTCATATTTCTCAGTTTGTTGAAGAAGAAGCATTCCTGGTGTTCTCATTCTCTGTTTTTCTTCATGTTCTCTGTTGTGCTTGCTACGAGTATGATCTTTCCAGTTGTCTTCCAAGGAATGACGCATCTCATATGCTCGGTTATGAGCATTTATACGATCTTCAATAAGCCTAAAAATGTATTTTCAT
Source organism: Styela clava (assembly GCF_013122585.1). Lineage (NCBI taxonomy): Eukaryota > Metazoa > Chordata > Ascidiacea > Stolidobranchia > Styelidae > Styela > Styela clava. The sequence continues at coordinate 10,306,239 of NW_024102841.1, forward strand.
TATTTTAAAGTCCGGAATCAATTTCTCTGCCTATTACAGCCTTGATATGGAAAGAAAAGATACACAATTTGTGACACTTTAAACACAAATTGAGGTTGTTTTTGCTATCATTCACTTAGTCACATTTTTCGATTCGCCCAAAATTTACACGTAAATATCCTGGAATAACTTTTATACTAAACAATACAGTGTTCTGTTGCCATGACCTCATCATGTTCACAATTAGTAGAGTCTGTATAAAGACGGAGCACAAGTCTCTTTGAAATACTTTCAAGTTCATTGAATTGCAAGAGTTTCAATAGATAGAAATAAACATTACAATTGAAACCTATATCCAAGTTACACTCTGTAAAATCTGTGAGTGATCATCTCAAAATTTGAATTGCTTGCTTATTGGTCAACTTTATTTAGCGGCATTTCTCAACCCACATGCGAATTTTATCATTTTAAATCAGTGGTTTATGGCTAACATTTTTAAATATTCTAATTGACATACTCTTGTCTTGTGCGTTTCAACATTTCAATCTCTTCTTTCTGTTTGGTCAAATGATGAAGAATGGATTCCTTTTTCTTATCAGCAACCATGTTCAGTTGGTTCCTACAAAAGGTAAATAATAATCAAAACACAAAACTACTTGATACGATTTACCAAGAAATAGTGAGCTTGTTTTATACGACGCTTAACCATTCTTGCTCTAAACAAGGCATGTGCCAGCAATCATATTCTTAAAAGGAGCGGAATCTTTCAAGTTCGTTATTGACTACCCAATTTATAACACTCTGGGTGAGGTGGTGGGACTGAGATGTGTAACTGTCGATGTCTACACAGTGAAGTCTAACGCTTTAACAGTGAAGTCTAACTCTAACGCTTTAACAGTGAAGTCTCACGTCCACTGTATAATACGCACCATTCTATAACGCTCACAATATTGGGGGAAATATTAGCATAAAATTAACATTCATGCATATGGAATGTAAATTGATTAAAAATAATATTGTATACTTCGTGTTTTACATCAGGTATTTACTTTCAACTATCGGGTGCCCTATTCAATAAGAAATAATGACAATTCCCAACTTTTCGCAATTGATTTGATATATCACGGCATACTATGTTACTAAAACTTATATGGCTTTAATTTAATACACAACACAGAATCCGAAGTTAAATGCAATAGTTTCAAATGTTATGAACAATGAGAAGAGGTTAGTTTTGCTACAACAAAAATTGAAGGCTTAATTAAAACAATCAGTATTTTTATATACTTGTAAAGGGCTCTTGCTCTTTCTCTTTGCTCTAGAAGTTTCTCATTAGTCGAATCAAATTTTCCAAAAATAGGATCTTTCGAATCTGGTTCTGCTTTTGGCATTGGTAATGGTTTGCTTCGCACCTGAACGATAATAAATTAGACATTGCACAGTTCAAAGGTGTGGCATTGTGAAAAACGTTGGGAATAAGCTCTCCACCACAGCTCTGATTAACTTGCTCAGATTTGAATCCTGAGGGGGATAACTATGCGCAAGAAGATTGCTGGACTTCTCGTCGCCGTAGGGTGCTTCTTATGACGTCCTCCACCATCAAGTTCATGCATGTGAAACAAATAACTGGCTAACTAATCCCATACTGGACAAGAGGCCGTGGTTCGCCATATGATTAAGCAGAATTATCGGTTTTCCTCCATCCCCGGGATAAATATGTAAATCGTATCAGCTTATATATTTCAAGCACTGACGAGGATGGATTGGTATTATGCATTGAATCGGATCATAGTCTCAGTGGACACAATGTTGATGAAGTTTGAACTTTAATCACAATAGCCACAGTCGTTACTGAACTCTTTTTGTTGTTCACTAACCGTATCTCCCCAATGGCACCTTCAATAATAAGCTATTTACTTCACCTAATCCTGTGCTCACGAGAATCTCATATCTTCAGAGTATAGTAAATCTCTCTATAGTAAATAATAAACTAGTTTTATATTGCTCAACCTTGTCTCCTTTCTGATTTTCCTCCTTTTCTGCTTTGAATGGATTTAGAATCTGAGGTCTTGGTACACTGAGATGGCGCCTTGAACGACTTCTTCCCTGTATCTTAAAATGCTTCTTTCTTACTTTTATCTAGGATTGGTAAAGGATGTACTGACAATGACAAGAAGATCGAACAATTGGTATTTATATACATCCCTAGATTTGTTTTCTTCAACACTGATTTTAACCAAAATATGTGAAACTCAACAACTCATCATTGCATATTAAGAACATCTATAAATGACAATCATACCTGAATGGCTGGCTGGTAAAACCTATCTGACTGGTTATCGAATAAGCACCATATGGTTGAGCTATACATGAACTATAATAATCATATTCTAACTTAACTTTTCTATATATCGCGAACACCCTTTTATACCAACAACTTGGTAAGAGCTGTCGCCTAGTGCTTACAATGTTAAATTAAACCAGTGTTTCCTAACCTTACTTGATATTTTCCCCTCTGCCTATTTTAAATCTCTCTATCCCTCCCTCAATATGAATACAAACTCTGCTTCTGTTAATCCAGTATCTTAGCTAGGTGTAATATTTCCATAAATATGTATCAAATACAAGATAATGCTTGTGTATATCTTGCCCGAAACAACAAAATTTCTTCTTGAGGAAGAAGAGTTCCTCCCTGTAGTGAAACGCTAGCTAAAACTATGTCAGTTGCCTCAGTCGAAGTATAATCCATCCGAGTATTACCCCCATAGTGTGATAAGTTGTGTGGCTTATGGCAAATCAGAATGTAACCAATATCTTGCATCACATTTTGCTCAGATTGAAATTATTATAAATAATCAATATAAGTATTCCCTGCTTTTACATCTACATATTCATTTTCTCACCTGTGCTGAGAGAGCTCGTTGATATTGTGCAATCTGTTCAGCTTTGTTTCGCAAATATTCTTCCCTTTGTGCTGAGAGGCTGCAAATGAGAAGCATGTTTGGATTGTGATCGCGACCAAGTCAGCAATGGCTATGTCTCAGACGTAAGCAATAAGTTGACTAAGTCTTAGGAATCATTATGAAATTTGAGTCAGTTCACCAGTTTTAAGTATTAAGTCTAAGGTCCTGAGGATAGTTATTCGACTAAGGCACTATAAGAAGTATCATAAAATGGGTCAAGTTGATTTCCATAGTTTCAGCAAAGTGACTCGAGTCACTTTTGAAAAAATTCAATATCCTTCAAGTTGAGTCTTTATAAAAATGTGACTTGAATCAAGATCAACTTACTCCTCAGCCAATTGAACTTGTTCCAAACGTTCAAGGAATTCTCGATCATGACGATCTTGTTTGGAGCGAGTCTTTTTCAGTTTTACCTGCAATTAAGGAATTACAATGAAATATACTAAATACCAGCTATGACAATTTCATGTCACTGAATCACTCCAAGAGATTTTTATGAATATTGACTTTCAATTTACTAATTAAACTTTTGCTAGGTCCAAGATTATGAATCAATTTAATTTGCTTGAGTTTTTACCATGGAGACCACTTCCATTCCAAGTGGTTTCATAGATTCGAAGGTGCAAGAGGCTGTGTACGACTTACTCCACCATTAAGTCCATGCAACTGAAACAAATAAGAGGTACACGACCCATATCGACGGCGATAGGTCACAACACGAGAAGACATGGATCGTCATATGATTAAGCTATCTTTTTGTACTTCCTCTCCCATGGGGCACTTATGAGAAATCCTTCTTGTTCCTCTCCCTTAGGTAACTCAAGAATAATAGGTCTTTTTTTGAGCTTGTGTCAGAAATTTTTTTTGAGCACTTCGATGAAGAGTTTTTTGGGTACTTCTGTAGTATGTGAACCAAGATGGCGGACATCGGATCGTAGTATGTGTAACAGGTTACCAATTTTCCTTATTCTAATTCTATTATGAGTTGCCAAGTGACTCCCGTAGTATTTGTACCTGAAGTTATGGCCTAACCTGGTACACATACTAGTTCCGGTGTTTGCCATCTTAGTTCACATACTACGAGAGTACCTTTTTTTGTTAGGCTCGTCAATAGACCACACATGAATGAACTTTGAATATTAAAAAAGATACCAACCTGTTCTTCCAAAGCAGTACTGTATTCTTCTTGCTTATAAAAACGCAGAGGAGTGAGAGGTCGATGTTGAAATAGGTATGATTTCTAAATACAAAAAATTTATCAACTACGATGCCATTGTAGGTCAAAATCCATGCCACCCACCTCACTTGGGATATAATAATGAGGTTGGCAATGCAGAATCAGAAAGATTATGGTTCCCCCAAACTATCTCTAGCAGTGGCTGCTTGTACCGTGCCTTGTTCGGAGCTAAGGGCATATACATATGTCATATAATGAAGTACAGAGTAATCTTTTAGTATGAAAAGTAAACCAGTTAATAAGAATAGTTCAATAAACAAAACAAAAAACTAACAAAATTATATAGTCCTTATCAGAGGACCACTATATATGGAAATTGAAAGAAATATAAATCTGTTTTACCACAAAGTCAGTGGAACGTTTTGCTTTGACATCACGAAGGCATTCCGCAACACCAAGATTGAAAGCTGCTATTTTCTGATTTGAATGCCTCGCTATGTTCTGAGATGCCTGTGAAAAGGAAATATATAAGTACTTACTCGGCTTTCCTCTATTCTAGGATAAATATGTACCATACATTCCATCATACTATATTCATGAAATCAATTTTTGATGAAATCTGCAATTTTTATTTCTTTGCAGCAAAAATAATGCTTCTCAAAGGCTTCTTTGAGTGTCTATATTCAGAACAAATCACTCAAAATTCATCTATGACATTAGTTCTCAAACATTTATGATCCACAACTTTCTTCCAAAGAATCTCAACAATTGTGGCCACTTGCTTTTCTAAATACCTAGATTTACTTTTGCACGTTTCGATCATTATTCTATGCGCCAAGTTCAATAACAAAAAAGTCAACAAACAAACGTAAAATACCAAATGCATTACAGTCAAAGAATTAAACAAATCGAAGTTAATTTACGATAAATTAATGTAGTCATTGCAAAGATCTTTGCTCGTCGCCTCGAGAAAACAGCTTTGTAGACCCCTTGCGGGGCTGAGACTTCCGTTTGAGCAGCCGTTATCTATGCAAATAGCAAATATATACTTGATTCTTTTGAAAGAAATATTGTTTTCGAACCTGTTCTTTAAGAATTGCTTCCTGATCTTTCATTTGTTGATATTGCTGAAGCAAAGCATCCTGTTCTTTCTCTTTTCTTCTTCTTTCCTCTTCAAAGGACACTGGGATGTTTCTCATGGCACGTTGCATGCACAGGTAGCAGAGCTCTTGTCCAGCACTAAGAAATAAAAAGATTTTTTCCTATAGTTTTGAAAAACCAAACAAAATTTAAATCCAACCCGGAGTCAACCAGTGACTAGGTATTTTTAGACACCATGTTCGGCGGTGTGGTGCATCACGCTAAGCGTTTGGAATACGCTCGTTATCGCACCTCTGATTAACTTGCATGGGTTCGCAGGTTCATGTGACAAATAATCATCTGAATCAAATAACTGGCTAATTTATCCTATATCCGACATGCACTGGTAACCGAACGAGAGGCCGTGATTTGCCATGTGTCAAGCCGTCTCATCGGCTTACTTCTTACCTGGGATAAATATGTAAATCTTATCCTATAAATGATGAAAATAGTTTTTGTCCAAAAACTCTAGTTATATGAATAAAATGCACCGCCTCATAGATGTTTTTCTGATCAAATTGACATGACATGCTTTATGTCTCACGTCATTCAATATCTACTAACACACAATTCTACACAGTAACTCTTTTTAGTTTCAGTAGCTCTCGTCACTTAATAAGTGATCGACTATAATTGCACTCAGAGATCAATCTCTTTCATTTCTGAGTGAGGGCATGTGGCCATGCCTTGAGTAAAGTTTCTTAAAAAAGCAAAAAAATCCTCACCAAAGACACCAGAAAATGGAACCATATTTCAAGCAAATTTTATAATTTTAAAAGAAGGAGATGCGATTAATTACCCAACTACACCACACTACAGTGTTAGGGTGGCCGTTAACTTAAACAAACTTAAGATTAATTTTTAAATTCCACAAACTGTCAATCCACTTCATTAGAAATCTAACCTTATAATAATATATTTTGATTACCCTGCATGGGTTCGCAGTTACAAATCCTGTGTTGATAATTATTTGCGAGAGGATTGTTGGACCCCTCACCGTGGACTTGTTTACGTAACTTGTTGTTGGTTACGGCTTCCTCCACCATCAAGGATGTGCATGTGAAACAAATAACTGGCTAACTAATCCCATGGTCTGGTAACAATACTAGAGGCCAAGCTGTCTTATCGACTTTCCTCTCTTCCATGATAAATATGTAAATCCTAGCCTATCCTTACCCATGGTGATGTGCAGGAGACGAACAAATGCTTGAAGCTGGAGGCGAAATTCTAGCAGATACGTTCAGTTTAGGTTCGGGAGTTTGCAGTGGTGCTGAGTTTGGACGTGGAGAATCTGTAGAATATGAAACACGGCATACAGTCATCAATAATCATTCGACTTCTGATTTTATGTGTTAGATTGTTAATTCTTGTGATCTTTTTTGACAAATCTTATTGCACTTTCAACAAATACAACAGTTCCTATAACATCATGTTATTTTTTCAAGTAATAAGTATTATGGGAAATTAAATCATGTGATTTATGATAAATTATAACTTCATTGGGAACTCACAAATCATTCACAACTGATATTTTTTGAGTTTGAGGAGGTTTTTGTGACCTCATTTTGAGTGATTTTATTGAGAAAAAATATGTTTTTCAGAATGAATCATTCAAAATATGATTCATTTATTATATTAATGGGTCACCATTTAAAAAACTTCTAAAATCCTGTTTGGTTTTGGATTTTCCCATTTACTTTTTCGAGTTAGACAAGGTTCTCATGACCTATTTTTAGTAAATTTTATTGAGAAAAAATATGTTTTTTCTAAAGTGAATCATTTCGAAATATGATCCATCTATAATATTAATGGATCACCATTTGAAAGAGTACTTTTTTGAGTCACATATACGATTTGGGCACTTCATAAAAAGAGTTACTGTAGACACAATTGATCATACTCTACTAGGAATTAAACCTTATGAAAGCCTTATACCCTTCTACAAATAATTTTAGATATTATTCTCTTGAGCTTACAACAATGCTACATATGATATTTGTAGAAATCCAAAATAAATTTGCAAAGGTGCATATTTTTTATATTTCCAACCGGTACTGACAAACAATGGTATGACGCAAGCAGTGAATGAAAGTCGTAAAATAAAATTTTATGTGTTTGGTCGTAAGAATGTTCATGGCGCGAAAAAGAAGTTTTAAAATGACCGACAGGTGGACATCATTAAATATTTATTGACATTCTTTTTGACTGAGACCCACTCTGTAATTTGTTTCAGTTGTGTATGTGGATGATCTTGTATATAATGAATTTATTGTTGTTGCTATGACAATATTTATGCTGAATATACTGACAGAAATAGAATATCAAAAATAAGAGGCTAATATTCTATACTATGATTGACTAACCTATTGCAATCTTGAATAGTTTAATCCTATTTAATATCAAAAATGCTCAAAATCATCATGATTTAGTAATTTAAGCAACACAGTTGATGTTAATTGCAATTTCCATTATTTAAAATCTTGCCAAATTATATTCAAATTGTAAACTAATTTCTGTATAGTTTATACCTCCAGCTTCACCACCCAATTGTCTGTTTTCATACTTTGGCCTACTAGGTGTTAGTGGTGGTCCCGGAACATCTGTATTCTGTAAATTTGTTTCAGGCTTCATTCTAGTAGGTGTATGAGGAGGACTTGGTAGCCTAAAATAATAAAATGAATAGTTATTCTCTGAACAAGGCTCGCACAAGCAACCACTTCTAGGTGAAGAGCTACTATAGTTAGGAAGTTTAGGAATCTCTACGATTCAGCATTGCCTACCCTATTTATTACATCCTGGATCATGTGGTGGACATGGGGTTTGAACCCAAGATTTCATACCACAATGCTACCATAGTCAGGTCTAATGCTTCAATACTATCTTATATAATATAATATATATAAATAATATATCCATATTCAAACAAAAAAAAATTGAATATTTAATTTTGAAAACGCTTTTCACAGAGGATTCAGTATGCATCCAATGTAGAAAGACAGGACCTCCAGAAAGATGTGCACCAAGATGGCGCACAACCTGAACATAGTAGTTGTACCAGGTTAGGGTTCAGGTTTGTTTGCCATCTTGGTGCACATACTTCGAGAGCGCCGAAAGACAATAAATAAATAGATACTAAGATACTAATTAAATGATTAAAAATAAGAATTTTGAGTATTTTTTTCCATTAGTTCCTCTGCATACAGAAAATTATTACAATTCAAAGTAACTGAAAATGAATTTTTAACAGATAAATAGCAAGCATAAAAATTCAAAAGTAGCATGTGATATTTTTCATTTACATTTTATCTAATTTTCATTCTTTATATTTTCAGAAAAAATTGTTTTAAGAGATTTTACCTTCGAGCATTTAGAGAAATTTTAATTTGTTGACAAATTTGTTGACTGTTACTAATATACAATATATTTATCGCACCTGCTCTGCTGAGAGTATTATCAAAATTGTTTGTACAGCGTTATTATGAATGATAATGGTTAATAAAACATCTTCTATATTCTATAAACTTCAAGAGTTTATTTGTATAAACAAATTGGTTTCTTATTTCAATGCAGCTTTACCGTCTTAGTTTTTCCAGAGAAGGAAAAAGACCAAATGGCTGTCTTTGAACTTGTTTTCTAGCCTTTTTACTGTGTAGCTTACTTCGGCCATGAAAAGTAGCACTTCGATGAACCGCTGGCAATGATATCTCTAACTGATAGGTGGACGTCATTTTATAACCTCAATAAAAACCCACACACAACCTATCATCAAATTCTTTCTGGTCAACTAGAAGCGTGATAATCTTTGCGTAAGATTTTATCCTCTTGGTGCCCTTTTTTCTTGTATTTCCATGACAACAGCCCATCCCTTTTGTCATAGTCATAAATTAACCCATTCATTGTCTGTAACTTCATTACAAAAAAAGTCTTGATATAATGGCGACAAAAGCAGTTTCTTTCCATCTATGGACCATATATTAATCAAACTGGTAAGCAGATTTTATCTATGTTTCTTATATGATATTATACATCATCTCAAATACCTTGGGTGAAAGGGACATAGGAAATAGATAGCTATTAACCACTCAGTTTTTATGATCAATAAACCTGCCAATTTTCATTTGATCAAACAACCGTTTTGATGGAATGTTTGATCATTTCTGTAGGGGACAATAACAACCATGTAATTTTATTTACACAGACACCATCCACCAAATCCACATATTTGCTTGACAAAATTTGTACAAATCAGGAACATAATTTAATTATGTTACGCGGTTTCAAATTGGTTTTATTAACAAACAAAGCTGAACTTAAACTAACAGCCAAGTTGGTCTGAAGAATCTGACCTTTATTGAAATTTCCAGACTCAAATAAAGACATTTGTTTTTTCACAATAGAAAAGTGGGGTGTAATTATAGACTAATATTTATTTCATAATGAGTTTGGTAAGGAGAAGGTATGTCCAAAACTAAATAATTCTCCATAATATCAATATATATAATGAATAAATATTACGAATGAAAAACGCAATTATTTGTGATTCTTACTTTTCAATAAAGCGCACGGTCATTACGAGTTTAAAATTGTTGTCATGTGGTCAGTTCTCAATATATCTCAATATAACTCTTTTTTTTTTATTTCAATCAGTGTTTAATTAAGTTTATTCTTCACTTTCTACACCATTTTATGACCATCATTTGTTGTAGAATCATATCGAAATTCTTTTCCTTTTGTCATTTTTTTGGCGCTCCAGAACTATGTGTACCTTTATGGAGGTAACTAATTTTGTGTAAAGGGATGAAAGCCTATGGGCAGGGGGTATATTCAATTGGCTAACACAGACAGTCCCCGAACTCGTAATGAAACTAAAATAAGGAAAATCAGGATAAAATTATTGCCTAACCCTAACCAGGTACACATACTACGGAAGTACCCATTTTTTTTATTACTGCACCTCATGAACCATAGTATTTTGTTCAAGTGAAATATTCAATGCAATTTACCTTGAGCTCAAAATATCTTTGAAGATTTAAATATCAATTTATTACATTCAAAACGTTTGTAAATAAAACTGTGGGGGCAATCCACAATTGTAAAAATAAGAAATGCAATTTTGCAAAGATGATGAATGATTATTTTTGGGACATGTTAACTTGGTGAGAAGCCCGGCGCTCCAGAAGTATGTGTACCAATATGTATGGGTAAGTAATTTTGTTCGCCTATTCAAGTTGTGTAAAGGGACTGAAAACTATGGGCAGGTGGTATATTCACTTGACTAACACAGACAGTCTCCGAACTCGTAATAGAACTAAAATAAGGAAAATTGGAATAGAATTATGGCCTAACCCTAACCCGGTACACACACTATGGAAGTACCAAAGCCCCACACTTACTTTTTCACAGCTGATCCACGAACACCGTCTCGAGCTGGCATGGCTTCATGTAATTCATCTGCAGTTAAGCTGACTCCGACAACAGGGTGTGGTCGCATTACTTCACGATTGCTTGTTCTTGTAGGTGGAAGTGGAATTTTCTCTGCAAACATGAATTACTTTGAGCTATTTTCTTCTAAATACTGTTTATATAATCTGGTAGTTTACTTGATTTCCGACATCAAGATTTTAAAACAGACATAGATCAACTATCTTAAAATCAGCCAAAGTATGATTAGTATTACGAAAAAATGACAACAAATGAGACAAACGCATAGGACAGAATTTCACAAAATTTCTTAATAATAATAAAACATGATATTTGCCATGTAGATAATATCAATTTATTTGGTATTTTAAGCAATGGACTTTAAATTCAGAAAAAGACTGGACTCTATCGCAGGGTGTTTAATATTACCCTTGTTGCGGTATTCAGTCATTTTCACCATCCATCCTACTATTCCATAATCAATCAAATAACACACCAGTACATGGTTTGCATATATCTACATTTCCTGACCAGGAGAGGAAATCTCTCCCAGGAAAGAATTTTGTTCTTCTTGGAGAGGAATTACTTTAGTTCTTTATTATTACTTCTATATTGATTTATTCATGATTGCAAACTATTTGACTGGGTACGAAAGTGGGAGTATGATTTGCACATATCGCTAGCAAAGACCAACTAAAGATTGAACCAATTTTAAGTCCTCATTTATTCTTTCTATCAGTGCTATTTAGGTGACGAAAGTGACGAAAGATACTTAAGTACAAAAACAATATGCCTAAAATAATATCTTAAGCCACTGTAACACCTCAGCATTGTTGTATCAATAATCTATCAAAACAAGGTTAAGGCAACAATCTGTATGAAGTATGAAAATATGTTATTCTTGGAGTAAGATGAAGGAGAAAAAGTAAGCAAAGGGGTCAAAGGTTTTGTAGCCAATTTTAGAGAGATACCAATAATAGTTATAAGTGGTCCATTCATAAGTGAGTCATATAGCGCAGTGTGAATCTTGAGTGTTTCTAAAAAGCAAATATTGGATTGAAATTGTTTCTTTTATTGCTGCCCAGAATCCAAAATAGAAAAAAATTCACAAGATGAAAGTGTTTTTTCATTGGGTGGTAAGGTTGTAAATTTAAAATGATCATCATTAATCTAGTAAAAAATGTCATGAAACCAGAATACAAATGATGGTATATAAGATTCAAAGTTTTAAACAGTACAAAGCCACAGAGTACTCTTACTGATGTTTAAGAGTAAATAAATACAGCAATGTTTATTAGCAACAAGTCATCAGGGTGATAACGTCCGCTCATTGAAACGAGCAAATAATAAAAGTTTTATTCTGACCATGAAATTGAAAAATCTACATGATTAAATTTTCACTGTTTAAATACAAAGAGCACTATCAAATTGTGGTATGACCTTAACATATTTATTCCATTGTGGCAATAGTTTGCGATCATAATATTTCATGGTTTGCTATATAATTTGGTAGTTTCATTGTGTGTTTTCTCAGAATACAGAAATCATTTGTAAGGGTATCGCTTTCAAATGAAAGGTAAACAAGTGTATAGCGATTTTTCATGTAAAAACCGAGATAAATTGCACTTTTCGTTGTATTTTGGAGCGTTGAAAGGATTTGTGTCATATTTTATAAACATAAATTTACTATAAAAGATGACTACAATTTTAGGGTTTCAAGACAAAAAGACAATCCTAAATTTTTTATTTAAAAAAGTTCGAAAAATGCTATTTATCACAATATTACAATAAAAAGTTAGTTGAGTTTAATAATAAGAAAATACCGTATTTCTCCGCATATAGTACGCACTTTCAAGGCTGAAACTCAAGTTCAGAATAAGGTATTGCGTATTATGCATTGACATAGAAAACATCAAAAAAAAAGTAATCCTTATGCGTATTATACAAGGAGATTGAAAAAACTTTGCCCCATATGTGCTAAAATGCACACACATACTATCTATGGGTGCTTATTATATACGAAGAAATACAGTATATGTTTTCCTCACTCTCTCAAAACATTTTTTTTTCAAGTTTTGTCTTTTTGGATTAAAGCCCTCGTATTCAAGCAAACTTAAAAAAAAAATTTCCCAAATCTACAACAAGAACATTATCCCAACATTCAATCAATTATATTGTTTATTAAAGCTAGCTTACGATCACTTATGTATGCACAACAATAAATATTACTACCTTCCGAAAGCATTTCTTCATCTACACCATGTTCGGTAATTGGTGGCAATAAATCTCTTTTTCCATTCAATCTATGAATAAACATTGGGTTACTTTATACAATTCGCACATTGTTTTCATATTGATAATATATATTACAAATATTTACAAGTTATAAACGAAATAATACCAAGAAATTGAGCACCATTAAATGGATGTTTGATATTTACTTTTACCCATATTATATTTGTATAAAATGATATATGACTTCTGGTTGGCTTTAGTTAATTAATGGCTTTATGTAAGCAGTTTTGAAATTGGAAAACAAATAGGGTAGCTATTTTGGCTTTTGTCCATGTCGATCTTACTTTATAGATTGAAGGGTGTGTGACATTTTTTGTTGGCAGGCCATATATATATTTTTCCATTTACACAACAAATTGAAAAATTCGTTGCAGGAAGAGCAAGATAAATGAATGCGGCTATCGCTTAGCCTTATAGTAATAAAGGCACCAGAAATAAAACGACAAAAGATTTAACGCAGCGACAAGGGCAAAAAAACACTGTGTATTTTTACCCATGTGAGCGCCTTTTTGAACAAAAACTGTCAGATTAGGATTTTATGCTTGATGGGGAAAAATCTGAGTGTTGACAAGGGCCACACTAAATGGCTTGGCGGCCGGAGTTGTCGCCCTTGGGCTACCTGTGCACACCCCTGATCTAAAAGATTGAAAACTTTAATTGCGAGTGGAATGATTGCTTGGTTTGTTACTACAGATATGTACTCTGCTACGTTTTAGTTGAAGTTTTGAAGAAAATACAATTTACAATACATTGATTATATTGAATACTATTGTAAATGAAAATTGAAATATCAAGTGACCATACATATTTCCACAACATTACTTATAAAATATAGTATGATACTAATACAATTTATTCAGTACATACTTAGGTAACATCAGAGTGTTGGTTGAAGGCCTGTCCCGACCTCCAAGAGAGGTTTGTGTTGACATAACAGAATCTGCTGTTCCTGGCCTCTGTAATAAAGATTTATTTCAATATTTCTTTATATGTTTTACATAATTCAAAATATCTATACATCATAGTAGAAACATGGCAAACCACCTGTAACTATGAACACAGTTACACATTGTACACACAAAAAGTCTATTGTCTTTATTATGCTAAAACATGCTTTGTCGACACACTGAATACAATAGAAATCAGATAGGGTAATAGGCGGAGTCAAATTTGCCAGCTTTTGTAGATAAGATCACGAACTGGCAGATGCAAACCGAAATGATTCCCAAAAGTAAATAAAGAACAATAGAGGCTGGATTGAATAGACATGTTTTTATTAAATATAGGGATATATATAAGGCTCTGTTATCTATCTTTCAGGAAAGATGCAGATCCTCCCGAATATGGAAGATCTTGCGTCTAAGTGACAGTCCAGAACTTGGTTTAAAGCAGTGGTCGGCAAACTGCGGCTGTAAACAATTCTTTTATGGCCCTCGAACTACCTCACTTTTAAACAAAAATTCTTGTACTGTCTTTGTTTTGTAGTAACTAGCGTAGACAAAAGCAAATTGTATATCGTTTACTTGCTAAACATGCCTACCATTAGTCGTAATTAACAAAAAAAATCGTTGCAAGCGCGTCATAATCTGGAGTTTAATGTGGAGATTGCACTTTTGTCAATGTGCATATTTGGCCCAGTAGTACATAAAATTTGTCGACCATTGGTTTAAAGTGTTTGTGTGAAAATGAAGGTGGGTGCAGTCTTCCAGTTGTTAAATAGTTAGACTTAACTATGATGGCACAGTAGATTAAATTTCGGATACAAATCCCATTCTCACCATCTCACGCAGGGTGTAATAAATTTGGTATAAAATGCCAAACTGATAAAATCCCGGTCCTTCCAAAATATAGTAGCTACTTGCCCAGCAGTGGATGCTTATACAGAGAAGCACTATTATAAACAATAAAGCCTGCTTTTATGTACTCTTAAATAACCTGTTTCTATATATCTGCAACAATAATAATATAATGATGTCTGTATATTTCAATAATAATGATGATCTCTGTATATTGCAACCTGACTTCTACTTTCTTGTTGAGCACGGCAAACATAAATTGCTTCACTTTCAATACCGGTAATTAACAAACTAACCTTCATGCATTTTTTGACTATCTCTGCTACACTTGAAGAACAAGTTCCATTGAATAATTCCTGACAAATAAACAAGAAGACAAGATACATAATGAATATGATATCTCTTTCAACTCTATCTAGAATAGTCATAGTCAAGTTTTTTCACCAGCAAAATAATAATAAGCCTTTCTCTTTTTTAACTCTATAACCTCCATTGCACTAAGATTCCTTAACAGCTATTAGGTTTGCAACCACTCAATAACAACTTCATCTCAACTGAATATAATCTAAAACTGAGAACTGGGTCTTTCATTAAAATACTTTGTGCTTAAGCTTGAGAGTCCCGATGTCAAGGCAACACATGAAAAAATCACTCAGATATTAAGCAAACTCATTCTCAGTGTAGAGCAACGAGTGACAAGTAAAATGGAATCTATCTTCTTAAAAAACTGAAGTTTTCAGGATTAAAACAAGAAAAATATGGCTTGGAAAAAAAAGGATTGAAAACATACCCATTCCAATGATGAAGTACGTAAGCTATAAATGTTACAAAAGTGCCGGGGATCTTTCGACCCCTCAAGACGACCCCATGCTACTGCAACAAGCGGATATTCGTTTCAGTAATTTGTGAAATGTATTTTATTTTACTATTCAATTCAATGTCTTGCTTGCTGCACCCTAACACAAGCCTGCTGCACCCTTGCTTGCACCCTAACACAAATGTATATTTCTGTAACGTTTCGTCTGACCAAGATCAGTCTTCTTCAGACAAGCAAAACTCCAACTGTCAGTGTATTTTATTTCGGTACTATTTTTTTTCGTGCATTGTTTTTTGCATGACGAAAATAAATTATCTGAATCTATCTGAAGTGCCGTATATTATACTAATGTAATACACATACTACAATATGTTTATTTTTTATTTTATTTTATCTAATACAAACTCACATTAGCAAGTACTCGTACGAGATTTCCAGATCCATCCATGCTGTTCAAAAAATCTTTAAAAAACTTCATTTTCACTTTTGAATCTCGGATGTTCAAGACTCCTATGCCACGAAACAGAAATTCAACATTCCGTTGACTTGCAACAGCACGAGAAAGAGCCTGATTACAAATGAAATAAAAATGGCTTGAAGAATAAGTTTTTGATATAGTGAACAAAAATTGTAAAAAGTGGCAGTATATGATAAAAAAGACTTTCCCACTATGTTTTTTTTTGCTCTTTCCCCTTATTCAAAGTACTATTGGTTGGGTATTGAATGAATCAGAAGAAACCCCTATTATTACCCCAGTAATTAAAGCACCCGCAACCTAAGCTCCAGCTATCTCTTTTGGTAACCGTATGTCTCTTCGGGTCTTTGCAAAACTCTCAATAAACTAGTAATTGCAAGCGGCTGATCCTTTTGTAGGATGGGTTTATTTTTATAATTATCCTAGTGGGGGAGGGAAAGCCACTTAGATAGCCTAATCATATGGTGAACCACGACCTCTTGTCTGGTTACTGAATATTGTTAGATTTGCTTCAGATGCGTTGATTTCAAATAGGTTGATGCAGTATACGGTCACCAGTTATTTGAACCACCAAATGACAACAAGGGGTCCAGCATTTATCTCACACATAGAATTCTCTCACAGGACTTGAACCTTCGCAGGGTAATCAGAGGTGCAACGGCAAGCATGTTTCTAGCGCATAGCATGATGTGCCAATCATCAAGCACAAAAATCATTTAATAATAATAATATGATGGCCCTATGAATGATCCATTATAATAATAATAATTGTCAGTGAAACTGTGTCAGATTATTGTTTATTTAACAGCACCTGCAAAACTTCACGAACACATGATTCAACTGTATCTCTGTCAAATGGTGTTTCCATCGCAAGAACAGTAAAATTCAGCTGAACAACAGGAATTTCACCTAAAAGATATAATTGAAATATGGTGAAAAATCTGCTTTTTCCCAGTGGCATCGATTTTTCTAACAACTTCTAGATGTTTGAAGACAACTTACATCAGATATATGATAATGGTTTTGTAACACTGCACTTGATAACATAACCAATGTTATCTTGGTCTTAATGATTTCATGCAGCGTTAAGGCCATACTAACTGGACAAAATTTAAATTCCAAAAATAGTGTTCTTTGTCTGTCTCGTAGTAATAAAAATTCAATATAACAGAGTTTAAAATCAAAGTGGGCACGAGTCGGCCGAGTAGTTAAATCATTAGACTTAACCGTGATGGCATCGCAGGTTAAAATCTTGGGTTCATGTGTCATATCTCATGTTCACCACCTCACCAAGGGTGTAATATATTTGAATAGGCCATGCCGAACCGGAAATATTCGGTGCTCCCGTAGTATGTGAACCAAGATGGCAGACACCGGAATATAGTATGTGTACCGGGTTAGGGATAGGCCATTATTTTATTCCAATTTTCCTTATTTTAGTTCTATTACAAGTTCGGGGACTAGCGAAGTGACTCTCGTAGTATTTGGACCTGAAATTATGGCCTAACCCTAACCTGGTACACGTACTACATTCCGTTGTCCGCTATCTTGGTTCACATACTACGGGAGTACCAAAAATTCTGATCCTTCCAAACTACAGTAGCTCTGCTTGGTTTGCGAAAAGCACATGAATATGTCAATTAAAAATATTCTTAAATAAATCAATTAAATTAAATATACATATATATATTTGTTTTAAATATGACAAGTTTAATAAATTCTCCTTCTTTAAAAATTATTAATTAAAATTGTAGAATATAAAAAATATTTAGAGTATAATTTATGACCTGTGGTGTGATATTTAGTGTATTGTAGAGCATGTGTCTGGGCAAATTTTTCAGATAGAACAAAAACAGGTCGTTGCAGAAGAATGAATTTGTTGTTTCCAATGTCCATCTTCTTATGAACAAATGTGAATGTTCCCAAATTGGCAATGTGAACACCTTTTTGACCTTGCATCTGTATTTCAATAAATTCAGATACACTGTCCCATACACTGATGATATCTAAAAATGAAAATTAAATTACTAATTACTATACAGTTTTTTTTCAGTGATAGTGGTTAAACTGAACAAGTTCAAGCTCTTGACACCCGGGGGATTTCTCATGGCTTTAGTTTTGCGTAATGTTACTGAAGTTTCTTTGCATTGACAAACCTGATGGGCACAATAACCTAGCACTTACAGCAGTAGACTTAACTAAGTTCGCATCTTGGGTTCAATTCCCATGCTCAATTCTCTTAGTGTTTAAAGAATCATTGATAAAAAAGATAAACATGCCTTGATTATTTTGCTCAATAAAAGTTAATTTTGTTAAAAAAATGAAATCAAAAAATTAGTCATATTTTAACTCCAGTGGTTGAAGTTTTCATCTGCTGAACTCAGAAATTCTTTTTGTCTATATTTTGTTTCATTACTCTTTATCAAAACCTGTTGTGGTTGGTAATGATAAAATTTGTTTACATTCAGATCAGGTGTGATAAATAGATTTCATTTAAAAAAATAAAAGGAGATTTAGTTTTGGTATAATATAACAGAAACTGAAGGACACTATCACATTCAGAGAGTTTTTAAGAATATTTTATTGGCTTCCAGCTTCATTGAGGTAAACTAAGTCAGTACTACAGTAAGAAAGGAAACTCATTCCATCATATGTAATTCAAATTTACACTTACCATCTTCTGATAATTTTGGTATCGTAGAAAATCGATTCCGTTTGGCTTCAGAAACCAGATTTTGTATAGCTTCTGGCATTTTTATGTTTGGTTATCGACCTTTTATCGTTCAATTGATGAAGTAAACAATTTCTTTCTTGAGCTTAATATTTTAATGTCACGTTTCTAAATCAACAATTGCATGCTACTGCTTCAGACCATGAACTAGTTTTCAGAAGACAAATAAAAAGAAATAATATACAAACAGCACGGAAATGCAAAACAAAGCGCAAATCCGGGAACGCTTCTTTCGCGTAGCTGTTGCTATGCGTTGCTAAGTAGTGTAATTTAATTAATGAAGCGTGTCACGTATTGTGTGTCATAATTGGCTATCGAACATATGGTAAACTGTAATTTTTGTTAGTCAAAAAAATGCAAGTTAAAAAGCATGCCACCATGATAATAACAGAAATTTTTTTTATTGTTGATATACTTATACTTATTTAAAGTTAATATATTATATTACAGAGCAAGTTATGAGCATCACGGATGAATGCTTTTTGAGGTAAATAAAAGAAACACGTGTTGTTATACTCAATGGTGTAGAATTTCGAAATTCTTGAGTTATTACTGACTCACTTGCATATTCACTTTGAGTCTGCCTCAAGCGAAATTTCGAAAGTCGGCGAGAAGAGGTTGTCCGAACTAAACGGTTTGACAGTCTGAAGGTGAGAAATAATTTATCCCATGTAAATTCACTGTAATGATTAATGAATTAAGTCATACAATCATATCTCTGTATCTGCTGAATACTATCATTATTACAGTATTATCTCTGTATCTTGAATTGATTGATTTAATCCAACTATGCCTATATTTAAGCTGGTATTTTTTAATATACACTAAAACAGGTATAATTTTAATCATCAATTCCTATTTCCTCATAATATCATATTGAAATTTGCATCTCATGGTAAACAGAAAGTTACAAGAAGCTATTGAAAAATGAAAGGGCGATGTTCACAACAGGACATAAGTACTTCTAGTTGGTGTGGCAAAATCATTTTTGCATATGTTGTTCCTAACTCCCACCTGACTACATCGTTCAAAAATTATGTCACTTCGACATCACAGTAATGTATCAGGCCCTCCAAACTATACTAACTGTCATACAAGACGCGCAGACAATCACCCGAAATCAAGCAAGCTATAGTTTTCTCGTCATAATGATCACGATATGAGAGGGATCGTGTTGGCAAAGATGCCATTTCATGCGAGGTAGATTGTGAGGTAGTAATGACGTAATATTTGAATGACGGAGCCAGGTGGGGGTTAGGAACAAAGTATGCATAAATGGTTGTGCCGCGCCGAATAGAAGTACCGTACTTACATTGTTTAGTGAACTTGCTCCAAATGAATTGTATTGAATAACGGTATCATTCTTACTCTCCTTGAAGTTTGAAATTGGGATTGTTTATTGGGTCAGAGTTAACATTAAACCCTTTGTACCTGGACAGGTTCCATTACATTTGAACCCATGTACATTTGAACCCATGACAATTGCACCTGTATGCTATTGCACCTATGGATTTTTTTTTTGTTTCCTGGATAGTTAAACCCATACTAACCCTAACCCATGGGTTTTAGCACCCGCATATAGATTGAACCCATGGATATACTCATGGGTTCAAATGTATGTGGGTTCAAATGTACGGTCACCACCTGGACATAGTTTATTTTGAGGATTTCTTGTAACAGAAATCAAATCCATGCTAAAGTGCATCAGTCCATAATGTTCTAATTTTCATTTTTTGGCATATTATTAAAAATATATATATTGCATCAGATGTTCTTTATATTCATGCTGAAAGCTTATTAATGCCAAATTTTCATATAAGTTTATCAATTATTTATTGCTATTTACTAGATAATATCAAATTATTACGAATTAGACAAAAGTTCTTATCCAGCATATTGCATTGAAAATTATGAAATTAATATTTTTTTACTAGTTTATAATAGGGAGCTAATATGCATGCTACATTCCTTTCATTTTATACTTGCGCTTCTTCATTGTTCACAATGCTTCTTTTTTAAAACCTGCCCTATCATGTTGAACAATGTGAACACCTTGCGTGTGTTAACTATAATAATATATGGAACATTTCAATACTTCTATCAAGCATAATTTATCTAGATCTTTCATTTTAAACTATCATTAACCTACTGCTATAAGTCTCTTTCGACATGTCCTTTTGGTTTGGGCACAATTTGTCTAAACCATTATTGCCTACGTTTTTGGGCTACATTGCCATTTGAAATTCACTGTAAATATATAAATTCATAGCTGCTCTTTGCATTTAAAAAAATGTAATACAAGTGTTTGTAATTCATTTGGAGCGCTCTCATCCAGTCAATATGAAAAAGCTGGTCAAAAATCATGGCGTCTAGTGTTGAATGATTTGGAATCTGCAACACAAAATGAGGACTAGAGAAATTAAAGTTATGCCTGTTTGATCCACAAATTGTATAATTTGAAATCTTCGTAAAACACCAAATTATCCTAATATACATTCATATTCGTGTCGGCCATGCTAACTTTCCAAAATATTGTTTACAGAAGTTATATAGATGGCTGACGATTTACAAGATGAATGGTGGAATTCGGATGAGGACGATAAAAGGTCCGATGGGTATATTTCAAACAGTAAGTCCTATTTGTGTATCTTGAATACTGATATTCATTTGGATGTTATGTTGTTGTAACTTATAGCAAGTAGAAGATTGTGCGTCAGTGAATACAAATTTAGTGTGTTGAAGAAAGCTGGTGGGATAAGTGACCTTGGAAATAGAAGACGAAGAAGTATAGAGAAGCGGTGTCAGAAAGTTTTAAACATCACAATCCTTGCAAGATATTACCTTAATAAAACAGATTATGCTAAAGAGAGTGGTAAGCAAGTTTCGGGTATGCATAATATTTTGGAACCCTTATTGAAGCTTTTATACCAACAGATTGCTCAAATTAGCTGTCCAGCATATAATATTAGTCACACATATTTTTTCTTCACTTTGAACCCTCCAATCTGTGACCGTTTAACTAGAAACTAAACTATCTGTGAATATCGTATACTCATAAATAAGTACGGTATGAAAGAAACATGGATGGTATTTATATCTTGATGTTGATAAGTTTTGTGAAATATACCAAAAAGTGAATTGAATTGAAAATGGCAAATAATTTTGCCAAAAGAATTCCCATAAACTATTATGAATTACCGGTAATGAATATCATCCACTTTAATTATCATCAATATCATTAGACAATTTGACAACTTTTGAATTCTTTTTTGTCTTTATTCATGTTGAAAAACATTCTTTTCACGCTGTTCACAACTCATGTGTTAACAAATTTATACACTATAGTTTTAATCAGTTGAAAAATCAAAACTTTTTTTAAAATGTTTAGAAATGTTACTTTCATAGTATAAGAGACAGTTATTTAATTGGTATTGGTTTAATCATGCTCTCTCAATTCTCCGTGGTTTTTGTTTCTTTGTTAGATTTAAAATCAAACTTTGTTGCACTACTTAGACTTTCATTTGTGAAAGAAATATTGTTATGGTGATATATTGTCTCCTAACTTATTCATGCCATATCGCATGTCATTTGCTGGACCCAGTTTCTTGCTAGAAATGTAATGCTGCTCCAGGTTTATCATTTTGTCGTGGAATGGTTTTTTCTTGTTCAATGATAGTTTCGCCATATTTCCTTCTTGGAAGGAGTTTATCACAAAGACTGCTCTAGGTTGTCTTCTTGCCCATGAAAGTGCAAGGCAGGCCTGTCAGATAAAATCTTTCATTAATATTTGTATTTGTAATAGATGTCAGCGCACAATCTATCAAAAAATATATTAAAGCCAGAAAGAGTACTCATATATCATCTAGCATTAGTTGTATGTAGTTGCATTAGTATCTTCAGTAATTGACAGAAGGCTGGTTTACCGATTTCAAATGCTATTTTTGTTATATTCAATTCAGAGTTGTGATTTGAACTACCGTATATACTGTTTAAACTAGTGCAATATCTTCAGTTGCTTTGGGCAGATTCAAACTTATGTGAAGTTTTCAGTCATACATTTTGCAATCAGTATGACTTTAATTGAGCTTCGACAACAGGTTGGTGGAAATATTTTTAGGCAATGGCCTGATATTGCTGCATATGAAATATATGCTCATTCAGATATCCTGTAATGTAGAAACATTGTATAAAATATCTTTCTTACCTCTACCAACTCACTATCTTGATGGCATCGAAAAGTTTTTAACATAGAACTTCTATCCAAAATATCTTTGATATGATCACAGTGATTGTTTTCAACATTCATAAATTTGTATAACACTCCAGTAGAAGATGAGCCAACATAAATCTTAAAACAAAATTATGATGTTTCTCAAAATGCAACGATATTGCAAATGGTAACTTGTATTTATAATTAATTTTTTATCCAACTATACGTTTTTATAGATTTATCTTGTGAAAGTTTCTGATACTATTTTTCATTATTGTGTATATTTTAGAATTGACTTCAAAAAGACGGCTTAATAACAATTTTCTTTTATAAAGAACGATCTGTTTTATGTATTCGTTTTTTGATTGATTGAGTACTTCATTATATAGTTATTTTAGTTTTGTAACCACTGTTTGTATTGTTATGCTATATTCACTGAAGGAAATTATTTGTAGTGTTCATATCAAAGACGGATAACATGCTTGCTTTTACCTGATGACTACATGGTATCCTACTTTCCTTAGGGAAGTTTCCTTCTGCCATTGTAATGTCTTTAATTACGACCAAATAAACGGAGTATAGGGCATATGTGTGATCGCCATGCTTGAATTTAGTCCTTGTAAAAATAGTTCATTTTTGATTTGGAAAAATCGTGCAGTATAATAAATAACAGCGAATTTTTTTTTTTGCACTCGCGATTAAACTAATAGGAATAGGTACCGGCAAATAGAATTACACTGGCCTAAAAAATTTTACATTTGTGTAATGGGTTATTGTACGATGGTGCATCACACCTCTGCGCTTTTCATCACACCTCTGATTACTCTGTTGGCTTCCTCCACTAACTATTGTCCATGCATATAGAACGAATAATTGGTTAACCATTCACATTCCCAACATACATGATTACTAGATGCAAGGCCACAATTGTCATATGATTAGGTCCTTCATTATTGGTTTCGTTTTCCAGGATGAGTAAATGCTATTCTTATCAATTTGAAAAAATATCTTCTAAAGCGAGTTAATATTTAATCACACTTGTAAAATAGTTAATATTGTCACAAAATTTTTAACTCACCTGTTAGGTGATTTAAGATGTGCACTTAATTTGGGACATTCTGTAATCCATATTGGAAATGCTGTCTCTCGAGTCTCAAGGGATTTTGTGTCTGGGTCATATTCCGTCACCTAAATTTCAGAAACAGATCACAAATATTCTTGTACACCTACAGTTTCAGTTTAATAGAATTTGGTATAGTACCTGCCATTTTTCACCTTCTTCTGACTCCAACTTGCTGTAAATAGGTGGAATAAGTTCCTCTTGTCTAACTTGATGGGATAGCATTGCCTTGATGACGTCACATTTTTCTGCGATTATGGAAAGCACTATGGATTTTCTCATCTGAAAACAAATTAAAATGATTATATATATACATGATGACCCGAGGTCATTTGGAACATATTTTAGAGAAACATAACTTCTATGGAAAGCATCCTATATTACTGAAATTTGTGGGTACAATCATACACAAATAGCAGTTTGAGTGTATAATAAAAAAATTTAATTTTCATGGAAGTGATACAGAAATTTATGGGTTCTGTTTTTTGGGGTCACCTTGTATTTTGTTTCAACTGAAAATAATATAAAAGTGATACATATAATAACTCCCCTTCAATTAATTATTCTTGCCATGATCACAGTCAATACCTACTTCATATGTTGGTGACTGTTTCAGCATATAGACATGATTCAGCGGTGGAAGTCCAGTCTCTGTTCCCCATTTTATCCAAAGTTCATTAGCTTGCAGAACCTTTATTAGTTGATCTGTTTCTGATGCTATAAATAATGTCATTTAGTTTTATCACATCTTGCAGTCTTTCTCTCACAACAATAATGTGAATCTGGTACATCACTGAAATCAATTGTCTTTTTTTATATATTGTATTCAATAATATATCAATTGTTATCTTCAGTTCAGTTTAGGCATTATGTGAATTTGTTTTGATGCTGACATATTGTTTCCATTCCATAATACACAAAACTCTTGACAAACATTTCAATTTTTTTTCTTGTTTCCATTAATTCAGGGTTTCCCTAATCCTAATTTTAATAAGTCCATGTTTGTAATTTTAACTGCGTTTATAAGTTTACTAAGATTCTTTTTAAAAATTCACACGAAACTGCATCATGTTGATGTTATCATTTGTTACCTGCATTCTGTAAAATACTTTGAGCGTGGTATGGACTGACAATTGTTTCATTTTTTGCTGCCCTCAGGGTAATGACAATTTCTGCAAAGGTGTGAA
This sequence comes from Styela clava, assembly GCF_013122585.1. Classification (NCBI taxonomy): domain Eukaryota; kingdom Metazoa; phylum Chordata; class Ascidiacea; order Stolidobranchia; family Styelidae; genus Styela; species Styela clava. The sequence goes on from NW_024102841.1 coordinate 10,331,550, forward strand.
TTAAAGCATCTAATTTTGCAGTCACTCGCTGATATGCAATTGAAGCTGAAATATAAAAATCATGGAAAACATTTAAAAAAAAAGTTCAATGAAAAATTTCAATCGAATTTTGATTTGAAGTCTTTCCTTCTCCTCTCAGGGTAATACCTTATTGTGAGAGTTTCATTTTACAAATATAGGATTTTGTAATGAAAAGCAACTCACGCGGTCCAGGTATTGTGAACAGCCGTAGTAGTTTTTCTCTCAATTGTGACTTACTCTCACAATTGTGAAAATCAACCAGGTACATTGTGTCATTTTCTTCCTTTTCGTTATGTAGTTCAGGTGGTTGCAAACTTAGATGAATTTTCCTCAAAATGTCACTCATTGGAGCTTTATCACCAGTCCTAGAAAAATTTATTAGCGATGAATATTGAATAATGAAAAGCTCATTATTTATTAAAGCTTTTAGCTTGCGGTTTATCAAAAAATTAATATTAGGTGAAATCGGCATAGCAATTTTTTCAGTTTTTTGTAGAGATTGTGTATTTTTTAGCATGATTAACTGCCATATAATACAGAGTGTTCATGAAATCCTGTATTAAATTAGGTAAAGAGCTTCGATGTGTTTTATGCAAAAGGTTGAAAAAAATAAGAAATTGAATATACTATGATTAAAATAAACCAAATCTGGTTAGGATATATTGAAAACTAAATTTCGATTGTAAAAGGACTTTATTTACACCTGGGTATTTCAGATTTAAAAACTAATATCAGAAAGTTGGTTTGAATAAGCACAAATTTAGATGCTTACATCAACTTCGAAATCATACCTACACAAAATTAGATTTTTTTTTTCTGAAATCTTGATATATTGATTAGACTTGTGATGACTATAAATTAGTTTTATCTCCAACCAATCCTGGCCGATACATTGATTCATAATAATTTGTTATTACAATAGTGTGTACATCTTATTTGAATATAAAACTTTGTATACCTATGAAAGACAATGACTAATACTGATCAATGAGACTTTGCAAAATTGATTAGGAGATTTGCATCTAGGTACATTGTAATGTTGAATTCTGCGAGGCGATAAAGAACTTTTCTTATAGAGAACAATTAATTTGAAAATCTTTTGTTACACTAATGCTCACTGGCTCGATGCTTAAGAAACTTGCAGTCACTGCATGTTTTTACCTGAGATGTGTTCTCAAATCTGCTATTTCTGGGGTATTGCTATTTGTACTCATGATTCTTCCATAAAATTTGTTCACTGTCCTTTGAATCTCTTTCATTTCCATTACAAAATTTGAACCTTTTCCTTGAGCCACTCCATAAATTGCAGTTTCTATTTTGAAGCCTGACTTTTTATTAACAACTGCATCTGGAAGATGATTTATTATATATGTAAAAAGTTTATCATTATTAGATATTTCCTTATATCAGTGTTCTTGGTAAATCATACTCAACAGAGAAAAAAGTGACATTGTTCAAGTATAATGAAGATGTTGGATTTCAAGAATTTGATGCCCCTACAAAAAGGGTAAATACGTCTTGATCTTGGCGCAATTCTGCACCCTAGGCCTAACCAACCTATCAATATTTTCAGCAAAACGCCATCTGTACTTTATCTAACTGAAAATATTTATTTTCATTATGAGTATGGTGTCCACGTCAACGGATTAGAATCAACAGCCTGAGTTTATATCGTACTCCACTTTTGAAGTAGTATATCACAGGTCCAGGTATCTACCCATCCCAGTGACATTTAAATGAGTTCCGGACTCCCTGCCACTTTTACACAATGTTGTAATATTAGAATACTTATACAATATAATATTCTCACATGTTGGGTGATTCTGTGTATCTTCAGAAGAGATTGAAAGAGGTGGATTTGCTGTTTGTGGTATGGATGTGCTTTTGTGCATTTGTATTGAAGAATTGACAGATTGTGGCATACTTGCTATTTCCTCAGGTGACAAGTAGATATCTGAACGTGGGAATGCAAAATATATTAGCTGAAGTATGCTGACAGTGTTTGAATGTAGCTACAATATGTACCTTCATCTTCCTGGATAACTGGTTGCACCAATATATTTGTTTGTGTTCTTGGTCTTGGCCCCATTTCTGATACTGTGTTTTCCTGGTCAGGGACTCTTCTATTGCCCTTACGATTCTGAGTGAAATTTTCATACAAAGTTTTTGATAAATACCAAAACTTGGATTTCGAATTTACATGGAATACGAATGGTCTTGTTGTAACATTGGGATTTTGGTCCAATAATGATACCAAAAGCCTTCCTTATTAGTCAGATTATTTCAACTTTGAATGGGTTGTTAGTGTGGCCTCGTTCTTAGCTATTGTTTATTAAAATTTCCATGGATGTTGCAATTGTTATTCGTTATATTATTTTTGTTAACCTAGTTTTGACCATACTTTTTTGAAGTTCTGATCAACAACACCCAGCGTTTTTGAACATTCTGTATCAGTTATCTGAGTTTGTTTGGTTACTTCACATGGAAACCATAACCTAAAATATCTGTTAGATGACCCCCTATTATTTTTGACATATGCTTTTTCTAATGAAACTCACCTTTGTATATAACGAATGGCGTAGGAGCTTGTTCACTTTTTCATAATCACTTTCATATGGCTTCTGTTTTGTTAAACTGCAATCAACAAGTAAGGTTTTCCAGTTAGTTTAATAGACTTATCGTATTTTTAGAAAGCTTAAACATTTATTTAATCGATAGAGCAGGGTGGTCCAAGGTTGCCGGCTCCGCGGGCCACAAAATCATTTTTGCATTGTTTGCGGGCCACAATAATGCCAAAAATAGGTAAACAGGGCAATGGCAAACAAACCCTTTTATTGTGCAAACACATAGTTATCAGACATATAGCCATCCCAGGCTAATAGAATCCGCATTCGAATGCGACGCGGGCCACATGTGGCGTGGGTTTGGAACACCCTGTGATAGAGGCTTTAAAAAAATATTTCTCACCTGACTCTGTCATCAGGATTTGAAGAGTGATACCTTCTTAGGGCTAAATCAGGCCTTGGTGCTACTGGGGGTGCATCCGATGATGAGTATGCATGTGATCGTGGAACTACGTGATCCATATTCCCATATTTTAGTTATAATCTGGATAAGGATCCCAAAGTACTGGAGTGTTAACTATCAATCTATTTCAAGCATGCTGTATTCGGGACTTATTTGAACGAAAGAATATTGTGGTTTTAAACATTGCATGTCATTACTTCTACCAGTTCAGCTTGTAATCCCACCCTATGAACGTTGTATTCATAGATTACCCATGCGTTTGGATCATGTTTGAAGGAAGTCTTTAGTAGTATATCAAGATTTTGCCATTATCTATTAGAAGTCACATAGATCTATCTCATTGCGCCCATAAGTCATAATACTAATATGACTCTATATATTACAGTATTATGTACTCAGAAAGTTTTTGACAAGCAAGTTTTTACTGTTACTGTGATTCAGTTTCATATTACTTTCAATTATGCAATTCTAAATTATTATGAAATTTCATGCCTTGTATAGTCCTAAATACAGAATAGTCTCCACATACCACTGACACTTGTTGTGAGACGTGATGTATGAGGCAGCAAAATACTTCTCATGTATATAATCGCATTACCCTCTATCTTGCAACTTCTGTTATACTGAAGCAAAATATTCCCACTGGGTAAAATTGTTATTTATCTGAAGCCCAAGTTTAGTATAGGTAATTAGCTCACATTTTCCAAATTTTATAGCGCGCTTGGCCTTTCATGATGTTATTGTAGTTACCATTCTACTGTATCCATTACATATTCAATATTTTCCCGTCCTTCACTGCATTTAAATATGCCAGGCCTATTTAAAATGATCTCTTTCTAAATTATTCCCACTGATTTACATGACGCCTCAACAATTAATATGCATGCCAAAGTATTGTATTAAAAACAAAACTACAGTACTCAACTGCGTTGGCTTCGTAGAGGAAAAGGAAGAAGTGACTCATAGGTTGGTGCTCATCTACTACCACACAGTATATTATTAGCTGATGCTACTTCCTTTTCTTTCATGGCTGATGCTATGATTATCCTCATAGTTCACGACAGTAATTGTGGGAAATGAAGTGCGTGCTGTGAGGAAAATGAGAATGCGCAATTGAGGGTTTTCAGTCAAGCTTACATGGAATGCCATTATGAAGTGAAGCTTTATTGTACTTATATTCTAACTACACGATCATTCACTGCTAATCTCATTGACAGTGACTCTTTATACAAAGCACATGTACTGAACTCATTTTGCTGAGGCATTTTTATTTCAATGTATATTATTTACACAAGTGCAATTGGTGATTATGAAACGAAAGCAGAAAATAAAAATCGAAGAAATAAATAGTATACAATAAATGATTGTTTGCCAATCTATTGAGATTGAACACATATTGACAATGACTCAAAATAAGATATCTCATTGAAATATCTGACATGTCATAATAAGGCACCATTAGCACTGTACATATAATATAACAAATTGATAGAAGTAAAATGTACATGTGCCACAAAGTATTTAAAGACAACAATAATGACAAATGATAAAATATAGTTTTATTTTTGAAATAGGTTTGCAATACAATGTTTTCTCTGAACTAAAAAAATATTTGGCAAGTTCAAAACTTGAAACAATTCAATATATAAATAGTATGATGGCACTTTACTGTTATTTTGCTATTTTGGCTGCCCATTTTTTCTGTAATTCACTGAAGTCCCTTTGAACTTGGAAGGTTCTGAAAGATTTTGAAACGTTTGGCTGCTTCGGAATTTTGGTATTCTTGTTGGTGACATTGAGTCCTTTGGTGTTACCTAAAAATACAGATCACATGAGGGCATCCAAGTTTTCATTTTCTCATTTGCGTAAGATTATATTGTGTTTGGAACATAAAACTTGACTAATCATATCACATTCACATACAGCATGCATCTTGTTATTCTAGTTCCTTTAAAAGGGAAAATATTGTGACAAGTTTCTATCTATTAAATTGGTTCTTCAGTAATTGATTTAAATTTTTTCTCAAATAATACTGAATAAAATTACTAAATAAAAGTGAGTTCAAAAAATGTGCATGGACTACAAACACCGTATATTATTCTCTAATCCAAGAGATATTTTGGAATAAATTTGTATTTGAAAAATTTCTTAATTTCACAAGTTGTTGTTATTATCACCAGTATCAATGGTACTTACAACTTAGAGTCATATTAATATTTATTATTTGAAACTTCCCTAATGCTGTCATATTAACATGTGTGCTACATTTGCTTGAACATATTGTTTATTGTTTGCATTCAATGATTACTTCCGTTAATGCTAAGATATTACAATCTGAGCTACATTTACACACCCTTATAAATATTACTCAGTGTTTCAATTGACTATTTTATCTGTTTAGCATTGGGTTATTGAGATGTGTTGTAGCAAGCTACTTACTTTTCCAATATCGCTCAATAAAAATTGTATGTAATAAAATAAAAAAGCAATATTTGGCTGTATGACATAAAAGGATTTACGGTAATGATAATGACAATATGTATATATAACACATGCAAAGTACATGCAAGATGACAAACAAGAGTAATACTAAGGATTTTGACAATCAAATAATAATAGTAAGTAGTAAACATGGACTTTTGTACGAAACGTTGATTGGTGACAGTGGTCTAAATACCTGCTTCCCGCTTTCTCTTGTTTTAGATAGATTTCTTGATCTAATAATTTTTGGTGAAGATGGTATTGAACTTTTTGATTTGGTTTGAACTTGTTTGTATTTTGCTGCATCTTGTTGGGTGAATGTAAAATGATTTTAGCAACACGCAATGCTTTTGCCCGACTAATTCTGTCATATGGCCAAGCAATGATATGTACCACACACAATGTGCTTTGTCATCCTGACTTGGGCTAAAATAGTATGATGCTACCTATCTTTCATAGTATCAATCAATGATCAAAAAATCGAATTATTCACTCAGCGTTTAGCACAGGATCAAATTTAAAAAATATGTTGTTATCTATAGGTTAAACCCAAACTTCCATGCAAGCTAATCTGTGGCATATATACATACTTGTAGGTTTGCTTGTTGGCTCAGCTATTGATGCGATATTTTCATTGGCAGTTGTTTTAACTGGTGCTCCAGTATCCACATCTTTTTTAGCTTTCATGGTTGTAGTGTTTTTGCTGTGCTCGGATTTTATGGATGAGACATCCTGTAATGATTTGTTTTCCACTGGTGTTGGAGGGATCTCTGCTTTAAGTTGCGAAGGTGGTGGTTTCTTTGTAACACGAAAATTTACTGGGGCCACTTTACTACTTCTTGTCAAAGATGATACAGGTGATATTGGTGGCCTGCTGTTCATCTATGAAAATATAAATATATCTAAAGTTAAACTATAACATGAAAGACCCCACTTTAAATGATTTTGCAAACAGTTGCAGATTGCTTTGTTTTTATTTGTGACTCAAGCATCATACCTCTCATAAATTAAAATGAATCTTTTGAGAGGCAGGCTCTCTAATAGATTTAAGATGTTAAACACCCCATGAAAAAGTACTGTTCTTACTTTTGTGATTGAAAATGCTGGTTTGCTCTGTGAAATGTCGGACCCAACAAACACTTTTGCAGTGGGTAATTTTGCAGTAGTTTGCGCTCTCCTAAGAGAGTTGGATTTGACAGTGTCTTGAGTTGGGGCGACAGACTTCTGATTTTCAATTTCTTGTTTTTTATCTGATGATGTCCTGTCTTCCGTTTGTGTGCATACTGCTGTGACTGATATGCCCTTCAGGTTACAATTATTGTTGGTTTGTTTGAATTTTGATAAGTCCTTCTTCAGATCTTCACAGGCTTTTGATTTTATCTGTGGTATTAATTATGTATCGAAAGAGGTGCCAGTGATTGTATATTATGCTAATTTCCTACTCATTTTTAAAGGCGTGACTTTTATGGATATTCAATATTCTAATAACGGCTCAAGCATATATATATATGGTTTGTATACTTACAAGCAGTTGCTTTGTTAATTCCTCACATCTCTCCTCTGTTTCATGTAATTTGTGTACCATGTCCACAAGGTCGAAAGATGTGTCATGTACAGCCTAAGAAGTACCATGAATTTAAATAGTAGTCATATCAATGGCAATTTAATTGTTTAATAATGAAAAGTGTCATTTGCAAGCTTCCAACAACCATTATTGAAGTCATCTTTTAGTACGTGATCATAGAAACGTCTTGGGAATAAATTCTATCCGAAATATTTATGAAAACATTTTCACCTTCTTCTGTTTTGGAGCCGGAGCTTCTCTCAACAATGTTATTTTTTTCTCTTTTTCTTCATTTTCAATTTCTAGCTCATCAAGTCGTGTTTTTAACATGATAACTTGTCGTCTCAGTCTATCATTTGCTTCTTCTGCTTGTGATTGTTTCTAAACGAATATTCAAAAAAATGTTGCTTTCTATCTATTAGAAGAATTCTTAACAGTGTTAACACTCAAAGTGCATCAGCTTCACATCATTCTTACAGTAATCCCATGTCACTTAGTATTACTTTATAGTAATCTACAAAATTGTATCCAAAGTTAAAATGCCAGGTTAATAAAATCAGTTAATATCATGTCAGGGAATACAAGAAATATTTGCTTTATTGACTTGTGACACAAGTCACAAAAACTACGGAAAATTGTGATTTGTATGTTTCACGTAAGTGAGCAATTATGACAAAGAACATTGTAAAGGTATTTTCCAATGCATTCCCTCACCTTTGATGACATTTGTTTTAATTTTTCTTCTGCTTCTTTCAACTTGTCTTGTATTAGGACAAATTGACTTGAAAATTTCATCTTTTCTTGGCCAAGCTCCTCTCTCAACTTCAGCACCTTTTTGCTTTCGTTGATAAACTTTTCAGTAATTTCTGTTACCTGGAAATGATGAATTCAATAAATGATAATATCTGAGCAAGCCAGCTTTGTCATAATTGTGTTGCTTCTATATTCATTTTTCTCTGGCCACGTTTACTTAATTTCTTGAAAACTAGTGTCCATATTTAATTCCATACAGATATTATATGATTTAAGCTTGTGTGTATCATCACTTTGTAGTGAATTTACGCTTTCAATACATTTATCTCATAAACAGCTCTCGAACCACAAACCTTTTCCTTGTCTGCTTTGCCCTCATTCTTAAACTGCAAATTCTTTTCAATCAGGAATTTGACTTGGTCATCCACACATTTTTTATCCCCCTGGAGCAGGATTATTTTCTCTTTCATTTTCTTCATTTTCTCTTCACTTTCTTGCATGATACTCTCATATTGGTCCAGATCAGTCATTCTTGCTTTCATTTTCTGGGAGAAGAATAAAAAAAATTCTGTCAACTGTCGGCTGTGTAAGTATTGGGCAGCAAATTAGAAGATGATTCCTTAGTGAGCAAAATCTTTCTTCAACAAAGTTGTATTTAGCAGATATAGTAGTTGAATATTTTTTGACAATATCATAGTTAGTATCAACCAATATAACAGGCTAGTTTTTGGCTTGGGTATTTGAAAGATAAAGGGGGAAAGCATATATCAAGCTAGTATGAATTTGGCCTTTGAAAGGAACATGCTGTGGTGTCATTCTTATAAGTTATAAATGCTTGTAGCACAAAGTCGAAAAATCTTTATAACACATATTGGCAGAATTAAAGATTAATAATCCTTATTGTCAGTGTTTTACCTGCAAGTGCTGCTTCATATCATTTGATTTCCTTTTCTCAAAATCAAATTTCAACTGCAATTCATCAAATCTAAAATCAGTGTCTTCAATACTTCTTTGGAGATCTTTTTGTACTTTAACTTGCGCTTGCAAGGTTTTTAGCTGGGATCGCAAACTTCTAGTAAGTGTTACTTCTTCTTCTAACTTTATGCGAATATCCTTGCAGTCTTCTTGGGCCTGAAATTAAGAGTAATGTAAGCTATATAGTAGTACACTGACTCTCAATTTAAAAACCTCGGTTTTACTGAAAACAAAAGATTTAGTGTGTAAAATACGTGACACAAGTATTTGCTACCTGTTTTGCCTAAAAGCAATTAGTAGATTGTTTACTCACACACAATGAACAAATAATTGGAAATAATATCGATTTAGTGATCAATCTTTTAGTGACTTATCATTCAAAAAATTTATCATATATAAAGAGATTTAATCAACATAAAATATACAAGCAATGTAGGTACCTGAGTGTATATCATTTCACCTTCTTCCATGTCTTTGACTCTTTGCCTAAGAAGCTCGACTTCCTCTAACAGTAACTCATGTTCCTCATCTTTTTCCAATTTTTCATGAATCCTCCAAAGCTGATCATCTGTTTTTTGTAGATTTCTCTGAACTGTTTTCAGTTTTTTCAATTGTACTGTAAGAGCATTCACCTGAAAAGGAACAAAATGTAACCATTCGTCCCAATCCTATTCTTTAGAAATTCAACATGGTGTTCATCCTGAATGGTGATGATCTATTTTGGTTTATGACAGTTTGTCCGAGCTAATGTACGCAGGTGCTTTATGATCCATTGTAATTTTTTTTCTGTAATTCAATGATATTTACAGGTTTCTTATTTTCTTCGCTAGGTAAATAACTAACAATTACCTTTTCCTCTAGTTGAAGGTTCTTCTGTTTCTCTTCCTCTAACTTGGCATTGATATCTTCCTGACTTTCGAAAAATTTGTTACTCTGAGTTTCAAGGTCATTTTCCAGTTGTATAGCATGCTCTCTCTCAGCATTTATGTCTGTCTCGGATTCTTTGCACTGGAATATGTTGTTGCCAGATCAGGTCAAAAGTATACGAGTATCCTAGGTAAAGCTAGTGTTTAATTGGATGAGATTTCCTTTACCATTTCTTGTTTCACAATAAATAAATCATCTGTTCAAACAGTCTGAAAACATATTGCTATTCGTATTATGCAATACCTTTATTTCTGATTCTTTGAGTCGTCTCTCTAAATCTGTTATTTGTTTTTTGTGTTCTGCTAGTTCGGAGACTTGGTGTTGTCGTTCCTCCACAAGTACCAGTGAAAGTGATTTTAACTTTGCCAATTCATCCTGTGTAGGTGTAAACAATCAACAAACTTTGTGATTCGGGTGTATTATTTGTGATTAAAATATAGAATAAGTGTAATAGGATCATCAACGTTAAAGGCATCAAACTTGTACATGCAATCATTGTTAAGGCATTAGTGTATTATTGGAATATTGTTATTGGAATCTGAACTGTTTCAATCTGCGTCTTGTTTTATTAATTTATGACCCACAAGTTTGCTGGATGATGAAGATGTTCAAATATTAAAAAGTGCATGTATTCCTTTCGTACCTTGTTTGACTTCAATTTGCGACTAGCTTCAATTTCTCTGTTTTCAGATATTTCTTTTTCTTTGTCAAGAGCAATTTTAAGTCGTTCTCTTTCTTCCTCTGTAAATACAAAATGAAATTTTGTGAGAATTGTCTTCACTGTTCAATCCACTCAGCTTCTGAAGTACATAATTTTCTAATAATTTACCTAGTAAGTTTACAAAGTCATCAGATTTGATCATATAATCTTGGTGTTTCTTTTTCTCATCAGTTATCTCAACTGCTAACCGTTGGTTTGCTTGTTCAGCTGCAAGAAGCGCTTGTTTTAGTTTTTTATACGAGTCCTTTTGATGCTGAAATGTTAAAAAGGATGATCAGCTAATGTATTTTACCAATAGTACATAAAATGCATAAAACCTAACATACTTTATATCATACATACGGCCCAAAAAGTGTTCCAATCATTTTGCTAGGCGAAATGTCTAAGCATTGGCACACACTCACTATTGCACCTTTGTTTAACCTTTCGTGTGATCTCATTTTTGAGGTTTATACCATGCTAGAGTAACTTGACTGATTGAAATCGTTGGATAGTTTCATAACTAATGGTGGCTTACTGCTTCTTCATTTATATACGATGCATATTAAACAGAAGAGATTTTTCCATGATGGCCTCAATAACATGAACACAGTTCTGGGTTTTATTCTCTGATTATTTTTTTATATTTTATGATTACTCTCACCAGTATAATTATTTTATTTTATGTAAGCTACCTGTATTATCTTCTGAAGATTCTCTTTTGTTTGTTCTGCAACATGATCGTTTGTAGTTGCATCTAGTGATGCTGCATCTCTTTGTAACGCTTGAAGAGGCATGTTACTTAGACCATATCTGTGAATAAACCATCATTTGAATAAATACTTCATCTCAATTTTTATAAGCGACTTGAAAATGACATAGAAATTTGCAATAAGTGATACATCAGTGATGTCGGCTCGAAAATATAAGTCAAGATTAAATGATCTTATATCAGATATACTATATTATCTGACATACTTTACAATATGCTCAATATGAATGAGCATAATTGCTCAAATTTTCAGACTTTTCATCAACGTAATTAATTATAGTACTGTATTTGTAACCTTCTCTAGCAATAAATGTTACTATTGTAGTTGCCCCTTCACTTTCTCCTAAATATAAACTTCCTAACTACCCCTACCACTTCAAGCATTGTGTAAACGGATGGAATATCGGCCATCTGGTTTGAAAGGCAGTCACATAAATATTTCTTATGTTCTTGATATGTCCCAAGAGGTTTTCTTACGACGTCGCATGGGATAACTGACATTCCATGCCAAGAAAGATTTATCAACCTAATAAAATTTTCTAATTAATTTTTGATGAAAATTTGTACACTTGAAAAATTATTCCATCACCCATTACTCATACACAAATAAGTCATGATAAGAAAGGAATTTATGATCTGATATCTATAACGCTTGGTCGCAAAGTACAACTTCTAAGCAAAAAGCAGGTGCATGCTATTGTCAACAAAGGCGGCACAATATTTTTCATGTTCATATAGCTTTTTTTCAATCGTTATTGTGTGTTTAACGGGAATAGTTTATTATAGTAAGATGCTTTGAATGTTGGGTCGTTCTTTTCCTCGACACAATACACAACTTATGAATATAGATTTGAAAATAAATATAATGTGATCGGTTTGAATTACTTATCAGGTTTTGTAAAATCCCTGTTTGTTTTTGACCATTCGATTATGTTTGTATCTTTTGCGTTCATTTTGGTACGTGGCATTTTGGTAATAATGAATTTTATATCTGTCAGATGTGATTGTCGTAACATTATAAAACAGCCGCAAGATTTACCTTTCTTGTATTGCTGGATTGTTTGGTCTTTCTGATTTTAATATTTCAATAACTTCATCTCGTGCTTGCAGTTCTCCTTCGAATACGCTCAGAAGTTTCAGCAACTCTTCTCTGCTCAAATTAATATTAGGTTCGGGAACAGAGGTTGATGGAGGCATGTTTGAGTTCAAAGCACTTGTCATTACTTCTTGCCTTACACCGTTCAGAGTACCCGATCGACCATTACCCGGCGGTTGTCTTCCTGTAATGTAGTTACGTTAGTAATTAGAGTAAAATGTTAAGACGTTACAGATACTGCATTCGTGATATTTAATACTTGGTATATTGTATATATACTCTGGCTGTTTGGTAATGGAAGATAAATTGATTTTGGAAAGTAGCATCGCGATTTTGTTCCTTCATTTATTTGGGATCGAATCTAAACAGAGTTTCCCATTTTTTTGTTAGTATCCTGTTTACTATAACTATCATCGCCGATAAAATTGGGCATTTTAATTTTCATCACTTTATATTCACCCGCACTTCTGAATGGTTTCTTCAAATTGTAAACAAACATCAATCATTTCATATCGCCGAATGTCTCAATAATTTGGAATACACGTAATGATACTAAATCAGATATTTCGAATTTGTCTGCCCGTTTCCTACGAAAGCTGGTCTTTGTAACCCAATAGAGGGCGAAAGGACTGGGACTAATTAAATTTCTAATTACTACTACATATTGCAAACTATGGTCTTAGTTATATACCACGTCTCATGCGATTTGATAAGAGAAAGTTAGTTATATAAGCAGCTAAGACCCCGTGGGATTACAGTCATATCAACTTTTGAGCTATGAATGTGACATCACCGCTATTATAGCTTTTGACATTTCGTCTGTTTTATCCTGATAATCTATAGAAAGAGGTCACTGTGTTGAATTTATATGGGTCATTATAGCTAAGAAGTTGCTTTTTTACCATCCGCCAAATTGTGTTGTCTGGGAAAACTTATAGATCCAGTTTTTATACACTTTATGGTTCTTATTTGTATGAACCTCCCACCAGTGCTACAGTGGCGAAAGTTTTTATGACGTAAGAACTGCAAATAATTTGTACTGGTACGTCAAAGAAATTGGTAAAAATGATCCATAGCAGCATAAACACGATTTGCCCCGTTATACCAAAAATACTTACAGTTCTCACTATCGCGAATCCTCGAGGGAATGTGCTGTTGCAAGAATTGGGGCCATTGCTATGCTTTAAACTCACGCCGATCTTTCAGCTATTTGGGATCGATAATATTGTAACATAAACACACCACCAAATTTCACCAGGTTTCCAACTTTTGCATATTTCTACTGTGAAACTTCTCGGGATAATATCATCCAGAGTAGAAGTAAGCTAATTTATAAATTACCAAGATAGACTTGGTTTTAAAACTCAATATATATACTGTACGTTTATAAACCTTATCAGTGACGTGACTTTAATCGATTCCCATACCGATCATGCAAAGTCAATTTACGACTATGGTTGTAGAGTAAGAGTGAAGTAACGTCTGAACTTCCAATTGTGGGTTGACCGAAATTTTGTATCCGGAATTAAAATAATTGACTTTCAACCCTGATGCGGAAAATACTGTTTAGGCCATGATAATCCGTAGGTTTTATGTGCTTTTTGGTTTCATCCTGAAATTCAGACTCCACAGTGTTCAAGATTTTGACGTCGAATCACAACTCATTGATATTCGAAAATATTCATTCTCTGTTCTAATTACCGACAGAAAACCGTTAAACTCCGACGCTATAGCCCTTTGTACCGTAAATAAGTTTATAATAAACGTAATACAGAGGGGATGGGTTCGTACCTGTTACGTTACTTCTGTGTCTGTTTTTCTTCACTGTCCCTGTACCATCCACAGGATGTCTATGCGCTTGATATATCGATGGACTCTGAAAAACAAATAAATCGACTACATATATTTTTTATCGAGCATATTGCTACAATCAAGCTACAAGCGCACCAAATTGCGCTCCACGTCTGTTTGACAAAAGTTCATTAAACTCTGAATAACCGTAAATTATATTATAGGAATCAATAATTCCTATTTTTTATATCGTAGGATAAAATGAAGTCCTAATTTAAAATCAGTAAAATGCGATGGTTCCATCACATTTGAACCCACGTACATTTGAACCCGTAATTTGAACTCACGACAATTGCACCTATGGAATTTTTTTTTACCGATATTTGAACCCATACTAACCCTAACCCATGGATTTTAGCACCCTCACATAGATTGATACCGCGGATATACGGGTGCAAATGTACGGTCACCAAATGCGATATTTTATCAGTAATCCGATTGGTATCAAATAATACAAGATGTAGATGCCTTCTTCTTGATTACAATCTAAAGAATATTCTTTTCGACAGATAAATATTTCAAGGGTTCATAATTCAATATTCCTACCACAAAATCCAACTGGACGTTATATTTATTTTCAACCATCTTGACCGAAGCGTATTTTCTTTTGTTACTTTGTACAAAATATCAAATATATGAATCCGGTTTAATCCTGTATTAAGTTCTTATTCCTATCTAATTATGGTAACATCCTGCTTTGTATGCATGAAAAGTTGTAACAAATAAAAAAAGAAGTCAATGATTAAGTACACTATTCGGTAATATGACACTTATTTAATTGTCATATTTGTTCAAAATTTCTTTAATCTCTCGCTTATAATTACTCCGCTTATTATTATTCTATTTCATCCCAAACGCCTGTCCATGATATATGTGAAATGAACTTCTTGAATTTAGTTTTATTGATATTTGTTGACGACACATCCAAAATTTACAAAACTAAGTCTATAGCGCTTTTCACTCTCACGCTTACACAAATTGGTTGGTAACGGACTCCGATGACAACATGGTCGTATCGTTACTACCAGATTTCCCTACACTCCCCCTTAAAATTTCCAGCACCCGCCTAATTTTCAGGTGTGACACCATACTTTAATTGAACGTAACGGAACGTAAATAAAAATGTATTTGAATATTCAAAAAGGGGCTCATATGCCGGTGAAGTTTATCAGTCGAACGCATTTTATAAGTTACAAATAGTTACATCACTAATTCCAAAATATCTACCACCGCCTAAATTTGAAAACACACCCCCTAACCTCCCCCCCTCCCTGAAATAAAAAGCTGGGGGACATACTGGTTACCACCTGGTCCACATTGACAATTTGCTTTCAATCATCTTTTTTTTTTTGCTTAAAAAATTATCACTTCAGCTCTTTTCGTTTTCTGCTTGAAAGCAAATGACCTCTTTCTTCCTCTATTAATTAACTCAAACTTGACCCACTCATCGCGACTTATAAGTTTTATCTAAGTTCTACATTGTAGATTTGTTTGCATTTTGGCAGCCTATAAGGAAACTCTGTTTCTTTAAGAATGTGCGGTCACGTATCCTCCAAAATACTCTACTCGTCATCGATGCCTTGCCGCGGCGCATTCCATTTAGATTCCTTATGCTCCGTGGCTTACTCCTATTTCTCTAATGATCGTTTATTGAACTTCCTAATGCTCGCTTGTTCGTGGCGTAACAGGCAAGTTTATTATTGGAACCCACCTCGACGGCCAACAACTAACAACTGCGCCACACGACACTCTCGCGCTTGAGATATCCCATTCCCAAATACACTGCCTACCAAGCCGCCAATGTTAACTGTTATCGTACGATAAGACTATAAACCTACTTGCCCACAGATTTATAAATAAAATTCGTTTACGCCGGGTCATGCAAGATTAAGAATGGATATTAGCTTGATTTATGAGTGATTCACACATGATATAATGATCGTTTATTGACGGAGAATCAATCGTTTTCGACTTGCATGTTTATTATCAAGAAATGACAGGGCTTAATATGAGTTGAATATAGATTACCAATAAATCACTTAAGGCGCCGTGACTTCATTTGCAAAGTTGTTGTATCGAGTAGCAGAGTTAATACGAAATCCACGTTTATTATTTAATTGCTGAAAATGTCTTTTTGTAAAATATTTTCCCAAACGCGATGTCGCCGCCTCTTTTTCTTACTCAGTCCATATCTTTGTGTTATAGAAGCATAACCCACTGGTGGTTCCCAATCTTTTTTGAAATAATCCTCGCCTATTTTGAATCCTCCCTCAGAATGCATGAAAACTGAGTTACCATTTATTGATCCGTTTAAATGGATCATTTGCTAGTGATATGCGCAACTCGCACTCTGACTTTATACACTTTGATAGTTTGAAATCGTTATCCATACATATCTGTATAATGTATTATTGTAAAACTAAACAATTGAACGATATAAGCAATACAACACACAAATACATAGTAAAATTTCTTCCACGGAACAATAACATTCCTCAATGGAAAAAATACATTCTCTGTTGGGTAACGCTGCCATATACATTTGTCTAAAATAAACGGGGCTCCAGAAGTGTGTTTATCAATATGGAGGTAACTACTTTTTATCGAGCGTACTTTACATCAAGTTGTGTAAAGGGACTGAACCTATGAGCAGGGGGATATTCACTTGGCTAACACAGACAGTCCCCGGACTCGTAATAGAACTGAAATAAGGGGAATCGGAATAAAATTATGGCCTAACCCTAATCTGGTACACACACTACGGGAGTACCGGATAAACTACTTTTTGACAAAATACCCACAGTAACATTCCTTATGCAAATAAAACTCTCTTCTTCAAAATATTTAATTATACGTTATTTAATTTAGCCGCTTGCTTGCATTTAGTATGTTTTTGCTGGTAGATAAATTGAACGGCTCGATCACAAAAAAGCACCAAACATCATTCCGCGAACAATCATTTTATTCGTTGACAGTTTTGACCCTAATATTCATGTTTCCTGTCTCAAATTGGCCTCCGTTGTTTACAACATTTGAATGCTTTTACGACCTCCACGCAATGAATAAATAATTCTTGTGAAGTCGAAACTACAAATGAATGCCACATGCTATGTTTATTACTATTTTCATGTGTTAAGTAATGAGAGCTTTGCCAGCGGGATTCTAGTTCTTCCCCCTTTTAACTGCTTTGCAGTGAAAAAAGTCCGCATATTTTACTATCGTAAGCTAGTAAATGGGCGCTCCAGAACTGCGTGTGTGTACCAATATAGAGGTAACTAATTTTGTTCGCCTACTTTACATCAAGTTGTAAGGGACTGAAGAAGCCTATGGGCAGGGGTATATGCACTTGGTTAACACAGACAGTCACCGAACTCGTAATAGAACTAAAATAAGAAAAATCGGAATAAACATAATATGGCCTAACCTTAACCTGGTACACACACTACGAGAGTACCAGTAAATGTGGACTACGGCTACATGCTAAGGGAATCGCTAAAAATGATGAATGTGTTGCTTTCATCCCTTTCTCTCCAAACATGGCTCCGGGTAATACTTATGCACTAGCATTTCTATTGTTAAATTCAATGCTCTGTGTTCTACTGAATTTGACAATATAATTACTGTACATCGATAGCAGCTTTACATGGACAACTATTGTTTCTCTGCCTTGTCTTTTCCGATTTACGTAAGTACGAGGGAAAAAAGTCAAAAAACAATGCAAAGTTTGTAACTCTGAATACTAAAATAAATTTTCAAATGAATATTTACCGAAATGAATCTATTTTATCTATGTCGAAGTATAAAATATAATCGGATGTAAGTGATTCGAACGTCCTTTCTATTAATTTAATGGCGCTCCAGAACTATGTGTACCAATATGGAGGTAACTACTTTTGTTCGCCTATTTCACATCAAGTTGTGTAAAGGGACTGAAAGCTATGAACGGGGGGATATTCACTTGGCCAACACAGACAGTCCCCGAACTCGTAATAGAACTAAAATAAGGAAAATCGGAATAAAATTATGACCTAACCCTTACCTGGTACACATACTTCGGAAGTACAAATTTATTTTATGTAAACAACCATGCGCATTAGTGTATAACAGTGTTTCTCGAAATGTTCCTTCGAGGAAACCTTCACCGGATACCACTTTCCGTTATTTATAGTAAATTGACTGCAATTCGCTTTTTTTTTACTGTAATGTATACATTTTTTCGCCTTCGTTTGGTGGCTTTTTTAATTTTTAAACGTGGTCACTGGCTGTTACAATAACTGACGGAAACGCGTTGAACGCAAAACTAGAGATTTTTATAAAAGAGCAGTGGAAAAGGACTACATATAATGAAAGTTTGAGAACCACCATAATTAACCAAGTCCAAATTTCTTAGTTCATTTCATTCTTGCTATTTTAAGGCCTATTTCCTCAGTGTCACCCTATCGTATTAAGAATTAGCAGAGTATTCCATTCGGTATCATATTTACAAATTATTTAATAATTCATGTATTTAGCATTCCACTTACGTTCGCATTGCGTGGTCGTGTGCTCTACTCAGTCATGATGCCAAAAATGACATACGGTCGTAGATGGATGAACGCAAAAAAGTATTTATTTACTTTTGTATACGTATAATGTATTTTCAGGCGTATAAGGGAAGCATTATGATTTCTCTCAAAAACGCAATCTTTTCGTTTAATTACTCTGTTTACAAAATGACACATATATATATACACACAGAGAGAGAGAAAGAGTATGGGGCCCGGAACTGAACCCTGCATTACACCAACACAACAACGCCTAGCGCCCGCAAATAACATATTATATCGCATAACATTTTTGATGTTCTCAAATTCTGGAAAGCAATACTAGTTTCTATCAACGATTACTAATTCCATTCAAACAACCTCCTTGTTATATACATACAATAATATACTAAGATTTTTACACAATACCAGCCTACTTTTCTTGCACAATACTGACGCACCAAAGGCAATGGATAGTATCAACGCAGTGGGTTTTGTCCCATCCTAGCGCCCTTGGAGGCTATTATAGAGTCGTATGTTTCATTGTGATGTCAGTTTTTGTAATATAACTTCACATTTGCAACTGCAAGAGAAACTAAGACATTCTTTTTGGTAGGCCTGTCTTGACATAATAACTGCATATCTATTTTAAATATTGCGCCCCCCAACTCGATAAAAACCTATCCCTCGGTTTAATTTTCATCAAAATTCTATTCCCATATGAAATTTATTTCCCTCCTTGTCTACCTATTACAATATCACTCAGACAGACTAATGCAATACAACCTCGACCTTGAAGCATTAGACGTCCTTCCCTACGGATTTATCATGCTGTCAATTGCATTAATTATGCATGCATTTTCGACGCCAGATTTATTTACAACCCCTAACGATACTTGCACTTGCTTCGGCATTTCTTAATTGGCCGAAATGGAATATGTTTCTAAAACTGTACAGTTGTAAGTATGTACGATTTATCATATTTTTTTTTAAATAAAAGGCCGAACTACTCGCCTTTCGCGCTTGTGATTAATCAAGAAAGGTTTTAGCCCAAGATCACTAAAAACTTATTCTTTTTCGAGGTGAATTTGACACAATGTAATGCTTTTTTCATTTAGGCTGGAAACTTTTAAACACAAACAACGCTTTACGTGAACATTGTACTTGGTTGGCTGCACACGTCTTGTGAGCTACCCTGAAAATCAAAACCTCCTGTCAAATGGCATCCCGATATATCTTCTACGGATTCATTCAAATGTCGATTGGAACTATATAACCAACCCCTATACTCACTCAATCTAACCCGTGTCTCGATGCTTATATTCAAATAGAAATTCGTTCTCTTAACAACGGGCTCGTAATAATCTAATTCAACAAACTTCTCGCGAAGCTCTTTCTGTAAAAGCTAAATTTAACATGCATCAGTATGTTATACATGTTGCTTTCAACAGCCACACTTTTCAGTACCCAATGGTTGATAAACACCAAATAATTTTAACCTAGTTTTTCTATCCCTGAGTGTGAGAGTTCAAACAATAAATAAATCTAATATACATAAATATGCATGATGAACTATAATAACGATACTTATAAACACACCTAGTTTACTTACTTTTTTGTATTATTATCCTTCCTTTGATTTCTTCCAAACCTTTCTGAACCAGCTGAAACAGTCGACTTAAGAAATCTTTACTTAGCCTATAATCTGTTGAGTGAACATAATTGAATTTGCAATATTTTGTAAGTAAAAAATTGAAACCATGCTATGGTGATATATATTAAAAATTAAAGATTTACTGCAACATTGTCTCGAATCTATGTGGTGGTGACTATCTAGACTAGACCAGTGTTTATTGTTGTCATGAGCATCGATCTTTACTTGGTACCTTTCCCGATGACAATATCAATTTTAATTTAAATGATTGTATAATTCTTTGGCAGCGATGCACATATTATTTACTTTGCTTTATTTTATTCCTAAACGTGTCGTATAATAGCAAAGCAAAATTAGATATTTTTATAACAGAGCCAGGGGCATAAGTGTTGAGGTTGAGTCTTTGGAATGTGGCCATGGATCATGAAAGTTAGAGAACCGCTGTTCTGCATTTATAATCTAGCCATACATGTGCACATGAACACTGAATAGATCACATGAAGTCGTTTTGGAACCGCTTCGCCAAGTACGAATGAATTTTAAAGCGTTTCGTCTTAAAAAAAATCAATCGATTGATTTTGTGTACCACCTAACCTAACTATCGGTGATTCAATCTCGTGTGACCCGCCAAGTGTACTCGCACATGTGTGGTGACAAGTCGAATGCATTGCCCCAGTGATGAATACAGACAAAGATTGGGAAAATTTACTGAAATTTTTCATTTAGTAGCCGTCCTGCTGCTTCTCATTAGTCTGATATGACGTCAATCTCCCTCCCACCAAACATCGACTGATACGAAGATAAAAAGATTTCACGAATGTTGTATGCCTGTTTAATTTTGTAAATTGACCAGAGTTGCAGGAATGGGACACATTTTCTTTAAAATTCTTACTAAACCTTGGGTGGTTTAATCATCGTTTTTTATCAAAATTACGAGACAATACTAATATTCAACAGACTCCGAACTGATTACTGTTATTGGTGTAAAAGTTGTTTTGTAATTTCATATTGCTATTTTTTGTCAAATTTGTGCTTGTCACAAGAATTGTTACCCAATTAATCATATTAGAACACTGAAATGTAATCGCGAGAGATCATTTTAGAATAACTTTTCTAATATGAATATTTTCATACCCTAATATAAGAGGTTATTTCAAAAATAAGTTCTTCTACTTTGACAATAGATGTACGGAATAAACAGGTGGTTCCGCCCAGACAAACGACCTTTTATGTCAAATACAATTGATTTTTTTTCCCAACGATAAATTTATTACACCGGCAAGCAACACGAAATTCCCCCGATGCATATATTTTATTCAATAATAACACTTTCAAAAGTATTAATAAAGTCTTATAGAATTATGCAGTAACTTCTGATAATCAAAAATTCAAAACAGATTTCTCAGATTCAAGTCAAGCTCACTGTACATTGTATACCTCGGATAACTTCGACAGCGACTTACGTCTGTAAGATATTATTAGCTATCGGTGGCTTCTTTTATCTAGCCTTGTTCGGAGCAAACGGCACGAGTAAGCGTTGTATAATGTCATTATACAAAAAGCCTACGATATCTGAAGATTTGTAGGAATCTACTATTTTAACATTAAATGCAATCAAAGGGTAGTTGTTCACTAGAAAATACACTGTAAACTCTCAACTAGTAGGAGCTGTAATGATTCTAGCCTAGACAAAAGCAGGATGTTTTACACTCAAACCTGACCCAGCATAAAGTGATTTTATTACTATTCTTTGCGATATTCTCTGCTTATATTGCATACAATAACGTTGTTCTGTTGGTGCTTGAGTATTAGGTTGTGTGTATGATATGACGCATTCCGCAGACTTTACTTTACGTTAATCCATATGTATAGCGTGATCAATACTGTAAGGGAAATGATTCATATTTATTGAATTTTGAAGTATTTTAAGTTTGGTTTTGCTATAACCAAACGTGGTTTTTAAGAGGATGCACTAGTTGTGATCCATTAGCGTAAAATTTCAGTTATATTTGTTAATCTTTCTACTATGGTGTACTTTGCGGTGTAACATCAGCAGCCTACGCTAAAAGACATCTATCATATCACTTTGCTGCTTCCGATCTCAACAAAGCTTCCGACATAGCTTTTAGGATTGAATAAAATAAGCATATGTGAGATGTGGCTGGATTTGCAGCTTTGTACAGAATTCGCGAAGTTAAAATCTCATTTTTTTCAGGCATCTGGGGAACAATACTTGTCGTGATTTTTCGTCGTCATTTGAATACTTTGTTAAACGAATGAGGACGGAATTAAATTGGATTTCCATCCGTTATTTTAAATAATCTTTGTCGTATAAGACAAACATGTATTTTTATTCCTAGATGACTTCATATTAAATAAATAATACTTTTTTCAGATGATAAAGAGAGCGATCAAGACAAAAGCAACCTCGAAGAAAGCGACAATGCTGTTTCCAAATGTAAGTCATCAAAATTGTTGTCGGTACCAAAATAATAGTGTAGGGCAGGGGTCGGGAACCTTTTTGGTCAAGAGAGCCATAAAATATAAATATTTTCAATTGCATTTCCGTGCGAGCCATATAACATTTCTTCACTTAATCAGGCCTGAAATGTTTACTCAAAAGTCAACACATACAATGTCAGTATACACTTAATGTGATTATCTGATGCTGCATGTAGTCGCTGCGGGCCTTGAACGGTTGCTCACATGCAGCCCAAGTTGAAATCTACGATACTCATCGCCCTTTTTCGTTTAGGTATCTCCGTAGTGTTTTTAAAACTCTATCGCTCCGTGATGTCACAATATATGTTCCAGAATCCCCTTGTTTGTCACAATGCCTGTCTGGTAATTATCTTACATAACATAGACATGTGCTGGACGCGCCTTCTCAAACGTATTGGTCATTTCCTGCCAAATTTGGCTATAAAAGAGTTTGAAATCTCGTAACAATAGTAAGCTTAGTCTTGGGATATTAGATTTTTTTTGGGAGCCATATGCCGTCACCAAAAGAGCCATATATGGCTCGCGAGCCATGGGTTCCCGACCCCTGGTGTAGGGGTTCTTAAACGTTTGGTGTTATGGAGCCCGTGAGGAGATTGACTATTATTTACGGAGTTCCACAATAAATTTTTGAAAATAAAAACAAAAAACACCGATTGCCGATTAATGTTACCGAGTAATTGAAATTACATTGTTTTATGACTTGGAAGTAATACTGCTTTATATTCAAAAAAATATTCAGATTTCGGTTCAATTAAGGTCGTTATTGCTTTTCTGGGCTGTTGCAAAACTAGCCAAGTCAGTATTTTAATAGCCTGCTGAGTACCTAAGTTTTCTCGCTAAGCCCTGGAGCTCCGTAGGGCGCACTTTGATAACCTATGTATTAGATTATTAGAGTATAGTCTTACCAATACCGGCTCTGGGCCACGTGACCTATACAGATGGGCGCAATCCGTTTCGCAATGGGCCCGCATTGGTTGAGGCCCGTCCTTAAATTGCCTACTTTGCGGTTATTTTCACCGACCAGATATGGTACAAGTATAACTTCTATTCAGTCAGTAAAATATTTTGCAGCTGACAAGAAACGAAAATTGAATCAATCCGACGGTGACAAAATATCGGCAGCAAAAAAGTCGAGAAAAAGGCCAAAGAAAAAGGTAAAAATTTCAGCATAACATATACATCGATAACATTTGATAAACTATACTGTCACATGGAGTCGGTTTGATATTAGTATGAAGATAAATTATTCAAAAAAAAGTGCTGTTTGCTCCGAATTAGGCTGTATGCAATATGCCGCTAGACTAAAAAAGTTATCAACTATTGCTTATACCATGTTATTCTGACTAGACTAGACTGAAACTGATGACTGATGTAGTCACGTAATCATCGCACTCGCTAACAACAACAGATTTCTTTGTCCTACTCTCCAACGATTTGTACCGAAACCTGAAATTTCCTGTTGCATTTCTGTTTTAGTAAAAGTATACAAGGATTGCTTTTCTCAAACTTTTTCGGATATTTATTCACCCGACCTTCTCGCTGCATTGAATATAGTCATTCTGAACGTTCTCTGTGCGGGACAATACGTTATATACTTTTCCGGCATATAGGTTCAACAGAATTTACTCTCTGCCGAGCTTTGCCCAGATATAAACTGAAAAATCTTTTCGAAGCGAGTAGGTGCTTTCACCATTAATTAAGAGATAACATGTTCAACTCATTATGGTCCAATTCAATTATCATTGTCGCTTACACCGCGCCATATTTTGCACCATTACAGTCATTGATTATGAGTATCTTTAATTAAAATATGCGTAAAAATAATGTATGTTTCACCAAGCATGAATCAATAATAAAATCCATTTAAACGCTCCGTTTTCTCGTTTTTGAGTATGTTCATACCCTTTGAGATCGGATCCCACCGATCTGCAATCAATTTTATTATAGAGAAAGTAGGTGATAATAACTTAAGTAAACCTTTCAGCGCATCACTGAAGTGACGTTAACCGAAGGCGGTGATTCCCCTGACGTCTTTCTGAAAGCGATTGAAGAATTTTACGCGGGAAAACTTTCGGCAGTAGAAAGGGATGCAATAGCTCTATCAGGTAATGATTATCACTTTCTAATGACATTGTATTACTTAAGAATATTCAATTAACTGAACAAATGAAGTGACACGGTACAGCAGTGGTTGGCAAACTTTATGAGATACTGGGCTAAATATGCACATTGGCGGAAGCTTGCTGGCCGCAGTAATTTCCGCCTATATACAATAGCTACATTAAACTTCCAATTATGACGCACCTGCAACTCCTATTTTTGTGTTAATCAGCAACTGGAGGTAGACGTTCGCAAGTTCACTGACAACTGACATGTGCTTCCGCTACTGTTACAAAATAAACGAGTAGCCACAACGGGCCACAAAAAAATATGCAGTTTGTCGACCCATGCTGTGCGTGTACAGTAATATAACCATCCAACTGTAATATAGCGATTTGTCGAAGAAATACATACCGTTGCCAATTCAATTTTTCTTCTTTGAATGTCTCCCTATGTTTATTCACGTCTTCCGACATTATTAATTCAAAAATAACTGGTAATTACATACCACTGCTCTTGTTTGGCAGTATGTATCATTTTGAGCTGCTGTGAAAATCAAACATATTGACATATCTACACCAGGCTGCTATAATCGACTCCTGGTTGAAAAACTTTGACTCTGACTCTAGCTTGGAGAAAATCGAATTTTGATAATAAAAACATTGGCGCACGCAAGCCTTTTTAATAAGACTGTTATGAGCGCGTAGTAAACTTGATGCTTTTAGTCTTCAAATAAAATTTGACATTTGTTATCAACATTGAAAGAATAAAATTTCGACACCCGACTCCGGATAATTTCAAATTTTGACTCTAACTCCCGACTTCGGACAGATTGAAAAGTTGCCACCAGCCCCGGACTCTAGCGAAAACATGGCAAACTTAGACTCTCAGTCCTGGTCTACACGAAAACACATTCCCGTCAGTAATTTTTCTAATTACAATATTTCTTAATGCTTTTTATCACAGATAACCATTTCGGGCCAACCAATTGCGATCTTTCTCACACTGTGACATCTTTCTTAAAAGAAGGTAATGCATTTTTGTTATAAATTTTTTACGAAAGGGGCGTAAATATATGAATAAATCTTCATCATTTTTACTTTTAATTATTATTGATTTCATTGTCGACGGGGTTTTCTAATGAATGCATAAATCTTTTGTTAAGCTTTTATTGTCAATTTTTATGAAAATTCCAATTGCGATAAGTTATTCAATTGCACGTTTTGATTATTTGGAAGATAATAATGATACCGCATTGCCATAGTTATCTCACGCTCTATAGAAGTTAATAAAGTACTACACTGATCCGAAATTGGTGCTCCCGAAGTATGCGAACCAAGATGGCGGACATCTGAACGTAACATGGGTAACAGGTTAGGGTTAGGCGATAAATTTTTTCCAATTTTCTTTATTTTAGTCCTATTATCAGTTCGAAGACTAGCCAAGAGCCTCCCGTAGTATTTATAGCTAAAATTATGGCCTAACCCTAACCTAGTACACATATTACATTACGATGTCCGCCATCTTGGTTCGCATACTTCGGGAGCCCCCCCGAAATTTTATTCAAATTAAACGGTACTCTATATGTAGTCGTACATCCTAGACATTCTTATTGAAATATCCCCACTAGGGCTTTGAAGTCGGAGCTTGGAATGTTTTTACTGGAGTCGGATTTCCCCGGTGGTAAAAGGGTACCCCCGAGGTATGTGTACCAGGTTAAGGTTAGGTCATAATTTTATTCCGATTTTTCTTGTTTTAGTTCAATTACGAGTTTGGTGACTGTCTGTGTTAGCCAAGTGAATATTCCCGTGTCCATAGGTTTCAGTCCCTTTACACAACTTGATGTAAAAAAAGCAAACAAAATTAGATTATAAACACAAAAATCTTAGAGTTTACTAAACATTCTCAACAGTTTATTATAAAGGCTTGCATACGCAAAGGTTTTTGATATAAAAAGTTGATTTTATCGGAGCTGGAAGTTGGAATCGGGGTTTATTACAACTCAGAGTCGGGAGTCGCAGTCGATATTGTTCCCTGACTCCACAGCCTCTTGATTAGCTCTTATTAATCCTACTTCTTGTTTCGTCACCAGCACTCCCCAAGTGGCAAAAGTTGAAATCTGCTCACAGCCAGAAGATGGCGCCATTGGTTTTACTTCTCTCGGCCAACGCAAACAGATCTCTCGAACTGAATCGCGATTCCGGTGTGTTTAAGGGCGATAATTGCAAGTAAGTGCAACATTAAACCACGTTTCAAATTAAAATGTGATTCGTTATTTTTGGACAAATGACAATTCAAGTAAGGCGAAAGTCCGTAATCATTTTATAATTTATCAACCAAGTCTTGTGGGTACTTTCAAACTAGAATCTTGAAAACGTTTTTTGATGGTGTTGACCCTTGACCCTGTTCCAATTATTGAATTCTGTTGGAGTCGGAGAAGAATTTCAGATTTGTTATTTACCTTTTGCAGGACTGCAAAATTATTTGCTCGTCACTTGAAACCAGAAGCTCAGGCTAAATTCCTAGAGTCGAACGTCGTTCATTTTGCGATCGGAACACCTGCTCGCGTGGCAAGCCTACTCACCCAAGGTAATTAACATTCCTATAGTTGAACTTTGCTGTCGATTCTCAAGAGGAATCACATCTCACGACACTCTTTACCTTGTAGTGATTTTTGGTTACCATCGTGTAATATAGAAGATAAATATGTGTTACCCAGTCCAGCACATTTGAGGATTATTGGACACAAAGTGTACATATTGACCATTTTGGTATCATGTTGTTGTTGTCGATTTTCTTCTTTTTCTTGTTGTTGTTGTTGTTGTTAAAGCCTTTTCTCTTCAACTACTGGACCAATTACTTTGAAATTTTCAGTTGTTAAAGATTTATGTTATCGCTAGCCTTACTTCTATTTATTTTAAAAATTTATTTGAGCTCGATGAGATTTGTTTTTTTTGTGTGTGTGATGACGTCATCGAAATTGAAAATTTCGCACCTGGCGGTTCCGCGTTCGCGATCGTTGTGATCTCGTGGTCAGTCGAAGAAGGGAACCGTACCGTGCCTACTACTTTATTTTGGTTTTCGTGTCCATATATTTTGAGCATTGATGTCCTGTTTTCAGTAGTATGGAAAGGAAAACACACAAAAAAGGATGACACTTCTTATACAATATACAGTTTTCAATGCGGCTTCAAATTGATATTATCCTTCTGCTCTGTGGTTATGGGCGACTAATTTCGTCGTGATTCTCGCCCCCGCCCATGACGCGCTTTGTTCGGAAACGAGAGATTTACATCCACGAAATTTTTTCTCTCGTTCCAGATTTTAGAAGGTTGTTTGACAATTATTGTGCGATTTACAGCATAATAAATTAATCAGGTGTTTGTAAACGATTATCTCACAATAACAATCATAAATTCAATAGAAATAGTAGTAACACTAACATTTGTTTTGTTATTGTTTCTCATTCCATCCCGAGGTCATTTAGCGACCGTTTGAGTCGCATTAGGGTTTTTGATTGAAACCTGTAGATTTCGTCCCTATTTCTATCAACAAATCGGCATCGAGTTGTTTTGCTCAGAACAGTGCTCTTTACAAGCAGTCGTAAGGTGCTGATATATTTTGAAAGATTGAAATATTTCCGGCTCGTGATTACCAATAACCTACATGCTGAGTGGTGGGCACTGGGTATGGGATTTTTAACCTGCGAGGCTAAGCTAAGTCCATGCTTTGAATCTTGTAATAATTTCCTGATCTTGCCTGTTTACGAAAGTGATACAATTTTTTGCAAATTTTAATGTTTGCCAATATCATCTGTCAATCGCTTATTTTTGCTTTCGGGTAATAAATCTCCTGTTTCGATCTTTGTATTTTGCAAAATTTCCTGCATTCGTCATTTAATATGCCAAACACTGTCGAAGTCATGACATAGTAACACAGCTCAAATTTGGTATAAAATTGAAAATTAGAAGTCACTACCGATAATTGAATATGAACATGGCGAATGAATTTCTCTAGCTCGTTCCCCAGTGATGATATTTATATTAGTCCATTTTAGTAAGCCTCCATCCGAATTTATTTATTTTTTTGGTTTAAATAATGAAATATTTTGGATCAAATACAAGCGACTTGGAATATTTTTAAGTTCAACAGACTAATTAATTGTCCTCACATTTGAAATCTATTGATTAAAAAGCTTCTACCAAGACGCTTTCCATCATGCGATTTTCTTAGCATTTGCACTTCCGTTTTGTTGATTACTTAGCTAATTAAGCCAAGAGTGAATTTTTCAATCATAGTGAGGGGTTTTTGTAATGTGCCTCGAGTAACATTTTTTCTAGTTGAGTGAGTTTCTATTTCTCTGCTGTGTGGATAATTTATATTTGGAAAGGTTTTAGGTGCAAAGATACACGTGGATATAATTATATGCAATTTGTGCCAGATTTGCCACTTTGGGTTTCGGCATTTCCGACATTAAATCATGCTATAAAGCGAGTAACACGTACCGTTTCCCTTTCACCTATCAAGAGCTAATATTTCGTTCAACACAACTGCGTTTCTAAAATTCGATTTGCGACAACGCGTGTACGATCACGACTCTATTTTCAATATAATTAATTATAGGTTAATTACGTTTGCAATTTTTACGGTGCTCAAGATGCCGCGTATTTACAACGATTACATCAGTATTATTGAAAATGTAAATGTCTCACTATGTCATATTCTGTGCGTAGCTGTAAGGGTAGCGGTGTAATGTTGTATTACATCTTATAGTAAGGGATTATTTGTAATGGAAGTTGTTTCGTAGATAGGTCGATCAGATTAGTAGAGTTGGAAAAAAATATTGGAAACTAAGATGCGTAGTAGGTGACAACGGGAATTGGTTTATTGCTATAAAATAACTTCGTTCCTAGTAAACCAGTCTTCCTGAAATAGTTTTTCAATTCATTATTTTATAATCGGCGTTGGATAAAGGTACATAATTTGGGCGCTTCCCCTGCTTTTATCGTTACCGAATTGCCGTTATTTGGAAGTTCTTGAGGACAAAATACCTTCAGGGAGATGTATTTCTTTTGATTTATCGTTACCTTGATTTCGAGATACAGTCGCTGGAAACAAGAACCAAAAGCTTCGACTATTGGGGTCAAGTTGACTTTATTGACTCAGGCTCTAAGCATAATGATATTTCGCCTTCATCATACGACTATTGCACGAATTACAATAAGATTAAAATTATTTTAAAATCACTGTCTAATTAAATCATACGGTTGCCGAGTCCAGCTACATTTTCGTTCTTTCAACAGCAAAGGCCAGGCTGAAAACGCGTCTTCAGCAAAGTGGATTGTTCACCGAGAAATTGCCATCGCATTATTTCCATTCCATAATCTAAACCCCTGCTTTTATTATGTTAGTTTTATTAGAGACGATAGCACAGGTGGCATCAGGTTGCCGAACAGTTTTACTTTCTGCATTATACCACAAGGAGAGATCATCCATAGCTTTAGGGTTTTTAGGGAGTAGACAATCACTCGAAAGCGATTAAAGCATAAAAAATTAACGAGATAACAATTGACAGTAAATTTTCGAAGTGTGTGAGAAACAATATGACGCCAATAGTACGCAATTTGAACCGCAATAATAATAGGCCCGATTGTTGGATTTAAAAAAAGGTCAGATTTCACATTTGAGTTGAAATTACGCTGGGGAAAGAGAGTATAAGATCAATGCAAAATGCTTGTTTACTTGTTTTTGACCAATGGTAATGTCGTAATTTCTTAGTTCTTTCAAGCCTTACCGGTGGTAAAATAAACATAATTTGGCCATCGTATGGGTCTGCTTAATCTGGATAGGACTGGATTTACCCATTTTTTTCGTGGGTGATGTGGTAATGACACTGTCATAACTTGGGTTTAGGCATTGTTATTTTGGTCGCATTCTCTGCGAAATATATAATTTGCTATGCCAGCATAGTTTCTCCCGTTTTTGTTTACCCACAAGTATAGGCGAAACAAATATGTACATATTTAATGACTTTTCGACTGTAATTATAGTAAATCTTTTCTTTCGAAGACTCGCTTGTGTTTCTGACGTTTTGAAGCGTAGAATTATAATGTCTTCTTAGCCGTTTACTTTGAACTGATTCGCGGATTATGATCTGTATCTGGAGCCGTGTTTCTAGACTGGTTGTCCGTGGTAACATCTTAATCTCCATGCGATTAATAACAAGAAACGAAAAAGATTTAAACTAGTATATAAAGTCTATTAGGCAAGTTTTTAATTTCTTATTTCGGGAATTTGAGTTGAAGTCATTTCACGGAGGAACGTTTTTTGTTTAAAAAATTACATCAGCCTTTATATGCTTACTGGGATGTTTCAGAATGTTATTTGAAGTTCAGCAAATCACAATTCAGAAAAGAGCAATGCCAGTGAGTGACGTTTCAGATATAGAGCAATGGTGATTTTTATTTTTGACTGTGCAGTTTTGTTGAAGAGAAATCCATTCTTTATCAATTTCCCTCCAGAAAACCAACCTATTCCTCCCGAGTTTCGGTTTTCAAACTTATCTAGCTCAGATCAAAATCAGCACAGACCGTTAGTTCAAGTTTGTGATGAGAGTAAGAAAGTTAACAGTCATTCCAAGTCCTTGTAGATTCCAAAGCTTGTAGTTTCGATTGTTAAAAGCGATCACGTCTGAAAATTGAGCTTTCTTACAACCCACATTGGCTTTTTTGGTCTTGTGTCGCAAACTTCCAAATATAGTCACGAAAATACTTTGATGACATTTCTATCCGTCACCTCCGTTTCTTTGTCGTGTCCCTTTGTAGAATACTGAAGGCTATTTAGTTTCCTGAAACTGGGGTGTATTACAAATGACGTTTTTATGACGAAACTTCCCTCGTTTTTGTCTTATGCTCACCTACAAATGTGAAGGATAATTTATAACAGGCCTCGGGCATTTTGGGTGTAAGGTTGCTCTTTATGATTTTACGCTACTGGAACATACTTGATCATTATTTGACCAGGTATAATCTGGTAATAATAGTCGATAATGAGAATCAATGATTAAGCTTGGTCATAAATAACTCTTATAAAACTATCTTCACCCACTTGAGTGATCGTCTGGTAAAGCAAAAAGTGTGTGATATACATAGATACATGTATTCTGTCATTTAGGTTATATCCGGACCATGTTAGGCCATAGGTAAATTAAACCTTCAGCAGGGGAGCATTAGAATATCTAGAAGGCTCAATATTCGATTACATCTCACGCTTTGATATATTGTTTCTCGATATTGGTGTCGTCAAAAACTTGGTTTATTATTATTATTATTTTTACCATTATCATTGTTATTACTATGTTAACAGCACAATAATAGACCGACGGTGTTTGAATTTCGATCCGGAACACGACTGAATCATTAGGACTTTGTAGTGAACTTTCGGTGACTACCGATAGCCGTTTGATCTCCTTCCAATTTATTTTAAGCGAAGAATCTTGAATTTCATGCAGCGGAGTACAAAACTTCGACAGATGCCGGAAAACTAAGACACTATTCTAAGTTGCTGCCAACTTTCAGACAAATTCTTCCGAGGAAAGTGCGGGATTTTCTACACGGATTTATTCAGTGTTCCGAATTCTTTTGACCCAAAATGTTTTCTCTGACGAAATTTTACGTTCTTGCTATTGTTATGACTTATTTACAATGCGATTTTTCGGCGGCCGAAGTAAGATGGTGCATAAACGGTACCTATTCAGACGTAAATGATTATAATACGTACGAAAATGCAACGCAATATAATGACGAACTTAACGTTTGTATGGAATGCTCAAATGAAGCTAAAGTACTTTTGATTGACGAACGATGGAGCCATGAATGCTGTAACGGAAAAGTAAAACCTGTTGGTCACTGCAAACCGGCCGATTTGAAGCATTTATGCAACAACATAACAAGAGTAAGTTTACGATATATTATTACCTTTTTAGACCACAGCGCGAATATCTTCTGCGACAATGACGAAAAAATTTTCTTCGGTATATTCATGTTATCACAGAAATTGATAATTGAACTTTTCTGCCAAAAAGCACTCTTTTTTTTATTCTTCGAACTTATTTAATTTGAAACACAGATTGAAATTAGTCTCAAATAAAAAATATGAATCAATATAATTCCATTCAAATCTTCCTGGCATAGTTGACAAATTTCTTGTTAATTCACAAAATTTAGAAGAAGTATTCAAGACAGTATTCTATATTTTGATGATGGATTTTACTAGACTTAACTTTTTCACAAATTGAAATTACAAAAATCAGGCAATCCGAATATTGTATAAATGTGGATTTCATAACTGCATAATTCAAATGAAATTGTAATTTTTGCTTTTTTTTAAGTAGTAGTTCTTTTTTTATTACAGTGTGATGGCATCAAACAATGTTATGATAGTTGGGATGAGAAAGGATGTTACGGATGTAAAGATGATACTTTTTCATGTAACGATCAAACTGATGGAAAGCAATGTTTACCAATGTCTAAGGTGCGTAATGTTCATTATGGTTTTGTGAAGTTACCCTGCCTTGTTTTCGTGTGATCCGTGATATGCATTTTTTTGCTCACACAAACAAGTTTAATCCAATTTTTTTTTATTTGCGTCGAACAGTATATCCTGTGCGTTTCAAACGTCGTGCTAAAGAATTTGATCACAAATTTTGTTAGCTTGGAGTGAATGGCCAAACCCGATGTTGGTAACCATCCATCTAAATCGGCGTAATATCATTCGTTTGGATATGCTAGGGTTAAATTTTCCAATTTTTAATATAAATATTCTAAATAATTCCTGGATTCAAAATTTTTTATATCGAGTACAATAAAATTCGAATGTATTCGAATATTTGATTCGTTTTTAACATCCCTACTTGTATTTTGATTTGGAATGAAAATATGTAGTGGACTTTTTTATCTTTTCAATAAATCATTTAAACAAGAGTTTCTCGCTTCAAACAATGCTTGTACATAAAGCGCTATACTCGTATTGTTCTGTTGTGCATCGTCTACCCAACAGATTTTTCGTTTTCATGCACTTTTATTTAAGCTATCAATGTTACATTCGCCAGTAACCCTGGCATCATAACTCGAGGTCTTTTATCCGACATTTTCAATGTCTATTCATTCATAATATAGGCATAATTTTTATGCAAATTTTAAGGTTTATGATTTTAACTCTTGTATGTGTAGTTTCTGCTTGCTTTATAATCGGAGACACTATAAAATGATCAATTTACCTAATGATAATAATAAATCAATAACATGATTATTTCTTAACAACTTGTTACGATATCAATTTAAATCAATTTTTGATATTAATTATTTCTAATATATCACTGTTATGACCATCGCTTCAGCAATTTTAAAATGAACTGATAAGCGAATTTTGATTCAACATATCGCGATAACTTTTTTGCTTTAAATACATACAACGTCTTAGTATTTAACACGCTAAATATTCTGTGAGCGAGAATGAAATGTTAACTTTTCAAAAAATATGTATTCAGTTCAATACGCCATTCCACTTATATGCAAATTTCTAAATACCAATATAAATTCCAACAATGTGATTCTACTGACATTTAGGAAAAATTGCACGAATAGTATACACTTCCGGTTTTTGCTTGTTGTGAAAACCTCAAATTTACGTTTTGCGAGACCTTTGTACCTGGTATTTTTATCGGATATATCAGAAAATCTTATGAATATTTATAAAGGTTTCCTACAAATGTTCCGTACAAGTGTTAAAATGTGAAGAGAATGGCAACAACGAAATCTACTCTAACAAAAAATTTCGGTCATTTTACTGATATATTGAAGTTATCGTGACAATGTTTCTGTGCACAGATCGATCGATTTTTAAAAAGGAAAAAGCGCTGTTTTAAAGTTCTTTGCAGGAAATAGCGAAACTTACGGCCCATACAGTTTTTGCGCAAATCCAAGACGCAAACTTATGATTTCTTTATAGACTACTTCATGTAATATAACATAGAGAGGGCTGCACCGAGTGGTGGTCCTAACAATACCAATAGCGCTCTCGCGACTTTGGTGTTTTGTGTAGCAAGAGCAAATGTGAGATAAATGGAATTCTAGAATAACCATCGACTTTGTCATACCTTGCTGAAAACCCGTCTTCGTATGTTAATATATCTGAGATTGGTATGCAAATGTGATGTCTGTAAAGATATTTTTACTACACATATCCATGACTTGAATCTACGTGCAAATTATTTTGTTTTCGAACAGGGTAAATAGGTCATTTTCCAGCATTATTTCACGGTAAAATTTTAGAAATTTACATTCGACCTTTTTCTATGTTTAGGTTTGTGATGGCGTTAAAAACTGTCGAGGTGGAAAAGACGAAACTTTATGTCCGTATTATGGTGGATGGTGTGATGGATTTTTATGCGGAGGAAAACATCCTAAATGTTTGAATTATACTCAGGTTTGTGACGAATTTTTAGGTTCTAAGAAATTTCTTTCAGTCAGTAATAAAGCATGAATGTTTTGTGCTTTTCAACCATAGAATGGTGTTTCTCAAAAATTGTGTTTTCCCGTTGAAATTCACTTCTTATGTGAAAAAGTAGTATGGGTATGCAATCTGTCGCAGTGGACTATCGGTACCGCAGTCTTCACGACTTCGACTTACCACCAGATAGCAACTAGCGAGCAATTTTAAATTTTGATGACGTCATCGCACACAAAAACAAATCCCAAAAAGCTCACAAAATTTTTGAAATAAATAAAAGTAATAGCCTTCTAGCGAAAAATACAATCTCAACCACTGCAAATTGCAAAGCAATTGGTCCAGTAGTTAATGAGAAAAGTGATTTTTTTATAGCAAGAATAGAAGAAATACTAACAGGATGAACAACAACATAATAACAAAACGATTCATACGTACACTTCGTTTACAATTACAAATATTTCATTCTTTAAAGACATTTAAAACATTACATTTGAAAACTTTTCTCACATACTCACATTTCCTTAAACGGGACTGTCAGAATTGGTCTACTAATGATAGTTTCTTGAATAAGTAAACACAAAAATGTCAAAATTGAGAGACAACATTTGAGATAAATATGCCCGACTAAATCCACCCTCAAATAGCTGATATTCAAACCAAATCAATTTTATAACACATAATCAATCATCAATAATTTTCCACGTTTACTTCTCTGTTGAACTCCGATTTCCACGAAAGCTGCAGATGATATTGCACTCATTATGTAAATTCAGGGTCAAGTGTATCACAGGTATACGCTGATTTACAGGTAATGGTAAACACATAATGTCAAAAACGTATTGATATCTATATTCATGTTTACACGACACCATCTGACATATCTATAATGCGTGTTGTTAAATTATTATAAATAATGTATTGAAGTTCATAGAACTTGTACAACGTTAATAGGTGAATGCCCCAATTAAGGGTTTCTGCGGCTATCAATCAAGTACAAAATTGTGACCTAGAGTTTGTGGTCGATGGTAAGTATAACCCGTTTATAGTGCTTATATGGAGGTTGTGAATAGCAGGTTATTTTGGCATGAGGCCGGAAGATTTCGCAAATACTGACTGGTGTGTACTTCGAAGTCGTAATTGACAATTTCTCAAATGTAATATAATGTACATACAATTCGATTTAAACGAAATTTGAATTGATATTATTTGAAAAAGATCGTTTTTTTTTGTTCGAAATCCATGTTTTTTGTTTGTCATATATGCCTTGTTTAAAATCATAACTTATTCATCAACCGAATATTTTTAATGTTTTGACTTCAATATTTGTTAATAATTTTAAATGTCAAACTATTCAAATTTGTTTTTTGAAATAAAAGTACGTATTATAAGTTATGGAGGATTTCATATAAATATACTTTTTGATTTCGAATCCAACCCGTTCAGCTAAAAATCCTCTCAAAGCGTTTCAATTTCAGTGAAAATTATTACATGTTGTGTTTCTTTCTACCTTGACGCCAAGAGAAAGTTTATCATTGGCAAATAATGCAGCAAAAAATATACTCGTCCTCGAACTTCCGTTATCTGCGACATTTTATTACTTATCGATCATGTTATATTGCCTTTTAATTATTGTTGCGGCAACGGCGAAAATCTTGTGAGACGAATTGAAAACAATTTGATGACAATTATGACGACTTTATTGCTGCGCTAACAATGTAGCAGGTGTGAGATTTGGTACATCATAATCCAATATGGTTCTTCAACATCGCTCGTCGGAATCAATTAAATAGACTGAATATTATCGTGATATTTTAGTTGTTTTTGTACATTTTTATGTTAGTGTCATTGTTTTTTTTTTAAATCTGTCATTATTTGCTTTTTAATGGGATCAACACGTCAGCTAAGAATATTAAAATTAAATTCATCCTTCGCTTTACTTATTGTCTTGAATGCCAATACAATTACTAGAAATAATAAACTAATATGACGTCATTATATAGAATATTCGGTGCTCCCGAAGTATGCGAACCAAGATGGCGGACATCGGAACGTAACATGGGTAACAGGTTAGGGTTAGGCGATAATTCTTTTCCAATTTTTCTCATTTTAGTCCTATTATCAGTTCGAAGACTAGCCAAGAGCCTCCCGTAATATTTATACCTAAAATTATGGCCTAACCCTAACCTAGTACACATATTACATTCCGATGTCCGCCATCTTGGTTCGCATACTTCGGGAGCCCCGAATATTCATCTGTAACTGTGACGTCATAATTCAAATATTTCATTATATAAAACGTAGTATGATGTCATAATACAATAATAAGATATCATAATAAAAGAATGCAACGTAATATTACGAAAAGATGCCTTTAATTGATGATGCCGTTATAAAGCATTGCCGGAGAAAGGCACACCCTAATTACAATGTGATCACAGTTCAAGTTACTATGTCTTTCGAAGCATGATATTTAATATCGTGTTTTTTTACTTGAATTATGATTATCTTTCTTGAAATTATCAATGAATTAAATTGAAATGCATAAAAATTACAATTTCTAGAAAGTTGACGATTAATTATATAATAGTTGAGTAGAACTATTGTGCTTAATGAACTCAATAATCAACTTAGTAACGGTATAAAAAAAAATTTTACATTTCGTGTGATTTTTTTTAATACCAACAAATCTCGAATGATATTCATTAGAGGTTGAAAGTATATCTGCTTCAAATCAATATCCTGTTTGACAAAAGTTTGTGCCTATGCCCTACAAGATTTAAAAAAAATTCCTTTTTATTTTAGAGTCATGTTTGTCATTTATTTCGATTCCGAAATATTGAAATAAATTTTGGGGCGAAAATTTGGTATTTGCCGAAGTTTACTCCATAAAATTTTTAATGTCTCCAAGAAAACAAAAAACAAAACGTCTTTATGAGAACCTATTGCAAACAAATAAAGGAAGTAAATCTATCTTAGGACGAAATCGTGGCAATTGCCGAAGTTTACTCCATAAAATTCAAATTTCACACGAAAAAAAAAACACATCTGTATTATTTCAACATCCCCACGTCGTTTTGAGAACCTATTGCAAGCAAATGAAGGAAAATTTTCTAAACTGGATTATATACTTATTATATATTATTCTTATTTGGTATTATTAGAATCGAAATGTACGCATGGATCGTTTAGCTGTATAGTTGTTGTTGTTTTTCTTCTTACGGCTGTGAAAAATATCGCCTTTGCTAGGTGCAATTACTTTATCGTTTTCGAATTGTGGAGTCATCGGGTACACAGTCAATATGTCATCCAAAGTTTTGCTGGTTTTGGAATCCACAGGCACACCTTAACATGACATTCGGTAAAATTCGTCCGCATTTTCTGGAGTTTTTTGCTGACGGCCTCTGTCCATATTTGTCATTTAACGTTTGTGTTGGTATATTTGAGCATTTCTCTCTTGTTCCTATCAGACTTGTTTAATTCACGCATTGAGCATAATAATACCTTCAAAATTCCATTTCAGATTTGCGATGGTACCAAAGACTGCGTCGACGGTTCTGATGAAAACAATTGTCAATATTGTCTCAATCAATTCCGATGTCGTGTTTATGTTAAAGAAGACATCGTTGCCACATCTGCTGAATGTATCGGAAAATTTCGAGTCTGTGATGGAATTACGGATTGTCAGAATGGACTTGACGAATCGTATTGTAATAGATGGCAAGAATGGTCTACATGGAGTGAATGTGGAACGATAACTGAATCGTGTACTAGAATCAGGTATGATATCTGCTTCTCAAATCAGCCTGTTTATCTTTGTTGTTACTGAGCTTACTTTCAACTCTGACCTCAATTAATGTACAACAAAAAAGTTTTAACGTTGCTAACGTCGTACCAGAGAATCTTGCTCCGCGATGAAACCAACAGAATCCATACCAAATATATTAGCGTCTTCCCTTTTATGACTGCACGCGTAGAATGGTATCCTGAGCGGAGATGCAGGGCGTCTACTAAACATATTTTTTTCGCAACATGTAGGAATAAAAGAAGTCACTGTGTGTGTATAATTATAATCATTGTATCTTAGTCAACTTGGTTACTGACTGAATATTTAATCCAAGCTGATTTTAGTTCCATACGGCGTTTACATCCAAACATTTGATTTTTGTTTGTTTCCATTCAGGCGTCGATCGTGTGTTAATAAGGACAAAGTAGTCGTTTCATCATCTTTATGTTATGATGGTGATGACATCATAGATACAGAAAATCATATCGATATTTGTCCAGAGTGTCTCGATGACGTCACAACACCATTTATGACAGGAACACGAAAGCCAACTACAACCCCCACTATTTCAAGTACGGAGCTTAAATTAGTATTTATATTTATTCTCGTTACTAGTAATATTGTGAAATTACTATAAGTGAATCTTTCGTAAACTTAAATTTGAACCTCTTTTGAGGTAGTGAATTCCACATAACTGAAGTTGTTGAAATAAACTCACTCACACTTTGCAAACGCGTGAGAGCTCACGGTCAATCAATCGAGTACTGATGAGTTTGTAATCTTGTGATTATTTGTGGACTAGTAATTATTGGTATGATCATACGAGATAAAATACAGAAACGGACCCAAACTCATCACAAAATTACTAAGTTTTAGAACGCGTCTCGTTATAGTACTGGACGCAAAATTATTTGAATTCGAAATTCGCTTCAAACTGCCCAAATTTCGTTCAAACTATATGTTTTTAATAGTTATATCTTATTTGATTCCAATTGTTCATTGTATTCTAACATCACTCAATAATAATGTTCGTTTTTTTCCATTGCAGATAACACAACAACCATATCTCTGAAGCAAGGTTCTGGTTGGGGTTTACCTTTCGGATTGGGAGCACAAATTGGAATAGCAGTCGCTGGTTGTTTGTTGTTGGTTGCGCTCATCATCGCTCTCATCTTCTGTATATTTAAATTGAAATGGCACAGGGGTAAGCACGTGAGTGTGGTTTGTTATTGTGACGCTGTTCCATATGTGTATTAACGTATTCGGTGGGGGTGGGAAATAAATCGGGCCCCGAAAACGACTCCTGTTTCGACTCTGGTAAATTGAAAATGAGACCCCGTCTCTGACTCGAATATTTTATTTGGCAATGGCAGAGTTTGAATTATTCTTTCAAACAAAAAAATCTCCTGTTGAATTTGACATAAAGTATTGAAAAGTAAATCAAAATTTAGGTAGTAATGAGATCGCATGGTTTGAATATGCATGTGCATGATCAATTTTGTTAAAGATTTAGCAATATTATGGCCAAATGTTTTGTCATATTTATTCTAAGAGATAGGAAAGTCCACACGATGGATTAGTTATATGATCGACCAACGGCCTCTTGTATTACCCGCTAGACAATGTTGTGTATATTACCCGCTAGTCGTTCCAGAGAGGTTCGATTCTGAACCTGCTAATATCACATGCATTTACTACTGATGCTGATCTACTCACAGTATCATGACAGCAAGGCAACACATATGCTTCATCTTTGATCTAGATTGCCAACAGCTTATATCACAGCCAATCGCTCTAGGAGAGAGTGCTTGTACAACTTTTATTATCTTGTTGTTGTCGCCACAATATTATGGTTTTCAAATCTTTGTCGTCACTTATGTTGACTTTGTAACTAATTTTTTTCCGTTCTTTTTCAAGGATTTTGGCGACCCCCGTCTAAATTACCTCGACCCTCGCGCTCCAACTTACCTGGGCCCGGTACGACGATACCAAGAGTGAGGAAGGTGAAAATAAAACCTGGAAAAATTCCTCATCCGTATCCAATAAAAGACCCAAAGGTATGTTATATTTCTGTTGCTTTATTACTTTCTACCTGAGAATAAAAGAATCGCGTTTTAGAAAAAAAGAAGTGACATCTGGTTTTTATGAGCTTTTTACTCTTCCAACAGCGCTTTAAATAAGCACTTGCATTTTATACCGAAATCTCGTTGATTCAATAAATTGGTTGTTCAATTTATTACACTTTTCGTGGATTCTATACTTTTAATTTGAAGCATTTTGTCGTTCAGAATAAAAATTTTGTCGTAATCAAAATTTATGCAAACCGAAGACGGTCAAAAGTAATCTCAAACGCCATCATGATGTAATGATATTGTAGTGTGCATCGTTGTTTACTGCGATAAATTTACAAAAAGTGTAATGTTGTATTTTTAACCCATAAAAACATTCTTTATCGTAAACGTTCTTACTTCATTTAGGTCATTACCCCGCCTATTATCCCACCGCCTTTGCCAAAAACCAAAGCGTTGTCAATCCGATCAATCAGTGGAAACGGACTGGACAGTGGAATAGAGGACAGTGTGGATAGCATGCATATAACACGACGCATGGCGGTTTAATTTTCTGTAGATTTCAATGAGATTCATGGAGATATTCTTGAATGATTCTCCTGCTGGTTTGCATTACCTAACATGGAGATGATGAACGAATACGCCTGATCTTCGTGTAAAAAAGTTGACGAAATAAAAATTTGGATTTGAATTTTCGTTAAACTACACTTATTACCGCCTTTATTGATATTGTTGTCTCTTATTCTTTTTATGCACTGTTTTAAACCTACACAGATAACTGGAATATTGAAGTAAATTTACTATCAAAATGTCTAGCGCACAATATGCAGATATAATGCATTTTTGTGGGGACGTTCACTCCAAACAAGGCGTTGGACAAGAAACCACTGATACTTGTATAACTACTCTGCTTTTCTAGAAATGAGCGTGATCTATTCCGTTTGGCATGGTTTATCTGTTTTTCGGTTCGGTTCGATCAAACATGGTGGCCATGGGGTCATCGCGCTCTAATTTCCATTT
Organism: Styela clava; assembly: GCF_013122585.1. Lineage (NCBI taxonomy): Eukaryota > Metazoa > Chordata > Ascidiacea > Stolidobranchia > Styelidae > Styela > Styela clava. The sequence goes on from NW_024102841.1 coordinate 10,373,878, forward strand.
TATCACTCAGTACTATCTTGGTTTGCTTTTATTGTATCATAAATTTGGTCGAATTAATTTTACGTTACGCTTACATGAGTTATTTTTGAAATTTCTTAGTGGAATAAGAGTGGCGTTGTCGCTTCAATATTCTACCTAATATTTTCCTATTGTTCCCTTTTTATTTGCACCTCTTTCTTTTAATATGTTTTATCACTTTTAACCAGTATTTATCATATAAAAAAAGTTTCAAAACCAATTGTTGCGAGTATTTTTGTCAACAAATTTGTTTTAAAAATACCGTGTTCCACACTTGTGCCACTTGTACCGCATTTTTCTTGCTGCACCGTTGTTCCGAGTTGAAGTCGACATAGAACTTGGAACAGACGAATGCAGAATGCATATGAAGTGGTATTCATGTTCTAGGTAGGATAGACAGGCAAATGGTTGGAAGTAAATATATGATGTGATATTCGTACGAGTCGAAGCGTGGCGCTGAGACGCCTCTAATTTATGTTGCATGTGGATCGCGAAACACGAAGCTTAGTTTGACTCCTTCTTGCATATCAGAAGCACAATCATTGCTTCCGATTGGCTTCTCTGGAATGAAGGCTTGGATTCATGGGCGATCGATCTATATATATCTGTTGGATTTTGTAGCCATCGGCGTTTGGGCGTTCGCGCTTACAACTCTATGCTGTCCTATGGAAGGCAGATTCCGTTTCCGATTACTTAATCCAATTTTGTACACTGTGTCTCAGTTTTGAGCGACAATTCTACTTTTTGAGTTTAGAATACATTTAGTCTGCAGCCCATAAAAGAAGTTTTGTTGCTATGGTTAAGAGCTTAGCAATCGATTTTTACGATACTTTGACGTTTTGACGCAATCGCCATGTTTTAATTAAGTTGTGATTTCAGATGGGTATGAAAATAACTGCCCAACTACATTGTATGAATTCAGTAGAAAATGTTTTCACATTTCCGCGATTGTTGATAAACCTAAAACACTTTCCATGTTGACTCTTCTATGTATACCCTCAGATGAGATTTTCCTTATATATAATTTTGAGCTTATTTATCATTTATATCTTCTTCCTTCTAGTTTGCTTTATCCTAATCGTAATGACGTCAGTGATGGCACATTGTATCTAAGTGTATGTAAATTTACAGCTGTGGAGTCCAGGGTTTGGCATGTTTTTTCACTGGAGTTGAATTTTTTGAACGTCCAGGAGTGTGATTCGAAATAATGAATTCGTCAGAGACTGAATTCCATACATTCAGTGGTAATATTAAAAGTCGGAATTTTCTTCGGAGACTCAAAAAGCATAAAGTTCACTAATCTTTTTTAGCTGTCCATTAAGGAAAGCTGGCATACGCCAATGTTTTTATTATCATAATCGGAGTCAACCCGGAGTTGATTGTAGGTTTTCCCTGACTCCGCATTATAGCGCATAATTACTAATACTCTGTTCGGGAAAGGAATTCTCCAAGCCAACTTATTGCTGCTTGGTTTGGGAACTGTAAACAGTTTTTTCTCGTTAATGTTTCGCCAGTTTGATTTTACGCGTAACTGGTAATTTCAGTTTTCCTTGCGTTTGGTATTTTGTTTCAATCCTGGATTGAAGAATCAAAATTTTCCTTCTTTTAGGATCATTAAGTTTGGATTGTTTGAAACTTGTTATGTTGGACTGGAATTGGCGCGATGTGAAGTTGAAACGTATGTTCGATATAGTTGATGTAAGTATTATTATATATATATATATATAACTAAGGTGGGTATAATATTTAAAAATCTATTCCCCCCCCCGTTTTCAATTTTCTAGTGGTCACGTGTTAAATAAATTTTCTTCGTTTTCTTAGCAGTAGTTGGGTAGTTTATGGGTTCTGTTTTAGGGGTTCACCCTTATTCCATTCAGTCATTTCATTGAATCATCTTTTAAAATATTATCCACTGAGAATTTTGAGTTCCTCATGTGATTGAAGGTGCGTTTAGCGCGTATTTAACTGTGGCTCAAAGATCTTGCAATCCTCATGTTTTCTTGGTGTCACAAGTTAACTGCTTTTTCAGCGAGCAAAAGTCAAGTTATCAAATCATTTTTTTTACAGATTCGAAACTCACTGATGGCATTACTTAAAGATTATATTATACCATCGTGTAAATCAAATCATACCAAAATCGGATTGTACTGATTGAAGATAGCCAATAAATTATTCACAAATTTGTCATCATTGGAAGAGTAAGGAAACACGGACGCGATGAAGATTTTGCGGAGAATCTGTGACCACTTGCTTGATCGGAGTCACCTGTTGTTGATTCTATTCTACGAAATCGATTTATTGTTTGTGCCTTTTCTTGTCATCTAAATGTTCCAATTTCAAACCAGTCAAAGATTTGAAGTATGATGAATCTTATAACCGTCCTCGTCCGATTTAATAAAAAGCCATACCAGCGGAAAGCCATGAGCGTCTCAGTGGTACAAGCTCCCACCTAGCTTTGATGCTTCATCTTCAAATTTAAATAATCCGCTTCTATAGCCTAACATTACTCTATATCTACTTCTATTATACCTCAATGGTAGATATACCGCATGGGGAACATTGCCGGACCAATGCGATAAACGAAACATTATCACTGGTGCTAAGCTGGAAATAAAAACTTCAGTTCAGTTTAGATTTGATTGCGTAAGTAAAGTGAAACCTTTGCAATGAAGGAATGAACACAAAGTAATTATTTTTTGACAGCATTTATTCATCCGAACAGCTCAAATTATGAAAAAAATGAAATAAAGCAATATTTAACTGAAAAAATGGCTGCATATAGTTTCAAGCAAACTATATTGTAGAATATTGACTTCTTTATCTGAGAGCTAGTCACTTACACAATAACAGGGTAAATCGAGGCGTCAAATGGCAATAAAAACAATAGTTTTCTAGGAGACACCATAACAAAACGGTTCATGATCACACATTTGTGTCCGGTAGCGTTGTCGTTATTAGGTTGTCGAGTCCCAACCATATAAACCACCAATTGTTTCCAATTCCATGTTTAGATGACTCCATTTCTAACCGTTTGTATTTATTGAGAAAAAGCAGTGTCTGGAGCGATATCACTATGTTACAATCAAAATAAGCTAACTTATGGAACGGAAATTATGATGAAAAAGGGGTTATGAATGAATTGTATCTTCAGTAACTCAAACGAATTTCCATGCTTTTGCTTCCTTGTCGTATGGTTTACTCTGGATTCCGTTTCTCGTCGTGCTCTCGAAATTTTTAGCTTCTGTTGTAACGACTGACACTCTTCCTCCCTCTGCTACTAAAAACATTGAAAAATGGAATGGGCGTTAGACAATAGTTTTGACAAGTTCACGTATATATGAAAATTCCCTAGTTTTAGTTCATCACTGATTTGAGTTCATGTGCATTTGTAAAGCAAATATAAATCTTTTATAACAGGGTGGCTCAACAAATCGAACCCATGGATTTCTTTATTGCTTCTACTATAATAGGGAAAACTTATTTCAGACTCGAACTTTGTTTGTGTATCATTGTACCAGGAAGTTTCAATGATCTAGAACGCTTCGCGCGACGAAAGTTACGTTCTCACTAGAACATGTTCCAAATAGATTCTGTTTTTATGGTGTCACCCTATGTAATATAAGAATCGTGTTGTTTTTAAAAAAATGAAATTTTAATAGTATAGTAGGATTTTCTCTCATAATTAACGACCAAGGGCTAAAGTTCATTATCATCAGATTCCTATTTTATTTCGATTTTCTAGTTTCTATAGTAGCGCATGAATTTTGAACACACGTTGGCCTCAAATAACGATGCGAGAAACTTCTAGGCGTAGCTCGAACGCCTGGGTTGTGCAATTGGCTCCCGGCTCCGGTTTGAAAAACAATTTGACTCCCGAACCCGAAAACTTTATTTTCTATTCAAACTTGCAACTCCTATCATCACCATATCCGACTCCGGGGAATTTTGAATCCGAGGAGTTTACATATAAACATGCCAAACTCCGACTCCTGTATAGAGTTCAACATGTAGGAAGTAAACGTTTATTCCGAAGCATAAATACATTAACAGCTTGTGAATTGCATCTTTCATCATGGACTAACCATTTATTTTTCCGGCGTGAATTGCCGCAGCACAAATGAACGAATCTTCGGTATAAATGTCGTTTCCCCACACTCGTTCAGTTTCTTCCTCACAGCCAGGGGGACAAATAACGGAATATTCTTCATCCATTATCATATTTGCTTCCACATCACATGTGATTGTAAAGGTTGATGTGTGCTGGAGAACGGCATCTGAAACATTCAGAGAAAACAGGTTGTGCGCCATCTTGGTGCGAATACTTCAGGAGGTCCGAAAATTGACACATATCCGCGTACACTGTTGATTGGGACACGACATTATTGCAACTCCGCTGGGTAAATAGATAGAAAATAACAAACAGTCCAAGGCTAATTAATGCAGATTGGGATGTTTACAGGCAACTATTATATATGTCCATTTTGCGATATATTTCCACAAAATGGTTAGCAAGTTTCTGTCTTGATAAAAACCTTTGGGCTATATTTCGGCAACCTCTAAAATTTAAAAAATCCAAAAGATATTTTGTAAAAGAACAATAGCTATATATCATATTATTATTCAAATATCTATATAACGGGCGAATGATTGATGTATTCTTGTGCCGGGTTGACACGCTTCGTGTAAGTGATGACGTAACCGAAAGTACTTTTGCACTTAATTCATTGATAGATTTTTTCGGTTGAATTCTATTTACTGCAACATATTGTCACGAATTTGAAACTTTTATAACGTTGCAGCAAAGCATGTTGAATGCCGTAATATCGGCAATTTGATGTGAAGGTCTTATACAATCTAACAATAGAAGTTCAGTTTGGACACATAAATGCAAAAACGATATCTACATTTATGCAAACAGAGGCAACAAGATCGTCTTAGCGGCCGGCCAACTCTACAAAAGTCATTTAATGTATATATATGCCCAACAGATATAACTTCGATAATTTCCCTCACCCAAATAAATGCAATATCGGATCGATCGAAAATCTCGAATGCAAAACACAATAGAACAGACTTGTGTGAATTAAAACCAGCCTACTTTTGAATTAAATTGCCGCCTTGAAATAGGCTTGCTGATATTACAAACCATATAGTTATATATTATTCAAATGAAAACTTTGCTTAAAAATAATCCCATTAGTCAAGATTTGGAATTTCTATTGTTTTGCGACTGACTATCTTACCTTCGAATGTAATTGATTTTCTCCATTTTCCTTTGGACTTGCTCTCAATTGTATTTTGTGTACTTCCAGCATAAGTTGACATTCCTGGAATCTTTCCAACCATAATTTGCCCTCCTACGTCAGCTGGCATTGAAAATAAGAAAATAGAATGTTAAATTTGAAATTAATTATGTGATGGCCTGCTTCATGAATTTCCGGTGGAAGACGATGATTGATGGACATTAATTTGTTATTTGTGTGGTGTAGTTCAAACATCACTCAATACCAATAACATACCAACTGAAATTTAACAAAAACCAAAACTAGGAAAGTGCTACGGATGAAATGAGTTTAAAGTCTATAAGTTAATTAAACTGAAATCAAATTTTGCCATTTAAGCAGGAATGATATTTCATTCCTATAAATCGGATTACTGACTTCATCAGTGGTTTTGGGCGTTGCTTCCGTATGGTATACAGTCGTATCGTCGTACCTTTTTGTATATTTAGTAATCTGATGCACGACTTACCGCGTTATTTAATAAAATATATTTTCATCTCCGAATTATCGTTTTGGTGATGCCGTCTTACCAAAGATTACATTTTACAGGCATAATAATTTGTCATTGATGCTTTATTGTTGATGGAAGGTAGGCTAAGAATTTGTTTGGTTTGACACGTTATGAGTCGTAACTCCTATATATATAACAAAATCCTATAGTATTTACCGTTCAATCTTCCGTCATGAATAGCTGCACCACATATGTAAGAATCATCAGTATAGACTCCTGTTCCCCATACTTCATTATTGTCAATATTCATATCACACCCAGCAGGACAGACGACCGTGAAAGCATCATCCACCATGAAATTTGCTCTTGTTTCGCATGTTACTGTTAGTATTTTTTATCATCAATATTAGTATAAAAAACAAGAAGTTATATGGATTCAAGACCGACAGTGGGTACAACGAACTTGCTGTAAAATTTTCCAGTTTTCTCAAAAATAGTTGGTGTCACGACATGTTTTGTATAACTATATGTTTTATATAATATTGCGAGGCTCCTCTCTCTAATTTGAGCACGTTTATGTAATTATGTTTGCCAAATTGTACATTCACTCGACTAGAGTAACTAGGGCTCGGACCACAGTATCGTATTTTCTGTTATTAGAGCCACAGTCAAGGTTTAAAAATTATCGAATTCCAGATTCTGATACCGAAGTATTAGTCGTTGTTTTTTTTTTTTTTTTTCTTTGGGCTCTCGACTATATATCGTTGTCAATGACTGAAGGTAAAATTAGAACATCAACCCTGAATTTACTTGTTCGTTTTTTATAAATAGCACGGCTCACGCAATACAATACCATGGATCTTAGTTTGTAGTCAGTTATATATATGTACTCAACTACTTACATGGATACATAGGCTCAACTTCAACGCATGGTCCTGAAAGTAAGTAAAAATATTTAGGCAAGGTTCTATTTTAGCGTTCTATTTTGCTGATCAAGAGCGAAAAATAAACTTACTTTGGAAGATGACTGACGCGCTTGACCACTTGCCATATTCAAATGATTGTATTCCGTTACGATTCGCAGCGCTGTAAGTTGCCTTTGCTTGTACTTTATGAACTGTGATTATGCCTCCGAGAGATTCTACAATTAGATATCAAAAACTGTCAATTTTTCATCATATCCAAATCTAAGACTCGGAACGGATATAAATATAGCATCAGGTATGGAATAGAAAATCATAAATTTATACCTTTGAGATAACCGTTATGAATTGCAGCTGCACATAACGGAGAATCACTGGTGTACACTCCATCTCCCCATACCTTTGATGATCCACCAGAACATCCAGCAGGACATTTGAGAGAAAACAAATCATCACTGATGAGATCGGCAGTGAAATCACAAGTGGCTTGATGAATAATGTTTGATTTAATATAAACAAATGAATATAAAATTTAATGAAATCTAGGGCCTGTGGCCTGGTATAATGATTATATATTATAGTCTATAGAGTATATATATTAAATCATATATAGAGAACTTTATTTCGATCGCAGACCTACCACATGATCACGATATTGATGATAAAGATCGTATAAGCTACGTCGAACTGAAAATTTGGAAAGTAATACTTGACAATTGCTGCTAAAATCTCAGTTAATGCGAAACAAAACATTAGTTTAACGATACAGTTCTATTATCAAATGGACTAAAACTCACTACATTCGACGTAAAATGTAATGAAACTTCAATATCTTACCCGCCAGTATTGATCCAACCTTTTCTATGTTATCTGAAACAAATAATAAGTTGAGTTATTATCAAATTTCTATAAAAAATATGTATCTTAATTAGAACCACATACACTTACCAGCAAAAGTGAAAGCAGTGGAAGATTCGGCAAACGGTTTACTTATAATTCTTTGCTTTGTATTTCCTTCGTAAGCCTTCATTCCCGATACTCGCTTCACAGTCACTGGTCCTCCAAGAGAAACTGAAACAGATTACAGAAATTTATTTATAGTAAATTTGAAATATTTTACCCAAAATTACAATTTAATAAACCGTTTTCTTACAGAAAATTTGTAGTGAGAGATATGTTTTAATATTGACGCAATAACAACACAATTGATTCACATGGACAATGCAAGGTTATCTGAATAGAATCGGTCATAAAATGACGATTGAGACTGTATATCCATCTGTATTTCTGGTAGTCCAGAACATACAAACAATATTCCCTTATTCCTAGTTTAATCAAATGTTAAATTCGATGATTCTTAGTCAAAATTTGAAAAATGTTTCAAATTATTTACTAAATCTATTTTATCAATTTCTCTTTAAATTATTATTTTATCCCCCAAAATAATAAAAAAATGAATAAAAATTAAACCATAAAATGCTGTATTTACTTTTATATTATATAATTACAAAAAGTAAAATATTGAACATTTTATAACATTGTATAAGACCGTAATAAATTTTGTTTTTCTCATAAAATTTATTTTAGCCTGGAGCTTTCAGACGAAGTTTTTAAAGCCATGAATAATCAACCACGAGACATGAAAGCGTTGCTTACCACGACATCACTAATTCAAAAATCCAAGCTAAGGTATTTTAATATAATTTAAGATTGCGCTGGAGCGTTTCGGAGCCATGTGGATTGAGCAAAACACCGTGTGCTTGGTATTTAGCTATTTACTTGGGTTTGGCGGTTCAGTTTATTTCAGTTCATTTTATCACCAATAGATTGCGGTTAAAATGTCATAAATCAGCGTTTTTCATATATATATTAATAATTTTTTAATAAATCTGAAACCGAAATGCTGAATTACAAAGCCTAATTTAAATTACCGTGACATTTAAACAATTTTACTGCTCTTTCCTATATACAAATGACGTCATGACTTTTTTGGTTGTTTATCAAAATACTTAAAAAAGACAATGATAAAGTTTCCAAAAGTCACTTGAACCCAAATAAATAAGCTTTTATTAAAAATGAATAACATCTTAAAATGTCAAAGCTATAACATGAAAGTCATGTCACCAGGTTAGAGTATATGTGTCATATATGATTCATATTAGTTAAACAAAACAATTTTCTATGATTAAAGTTAAGAAGAAATCAAATTAAAGTTTTAATCTAAAACGACAATCTGAATACAGATTGCAAAGTCAGGGAAATGCTGCGTTAGTTTGATTTTTCAGAAGTTAGAAATTATAAGTTGTCAAGTATAAACCAAAGATGAAACGCGCCTCACCGGAGCACTTTTTCACTAGCCCATCTTTGGCACATTGAAGAACAAAAATTTCTAATTGATATTGCCTTGACTGAAACTTTCTTTCAAGCGAAAGTTATTGACTTTTTACAAAACATTAATTGCATGAGAATGTCGTTGTGGCGATGAATCACTGACGGTATTCATGCTCACAATTAAATCTATAGCTCAGGGCGTTTTAACCTGTCTGTTAGCGTTTATGTTTGAAACAAAAGGAATCTATGAAACAGTTGATCTAATACGGATTAACGTCTTCGTTTACGTCTTTTAATATTAATGAAGTACACTCTGACCTCATCGGTGGTTTATACAAAGTGAAATAATGAACGTCCTTTAAAATCGTCTGAAGAATTTGGAATTGTAAATGTTAATCTCTGAACTGACAACACCGTACCAACGTCAAATGGATAGAATTTAAAATTTGCTTGTCAGCTGACATTACTAATACAGTAATAGGACATAATTCATTGAATTTAAACTGTACTAAAGCCATAGAGCTAGAAAGCACTCACACCTAATGTACTATTCAATAGTCCATTAGAAATAAAATAAAAAATTAACTCAGGAAACAGAGTTGTACATACAAGTGCCAATAATAACTTTCAAAATAAGCTTAGGGATGAATATAAAAAAAAATAGTTGGGACCACATAAATTGCTGTATTCTGTGCAGTGAACATCGTGTTCACATTTTTTTTTTTCATTTATGACGTTGCGCACAAACAATTACACGGCCGTGTATATAAAGGTTATGCACTTGACCTGATCTTTGGCTCTCATTAATTTAAATATAGCTACAATTAACAATTAATTGCTTGAAAAAGTTTTATTTGTAGGTGTGATGTGTTCGATGACTTGATGTTTTTGTTTTTAAAATTAGATCGATCGTGCTAACATGTACGTTAAAAATTGCTGTGAAAGTTAGAATGTGACCATAGTGAAACGTTGTTCATTCACAAATATGATCATTGATTACATCAATTCATGGCAATATAGAACAGTCAAACACCGTTACAATATCAACCTCTTACCATCGATAATTCCAGCGTGAGCAGCAGAAGCACAGATATGAGAATCAGATTTGTATGTTTCTGATCCCCAAACATCGTAAGTTTCGAAATCACAGTCACCAGGACAAACAACGGTGGAAACATCATCACGCAAGTGATCGCCCCGAAGTTGGCATGCAACTAAACGATTGGAAAACAAGCAAAATTGTGACTTTAAGCTCGACAAAAGACGATCTTTTTATTGAAAGATATAGAAAAAACGTTAAATAAAAGGCAAAATTTGAAAAACAAGATTTACCTGTAACGATTTCGGGTTGTTTGATTGTCGAAGCTGCCAAACAAAAACAAACAAAAAAATATTTTATGATTTTCTTCAATTAATATGTGCAAGGATAATATATTATGTACTATCGATTAGGTTACTATGGGACCAGTTTCTCAGCTGGATCCACTTGCTTATAATGCAAGGATGTTGTAGCAAGAGTAAAGATAACAAGTATAAATATTTTGAATTACTTTGTTAAAATCTCTAAAGGCAGGTATAATTACCTCCGACTGAACATACGGTAAGCTCATCTTAACCATGGCGAAGCCTTCAAAACACACTTCTATTCGATTTTGCCAAAGATGTTAGAAATTGAAGGTATTGCTTCAAAGAAACTTGGTACATCGACCAAAATAGTTGTATTCTAACCTTGGAAAATGAATGACGTATTCAAATATTCACTGTCTTTAGAACCGATGCTATTTTGAAGACTTCCAACAAAATTGATGTTGCCAGATGTTTTGAACACGGTTACCACTCCGCCAAGTGGTGCTAAAAAAGAACAAAAGTATTTTTAGTGTCATATTGTACACCCGAAACTGTTTTTAGTCCAGCATTGTCGGCATTATCAAGTACTGGCATCAACTCAGACAAACCTAAAATAAAAAAATACTAAAGACAGTGTTAAGTATTTAATTGTAGGTGTGTATTCTTAAAATAAAATGCAGCTGGCAACAAAAAAACTTATCTTGATCGATTCCCAGTTCAACATCGAATTGTCAAGGTAACACGAAAGTATGGCACGTCTGCGCAATTTTTGTACTTGTACATATAAAGCCAAAACCTAATTTAATATCGAGTATCCTTTGAATTCTATCTGGTTATTTTGTCCAGACAACATTGTCCACCAAATATAATTGTTGCAGCCCTTTGGAATTTCCAATGCAATATAACCAACGGGCTTGTATTCTATGCAAAAAGTGCCTGGCGAAAAATAAGTATATTCAGTAGTGCGACATGCTCTGAAGACTCGTTTTATGTACCCTGACCAATAATAGTTTGCTGTATTGCGACTTCCGCCGAACCCTTCTACATTTTGGACGGAACGGGAATATACCGTCTCATATTCGGATTTTTTAAATCGATTTTAATTTGAGAACGGCTGATCACAGTCCGTTTGCGCAAAAATAATCATAGCTAAATTAGACACATTCTCTCTTACATAAAGTATATTATTAAAACATCGCAATTAAGTAAATTACATATGGCATATTTTTATGAAATGTAATTATTCATCCTAATTTACTTTTTTTACCCTTGTCTTGGTATTTCCTGTTTTTAAAACGACAAAAGTGTGAACAATTTGAAAAGAATTTTTATGATTATTTCACAAGTTGTTTTGAAATCACATTCATTATATATGTCCGAACTTATATCAGAGAAGCCCAGCAAACAGTATAGTTATATAGTTAATCAGGGCATATAAATAACCTATTGCGAGTCGAAAAAATTCTCTCACTAGATTCAGTCCAAATTTGCTAACCGTAACTCTTTTATATTACAATGACTTGAAATTACTTATCAGTTTCGTTTGATATTCTAATTTATTGCTTGAACTGCCAATTCTCAAGTTATTTCCAAGCCAATGCAATTTGTCATCATTGAAATAAAATTTTCTATTTTTGTACAAATCAATTTAAAAGGTCGTTTACGTCGTTTTTTGAGAACTTGTAATCAAATTCAAATTGAGCTTAAAGTGGCAAACGAATGTCACTTCTTCTTATTACAAAAATTTGTAAAAAAAATAGTTGAAATTTGTCACTTCACTTACTAAATATTTGATTGATCTATTGATCATCATAGTTTATACATGACAGTATTCATACGACGTGTTTCCCTGACTTACACAATATTTTTTTTTTAAATCAAAGAACATTTACTTAAAAAATATGTCTATAAACGAGGATAATAATGATGTATGTACGTATATGGATAATTAATTTAGAACATGGATATCATCAAAGTTCCTTACCAGGTATTCTTCCTGCATGAATAGCACTTGCGCACAGGAACGAATCTTGAGTGTAAATCCCAGTTCCATAAAGTTGATCCGACACCGTATCACATCCAGGGGGACATCTTGCAGTAAAAACTTCTTCTTCTACATGATCAACACGGAAGTAGCAAGACACTGAAAAGGTAACATATATAAGAAAATGTCATTAAAAGTTAAATGATTGTCGAGCCAGAATTTTCAGGTCGGTTCAAGGAAGATCTGTAAACAAACATTTTCTTCGCCTTTGCACATGACGTAGTCGTCAAGACGTGGCAATAGATATTTCGTATTTGACTAAATGGATAATTTAAACTTTTGTACCCACTTTATACATTCGAATCAATAACTGGGACTTGCCTGTATAATCATACCAGGACTACAAAGGATAGAAAAAGTATTTGCGTTCAAATATCTATCAAAAATCTTGCCGGATATCTAATCGTATCATACTGATGCTGAACAAATCATATGAATAAGAGTGTTCTGAACCGAAATCAATCCTACAGTTTTTACAAGCACATATAATTAAAAAATATAAATTATCTACCTTCGAGTATAGATGAAGATTTCTCGCTTGTTTCTGAAATATAACAAAAATGAAATAATTTAACAAGTCAAGTCACCTAAGTCGATATATTTTGATCCGGTTGGCACAACTTTTATTTGGAATTGGTGAATGATTCTTTTGTTATTTACCGGTACTATAAAAGGTTTAGCGTCATTTTATATAGTTTTATAGCATAAATGCTTCTACGATAATCATTACTGTGTTGGTGACTAAATGCGTCGTACATCGCTGACTCATGGAAAATACCAGTTATTTTCGATGACCTTTTATTTTTAACAAAATAAATTTCTTTAATAAAATAGATTACAATCAACAAAATACCTTCGGGCGAAATTTTACTAATGTCAGATCAAGTTGTATACTGAATAATTCTTGATGTATTCAATTTACACGATTTGCCTCAAAAATGGAAGAAATAGCTAAATTTGAATTTCAGCTTGGTTTTGATTCGTTTGATAAATATTGTTGATTTTCTTTCAGATATCGACACCAACATTTACAAAAATTGCTGTATTTTCTATAAAATCCACATTTTTTGGGAGATCTAACGGGGATTTTTTGTGTTCCTAACGTATAAAATTTTCATTACTTTGAGATGTTGTAATACCATATAGTATACTTATAAAATAGCATATTTAAAATATGTTGTCATGAAATTGTAAGACCTAACAATGCAATAACGCATGTACATAATTAAAAATATAATGCAGATATTGTAATGAAATTGCATTCACATCATATTCCTTCAAATATTTTTAGTGAAAAAAGGAAAAATAAAAACAATATTCCTCACTTTCTAGCTCAAATGATTCTTTTCCACCGCTATATCCCGAACTAATAACTCCGTTTCTCTTCTTGCCTTTGAAACCGTTCTGCACTCCAGCTTTGATCACATGAACTTCTCCTCCGATGGAATCTTAATTTAATGAAAAATTTTCACAATTTGAACGAATATATTTCATTTTACTTAACAGATCATGTTGTCACATTCTCTCGAAACAAGGCTGTGAACTGCAACAAACATATATTTGATGCTCAATTTAGGTATGATTACATCAAAGGTGAGATTTAATTTCGAAATATTGTACAATCTTTTCCCCGCTCAGGTTCAACCAAAAATTCAGTAGTGACATATTGTATACACGATATGTTATGGAATTAATATTTTCATCACGATTTACTAATACAAAATGATCACCAACACGTATTCCCCGATCGTGTTTAAATGTGAATATATTGGGCGGTAGTCCAATGGTTAATGCATTCGTGTCAATTCACTATGATGGTAAGGCAAGTTCGAATCTTGGGTTCAAATCCCATGCCAGCTACCTCATCCAGGGTGTAATAAACTAAGCAGGTGGTGAAGATTCTGGTCCTTTCAAATTATAGTAACTCCTTGTGCAGAGCCTTGTTCGCAGTCGTAAAAATAAGTCGTACAAAAAGAAATTTAATAGCTCATGTTTATAGGCAAAATAAACGCAAATATCTAGAATGAATGAAAAACACCTCAAGCAATCTCCACGCAGTTTCCTTCGAGTTTTTTTTAATTTAGTCAACTTCACGTATATTATCCGCGTAGGAATTTGAAATGTTTACAGGTTATGTTCTTATTATAACGACTGCGTGAATGACATTGCACTAATTTGACCCTCGGGTTTTGAATAACAATTAAAGTTCTTGATCGTGTTTCCGATTCTTTTAAAATTGCAGTTTGAGCTTTGTATAAAATTACTTTGAAATCCCGAAATATCTACCCAAACGTTCAAATTAGATCGATTTAATGCGAGGTTAGAACTTTCACTTCTTGGTAATTACTATCCGAGTTCAACCTAATGCTCAAGCGCTTGAATTATTTGTTAGAAAATTGGTATGGAAGTTTGTCATTACCGATATAGAATCGACGTGACAAAAATAACAAAATTTTCGATATTTTTAGGTAGATTGAAATTATGGTACTCCCGTAGTGTGTGTACCAGATTAGGGTTAGGCCTTATTGTTATTGTTGTTTCCTTATTTATCTCTATTACGAGTTCGGGGACTGTCTTGTTAGCCACGTGATATACCCCCTGCCCATAGGCTTCCGTCCTTTTACACAACTTGATGTAAAGTGGGCGAACAAAATTAGTTACCTCCATATTGGTACACATACTCCTGGAGCGCCGAAATTATTGTTTTAATATTGATAAAAAATGATAAACTAGAAATTCGAAAATAAAAATGATATGTAAATTAATAATTTTGATTCAACAGAAATTGGGAAATATTAATATAGCGGACCAATTCATAGATCCCAAATAAATGTCTTTCAACCTGTGAAGTTTATAACAATACAGCTTAATTAGAAACTATCGATCCATTTATCGAAATATTAAATAATTCGAGAGCAACCTCAATATTTATTTAAACACGGACTTTAAACTTGGTACCTAATGCACATTATCCATTTCTACTTTTATTCGTCCTAAAATTTTCCGTTACCTTTAATCATTCCACCATGAATAGCGGCAGCACATAAATAAGAATCATCAGTGTACATCATATCTCCCCATAATCTATCTGTAACCACACCACATCCTCCTGGACATATTACATTGAAATCCGTTTCTTTTATCCAGCTTGCTTGCACGATACAGGAAACTGTGAAAATTACCAAAATTATAATTCTATTTATATTAGTTATGGCACAGTGGGTTGCGAACATGTCTGGCAAAGCTGAGATGGATAGTTGTTTAGATATTTGAAGTCATCCAAGTACAAAACAGTAATGATTGGGGTGTGGACAAATTTTCAAATAAAGTTCAATTCCACAAAATAAGCAAAGGCAAACACCTCAACTCGCAAGTACAGGGAGATAGTATAAGATTTCTTCATAAAGTTATTATACGACCAACCTACAAGTCAATTTCCCTATAATGTGGCGATAAACAACACGCTTTGGTACTGCCAGATACTCACATTACTATTTACGCTAAATATACATGGTACACATATATATATTCATTTTTATATATAAATGCACTAATCACAATTGTAATCGTATCAATAATTACATGTATTTATTATAGGCCTGAACAAAAACCAATTTCGCAACTATAATAAAATCCTCCGCTTACCTTCATAAACAGGTCGTCTTGCTTTTCCTGCATCTGTAATATAAATGTGCATAGATTAAATTATCTTCTTCCATGATCAGTCAAGTAAACAATCAGTGACAAGACAACCTACTTTGGAATATGAAGGATGTTTTTGCTTTATCATGCGGCTTTGACTCAAGTCCATTACGAGTTGCTCCTTGATATGAAGATTTCCCTTCGATTTTTCGAACTGTGACTGCTCCGCCGCGATCAGCTGCATAAAATGAAGCAAATAAATAATAAAATATCCTCCCGATTTTTGAAAGATTCAAACGTAGATTGTGAAATTCTGACTCTTCCAAAATTAGGATCTATGACTGTATTTTCAATTCAATTTAGACACCGTAGTTCTTTATGGCTTTCTGTCAATGAATAAAAATAGTTCGACAAAAATTTTGGCTCAGACTACAAAATAGCGAATTCAAATAACAAAAGTAAGCGTACAAAACTTTGTTGACGGCAACTTTTTTCCATTCTGAAATTTCAACTACAACTCTTAACTGTGTGTATTCTTGAATAAAACGACAGAAAACTTTTAGAATCCTACCTGATATGATTCCATCGTGTATAGCAGCTGCGCAGAAACTTGAATCTTCAGTATAAACACCTGATCCCCACAATCTATGAGAAAATTCGTCACATCCGGGAGGGCAAGTCGCTGTAAATACTTCTCCTTCAATGTGCCTCGCTTCGACGCAACAGGAAACTGTTCACAAACAGGATAAAAAATAATTAATGCAGGATAATTAATATACAAATCAAAAGGGCCCGATTTTGACGGGCTTCACACAAGTCAGTTATAGTTTGTCGTGTACTTAATACAGGCTTCATAATCGTAAGTAACCTAGTATGATTCAAAACGTAACAAGAATGGTCGCAATATAGAAGCGTGTACGTACGGTGACACGAGTCAACTTGTAACGTTACTTGTTAACGTTTTGGAAAATTTAACAACAAATTTATTTTATATATTTTTTTGCATTTGTCAGTCGTTGATAAGATAAATATAATTTGTTGCATAGTTTAAATAGACATGCTTCTCATAATAAAATCCAGAATCAGGCGTTTAAGAATTCACTCAAAAGCGTGCAAGATTGCTTACCTGATATACTTGTCTTTACTTCTTGGACTGAAACTGTGAAAAAGATAATGAACTTGGATTACGATATTAACTATACTCACATATCATGGGTCTATTTCGATTTCAAGAAAATCCGGAATCGATTCTCTTGTTGAAAAACGTGACAATACGTACGTCGCAATATATAAGCACCAAACGAGGCTTTACACAAGCCGACAGGAGGGCGCTAAGAGACAACAAACGAAGTTAATTTAAGGCTCTATATATTACCTAATGAGATTGAGATACGTTACTGGACGAGTTGTCATTTCAGCTCGAGGTTTACAGTCCATCATGTGTACCTGAGTGTTTGTGTACCTGAGCGCCATTGGCCCATGATATTGATCCAAACCTCTATGAGATTATTTTACAGTGACTTTATTTTACAAAATACTATTTGGTTGGTTGCTATTGGAAACTAGTAATTATTTATCTTGATTTGACACCTACATGGATTATAGTCTGATCTCAAATACATAAGATCTCTATGTCCTCCCTCCTTGGCGGCCTTTTCTTCTAATCCAATCGCAAATACTTGATAGTAATGATCGGATCCAATCAGCTGAAATTAACAACAATTATTTCTTATGTCATATAAATTCAATCAGAATTATTTAGCGACCATTTTTTTAACGAAAACACATCGAAGAATGTGCCATAAATTGATTTATCAGTCTGTGTATTTGGTAGTAAAATTAGATATTTGGGTTTCCTTTAACTTTTAGTTCCAATAAACTCACTAAGAAATCTGGATTTTTTAATTAGATGTTATTTTAAAGAATACCATGTTAATAAAAAATATATTCACATTCTAAGTTCTATACAAAGTCCCAAAAAGTTCATTTTTCCGGTTTACCGTCGGTAAAATATATGCGAGTAGTGTGCATATTTTCATAATAACAAAATGAAGAAGTTGTTTTAAATAATAGTAAATCACAAAAAATAGTAATTTCTTACCGAAGCTGCTTGACTTCCTGTCAGTATAACTGACAAAAACAGAAGTAACTCCCTCATGATATTTCCAAAAAATAAATGCTTTATTATTATTAATTGATGATGTATCTATTTAGTGTGCATGTATATATATTTAAATTTAATTTGTAGAGAAAGAGTAAATTCAATTAATATGATATGTTTAGCAACCACGCATTGAAATAAAAATAAAATTAATTCATTGAGATTTTGTATCGTTTTGTCTTCTAGTTTTCGTGGCAACCTTCCGATATACAAAACATAAACAAGTTTTTGTGATGAAAAAACTAAAAGTTTCCGCTTGAGTAAGATTTCATGTTTAGCTACAGATTTTATCAGAAAAACTTTATACTCCAAATTTCTCAAAAAAGTACGCCACAAAAATAAGTTTGTGTGAGTAGTCGTTGACAAAAAAGGTTTATTCATATCAACAAAAACAATGCTATGAACTATTTTTCTAAAATTTATTGTACAAATAATTATCCTTAGAATGCTTCAATAATATTCTAAATTTATAATCATTTTGTCATGGCCTCAATAACGAAAAGTAAATTGAATAAAATTGCAATACAAATTTTAAATGCATTCTATAAATGCAACATGTGTACTTAATTAGGCACGATGAAAAATATTATAGGAATGGTACTAAATATTCAACAAAACTAAACTGTTAAGCACTTCATAGACAGCACATCGCATAAGAACTTGAAAAAACTTTCTGCTGTCCTTAACGCTCAAACAGCAATACTCTCACGCGAATGAATTCGAGACAACAATTGACTTGTCAACAAGTTCAACAACACAAAAAAGAAAAAAGGGAGACAAGTGTACGATAATCTGACAAGACTTGATCAGATTTGGTCACGATAAAAATAGGCATATCTTAATTTTATTATTATTTTTTAATTGCACCATTACATTTTATTTCTTAGTCGGCGAGAAATGTGTGATTAATTGCTTATGTGAGTAAAAATAATATGAAGCCGAAATTACGCACGAATTTAAGTCCACATTTTTTTCTCGTTCGAACAGGCATGCGCCATTTATGATATGTTGTAAACAGATGAGCTAAGCTTCGTCATAATTGATCAATATAGAAATAGTCTTGATTTCGTAAGATGTCTACATCATGTCCATGTGAGATTAGGATATATAGTTCTAATGGATAGATGACTCGACCGAATTAAAATATGAGCAATTTATTTCTTATTGTTCAATTATAGCTGTTGACAAAATTATATCTCAGAGTTCTACGTCTACTCCCTCATCTCTAAAAACACGAAACGCTCAAAAAATAAATAAAACACCGATAAACCTCTTTTTGATGCAAAACCGGTTATTGTAAATACTTCAAAGCTGGGGGCTCCATGACAAAAAAATTCCATTCAAATTCAGCTTTGGGCTTCGACTTTCAATTACTCCTATACACTGCATAAACGCCTTTGTCATGAGGGCCCATTGTGTAGAGCAGGCCTGCACAACTCAAATAACACGAGGGCCGCAAGCATAAATCCGAAGGCCCGGCGGACCGCACACCTTGCCACATACATATTTCACAAGATGAACTACAAATCAAAATAATATTGTGAAACAGTTAAATTTAATGAAACACTTCCATTACTGGGGAGCTTAAAAATATGAAAAATCTTATTTTCTTGGGTAAAAGCAAGGTACAGTATTTTTGCATATGAGATGGCAAATATGTATGTGGTTCATCTACCTTGAAAACCCACCCTTCATTTTCAATATTTCTTTTTTATTAGAATTAGGTATTGCGTGTTGCAGTAAAAAAACTGACTGCAGGAAAATATTTTACTCAGGTTCAGTTTTGTAAAAACGTCCCAAATATATGTATGACAATTTATTTAGTTATATCTACCATTATTGGATATTTCTGTCTGTTAAATTACATTTTTCTACAAAATCTGCTCCAATTTATTTGAAATTTTACAGTAAATAGCAATATCTGCAGAATTTCTGCACCATTCATAAATGAAGGAATTGTTTTTTAAGTTCTAAATTTGATCAAAAAAGAAACTTCAGTTTCATAAACTGCTAGTAAAAAATAATGTAAATTATTGATAGGTTGCTAATATGCACTAATGGGTGTGAGATTGTATACCGATATTGTTTTAAGCGTGATTCAGTCTGAATACTGAGATATCTAAATCAGGGTTTCCCAAACTGGGGGGCGAGGGGTCGAGCAACGAATTTTAGAGGTCGCTAAGGGCACACCAATTTCACACAAAGTTTGATATTTATTGAAACTAGTGCAAAACCTAAATCTCACGATTTCGAATATGATCGGAGTAGCGGCGCGCTTGCATAACAATGCCGGCTTTGATTGTTAGACCCGAGAAGTGGCGTGTTTCCAAATAACCTGCGGGCCGCACAGAATGATCTAGCGGGCCGCATGCGGCCCGCTAGATCATTCTGTGCGGCCTGGTGTAGAGGTTTTGATGGAATTCAATTGTTATTCAAGCTTGATATTTCATCACTTTTTGTGCAACTGACTGCACTTCATGCGATGAAGTTTCATTTGTGGCTCGGCGGCGCCCTCGTTTAACGGCCGTTTTCTCTCCTGCCATAACAGGATGAACCGGAACGCGCCTAATTCTTGAAAATGTAATATATTTACAACACGACTCAGACGCTTACAGAAATTTTTTATCTTCCCAAATATAGAGCCGAAGAACTGCAATGAAATATGAAGAAATTATCTGAAATATATCTGTGTAGAATTACAAGATTATTCATAGCAATTCAATACAAATGTTATTATCAGAAATGTATAGGATGAATTTTCATGGGGCCAAAGGTCGGGGAAACCTCCATTACGTGTTACTGTTGTACCAAGTACTTGTCTGCTATGATGTAAAAAGAATTATGACAAAACAAACATAAGTTAATAACTAGGTTTACCAGAGAAACTAGACTTTATGTGGCATCATTTTATTTCAAAAACAGGAACGCAAATGCAATAAAATGTCCAACAACCGGAAAGCCGTTTGGTGCGTTCCGGCCACAGCTAATCACTATTTCCTTGGTTAACACAAACAGTCCTCAAACTCGTTTTAGAACTAAAATAGAAAAACGGGAATAAAATTATGGCCTAACCCTAACCTGATACACATACTACGGGAGTACCAAAAATTGTAAGAGTTATCATATGACTGTGTGTGTGTACATGATATATGAAAGTGACCTTGTAATTTAAAATAAAACAGCAAAATGAGGTGGAGTACTGGTTTCCACAGGACGTGTATATGAAAGTTTCAACCATCTTAGAATGCTGAAAATCAGAAATCGATTAGTTCATTAGTTACGGAGAAAAGCGATTTTTTGAGCTTCTTGCAAATTAAATACCGATCGATAAGTTAGACGTCGTCTATTATAGTATAGTGCAGGGAGGTCCAAGGTTGACGGCCTCGCGGGCCACAATAGTACCAAGAATTTCTAAACAGTGCAATACTTCTGACTTCGGAGAATTCAGAATTTCAATACGGACTCCCAACACCACGGCCTTGGTTAAATCTAAAGCACATTTTGTTTATGACTGAAAATTTTTTTTTTTCAATTATGCTGTCAGTTCTATTTAAAGTGGAGTCGAGGAGAAAAAATTCGGGTTTATCAGTGTGAACCACACTAAAATGAAAGGACAAATATACATTTAAAGAAAATTTGAGAATAAGCAACTTTTTCGACAGCCGACATCTCTGGGGCTAGTACTCACTCTGGTATATGTCAATCCGTGGTTCCGTGGTTTCTATGGTCTATGTCAGGGTGATCCAAGATCCGTGGTTCCGTGGTTTCTATGGTCTATGTCAGGGTGATCCAAGGTTGTCGGTCTTGCGGGCCACACTATTATTTTTTGTATTGTGCGGGCAACAATAGTGCCAAAAATAGGTAAACAGTGCAATACAAAACAAACACTTTTATTGTCCGAACAAAAAAAAGCGTTTTTTTTTTCTGTGACAACGAACAAGAACATACCGTGTTTTCCCGAAAAAAGACCTACACTGAAAATAAGACCCAGTCTGGAATTTGAAAATTATTTTATTATAAGCCCTCTCCTTAAAATAAGACCTAGTCAATAACGCGATTTTTTTTTGGGCCCAGTCGATAGCAAGAAATCTCTCTTACGCGTTTTGAATGATTAATAATCTATGTTTAGTAGTTATTTTAAATAAAAATGTGTTATTTACAAGTGAATGGATATCGGTTTTCATATTTCGTATATTTAAAAATCTCGTAATTCTCTACTTAGTAATTTTGTTACTTATCGATTTTATTACTTATCAATATTAATCGGTAAGTATGTTGATAGGTATTTGTCTGTCTGTATGTCTGTTAGATGCACGCGATATCTAATTAGTGATGGGACACAAGGTGTCACTATGGAGTAAGAGCGCTGTTTTGGGGGATCCCCTAACCTTCGTTCTTCGGTCTCCGACCGATATTCTCGCTTTGTTTTTGATAAATGAAAATATAGGACACCCTCCTGAAAATAAGCACTAGTGCTATTTTTTGTAGGAAAATTGAAAGAAGACCCAGTCTTATTTTCGGGGAAACACGGTAATATTAAAACGATCCATAGGTTCACTTACGTGTCCAATAACAAAAAGATCCATAGGTCCACTTAGTGTCCAATAAGGTTTTAAAACGAAACAATGAGCATATATATGCTCATATGCTCATTGAACGAAATAAAAACGAAAGTGTATTACGAAATGAATTGGTGTGGCTATATCGCTAAAAGCGATATATACTTGGATTAAACAAACATCATGTGTGCACAAATAGAAGAATGTGTGCACAGAGTTTATAGAATTCGCCGCAAATGTGTACCGACCGGGAGTCCGGTACTGCCAATGTCATTGGTACTGCTAAAAGCCTTTTCTCTCATTGCTATTGGTTGAACTATATGAGGTGTGTCGTGGGCGGAACAGCAGCTATGAATGTTACAAACAGAACGACCGTATCCCATGACTTCAGCACGTGCACTTCTGTTAGGACAGGGTTTTCATATTCATTCCGGTGGAAGGAAATGCGATTGCAACGCGTTTCAATCAATCGTTTTTTAAACCTGTGAACTAGATTTATGTAGCAGTTGCGTCAATAAAACGACTAATTGAGTCTTTGTACCGGTACTGTACACAGATACACAGCGGGCTGGCAGTAGTACCGTACCGGTACATTCCTGCATTCTTTGTACCGATAATGTCTGAATGTAATGGAACCATAAAATACCTACGTTACGGTAACAATCTACGAGCAGCATACCTTTCCATCTTTCCAGGCGCAGCGGTGTGGCTCAACGGGCTAAGCGTTAGGAATACGCTCTCCACCGCACCTCTAATTACTCTGCGTGGGTTCGCAGGTTCGAATCCCATGCAGGGATGGTTATGTGCGAGAGGATTGCTGGACTCCTCGCCTTCGTTGGGTGGTTCACGTAACCGCTGGTCGGTTACGGCTTCCTCCACCACCAAGTCCATGCCTCCGAAAACAAACAATATAACTAATCCCATACCCGACTTGGAATGGTAACCGGAAGAGAGGCCGTGGTTCGCCATATGGATAAGCCGTCTTATCGGCTTTCCTCTCCCCCGGGATAAATATGTAAATCCTATCCTAAAATCTGTACGTTTCAAACCTTACTCGAGGTTTTGTTCGCTTTCACGATTCTATAATCAGTTACTTTCATTTTTGTTTTTATCTATTATTTTATCGTCTATTGCTGATTATGGAGTCGAAATAAACCTATACAATACAGTACAGTACGGTACCTTTACCATTAGTTTTTATGCACTCGTGTTGTGATGTACCCGTACCGTATCCTATCACTTCATGCACCCAATTCTGGCAACTTTGGTTGGGCATTTTTGGCAATTGACTCCAACTATAATCAGCTTGGCAATATATTTTTCATAAAAGTTTATCTCTACTGTTCACTCCCATTTATAAAATCTATCAATTCGGCAGTGGCAAACGTTACAAATTTATTAATATGGTGTGGCAAGTAATTTTTTAACCACCCGTATGTAATTTATAACTTCTGTATGGTTGTGCGTGTGAGCGTATACATTCTGTACCGGTACGTTTTAAACCTTATCTAAGGTTTTGTTTGTTCTCCTGATTTCATAATCAGTTTTTATTTATTTTTTTTACCAATCATTTCATTGTTATGCTGATTATGGAGTCTAAATAAACTTATACTTATATATTTCATCAGACTTTATTTCATGTGTGTTACGGTACCCGGTGGCCGGTACCACTCAATATTTTTTTTCAAATAGAAAGCAAGATATTTGAATGCTCTTTTTCTGTATCTGGATTTAGAAATATCAAATCATACTATTATCATGAATTTAAGTCTAAATGAATATAGGGTTGGGGACAACATCAAAACTCATTTGTATGGAAAGCCATGTGCCAATGATTCTCAAAAGCGATCATATTTCGAGTTTTTATAGTGATTCAATTGCAAAAAAAAACGGTTATTTATAGATTTCCAATCAGTGTCATATTTGCTTTCAAAACTTGTATGAGCAGTTTTAAAAAATAAAGAAGGTTGTCCTTGCCATACTTTATTATGAATATTTTTTGTGTTTTACATATTTATAAGGATGGAATCTCAAGACAGCTTTTTGTCTTCAGTTTACTAATAATTATACTCACACCTGTTTAGATTCTGCTGTAAAGTAGAAATAAGACTAAATATGTCGAGATTTTGCCCACTACAGTGTATGAAATCTACAAAAAACAATGCTGAAAAAATTGCAGTGCTTATTCTTAACATGGATTTAGGATGTGATATTTCTCCACCAATATTCCATCACTTATGGGACAAAGCGGTATTTCGAGCTTGTGCAGATGGTGGAGCTAACTTTGTTTATGATGTAATACAGAAAGGTACAAATGGTAACAGAACGAAACACATGCCTGATCTTATAAGTGGAGATTTTGATTCTATTCGACCTGAAGCAAAGCAGTTTTACGAGAACCAAAATGGAATATCTATAGTGCATACACCTGATCAAGATGCCACTGACTTTACTAAGTCCTTAAAATTAATATTTGAAAAAATTCATCAAAAACTTATTGACGTTAATCTTATTGTTGCCTTGGGTGGAAAACAAGATAGATTTGATCATAGTATGGCAAATATAAGTACCTTATTTCAAGCAGCAAATTTCCTTCCACAACATGTTCGAATTTGTCTTATGTTTGGTTCATCTTACGTTTGCTCGCTACCCAAAGGAAAAAGTATAATTGAAGTAAACACAGGTTTGGAAGGTGACTGGTGTGGGTTAATACCTATTGGAAATCCAGTCAATTTGACGACAACAGGACTTAAATGGAATCTCACTAATGACAAACTTGAATTTGGTGAACTCATTAGCACGTCCAATGAACTTGATGGATCTAATGAAGTAACTGTTGAAACTGATCACCCGCTAATCTGGACTCTAGCTTTCAAAACACTTCATAGTGATACATGAACAAACCTTAATTAAGTAAAATCATATTTATGTCAATAATTATAATCCAAAAAAGGGAAAGCAAATCATGTATTTTCTTTAATTTTGCAATTGCGCCTGATGCCTCAAGTTCATGTGTTCAGAACAATTAGCTATTTCCAGTCTCAAATTTGACTAGTAACTGGACAATGTGCTCTGCAAAATGAGCTCCCAAATCATCAGACTAGTTGCCACAAATTAAAAAAAAATGTTTGACATTCTCACCCAAACTCCATTTCAAGAGTAACCCTGCATCTGCGTTACACCAGTTTTAATAATAATTTACAGTTTGTGTTATTTTAGTCAAAGACATTCACTTTTAATTTATTTTTACAACTGCTGGACTATTCATCATCTTATGATACACATTAGATTATGAATGAAAAATGTGTTATTATCACATATAACACCTCTATATGTTTTATATCAAGTAAATTGTTTTAATTTGGATATTATATTATAGGGGTTTTTCCCTTTATTTTTCATATTTCAATATTGTTTTAGTTTTTTGATGTGCTACCTCAACTAGGATTCCTTCATTTTTGAATTTTTTTGTTGGAGTTCGGTACTGGGTAGACCCACGGTTACCATATTTTCTTGACTTCAAAGCCGGACGCCTCCAAAGAGAACAGCCCATTAGCTGTGATCATGTAATTTTACAGTTTCCGATTTTACTACATAAGCCTAAAAATCTTCTCTCGGAACTTCGCTACAGGGGTGGTAGCGCTAAAGTCATATTGGGGGGGGGGGGGGGGGGGGGGGGGGGCAATATAGGGCTGACGAAATGCGGTCGAGCATAATGCGCGAACATGTTCTTGTCACTGTTGTTGCTGTGTAGCCCAACGCTAGCCTACTTACTGACGGTGAATGTGGTATTTTGTTTATTTCGTTGTTTCCCGCTAACATTGTTAGCGAACGTATCACATGTAAAATCAATTTTAATTGGTCCTGTTCGGACGTTCACGTGAATGTAACATTTAACAACGTCTTTTTGAAGGTGTTATCTACAGAAAAGCATGCTTTGGCTAATAAGTAAATCTCAATGCTTGAAAACAGCAGACTATTTCATTATTCCTTTTGCTGTACATGAAAAAAATCCAAATTCGGATCGTTAGCGTCTATTCCTTTCTATTTTCGATCCGATATTTAGACAGAATATGCGCATGAACTCTCTATGACAATATGATCGATGAAGACTGCCGGGATAGCTTTGAATTTGACGTACGACTGAGATCACTCTGCATAGAGAGACTAAAATTAACGAAATCTCTCTATGCAGAGTGATCGAGTCGTATGCCAAATTTGAATTAAATCAAAATCAGCTAATTAAATTCAACTAAACATTGTAAATTATTCTTAAAATTTCTTTCATGATATGGTATGATTGATATATTATTATGTCTTGCTCTTCAAGTCTTGAACATCTCGAAATAGTAACAGATTTCTCATATTTTAAGTAGAGAGTTTATTTGTTTTGTCAAACAGAAAACATTAACACGACAAAATATAATTGTAAGCAACAAATTCTCGGTATAGACTGTATATCAACCGGTATCAATACGATCATGTGGAGATCGATATCAGTTACCAGTACCACTCAATATTTATAACGTGGAAGACAATAGCTTTAGATGTGATGAGACATCTAGGACAGTAGTCGGCAACATTTTTCAAGTGACGGACCGGTAAAGCCTGACCAAAATCTTGGCGGACCACCTATAAACAAACGAACTAAGCCTATGCAATACATTAAACGCATTATGAAATTTATGTTGACAATATACTAAACACGACGGTGATGCTATTTAACGCGATATCTGTATTTGTTTGACGGCCATTAACTGTTCCCATATTCGAGATATGGTCGACATTGACACACGTAACGTGTTTCTTACATCCACCCTACTTCGATATTTCGTTTTTGTAGTTATCAATATTGAAAACCAGGCCTCATATTGATAAGATTTTGGGAAAGTTAACAATTCCTGTATCATTTTGTTATGGAGGTCTTATTCGGACTGATGGGAAGCATTCTTATACGGGCGTAGAGAAAACAATTGACCCCGTAATATTGTGACATACTGACATGGCAATTGTTTATAAAGTCAGACATGCTGCTCAATAGTGTTGTGCAGTGGTCGGCAAACTTCATGTACTTACGGGCCAAATATACACATTTCCGGTAGCGCGCGGGCCGAAATATTCCTATTTCCGCCTGCGAACAATCGCTACATTAATTGAACTTCAATGGCGCATTCGCATTGTTGCCCTATAGCAACTAACCCCCAAATGTACCCCATTTCATGTTGAAATCATCATGACAAAGTTAATTTGTCCCAAAATTCGAACAAAGACTTTCGTAGTAATCAAATTACACCAGTTTTAAGAACATAACATGTTCCACCCAGTCATTATCAAATTAAAATTTATATTCTCAAGACCTTTGTCACTGATTGAAATATTTATATCTAAGTTCCCATCCGTACGATGTACATAATTACCCTTATTGAGATAATAGGAGTTTCTGTTTATAACGTGAATCACGAGCTCACGTTTACAGCATTTAATTGGATTTATGATCAACGTATAAATACGACTCCGATATCTTTCGATAGGGAGAGAAGACGATGAATACCATTCAAAGCTAGTAGGGATAAATGTTATAAGATTTATATTCTGTGTATCGTGGAAATCTGAGAATAAAATCAAACAGAGTTTTCTAAAGTTTCCTTCATTCACGTGGGCGTTGAAGCTGAAGGGTGAACGGGTAACTTGCAAGTCAGAGACAATCTACGAAATAGCAATATACGGTAACATCACATTCATCTAACAACCCTTTATGCTATAAATGGTGATCCCGACGTGATTTGAACACGCAACCTTCTGATATGGAGTCAGATCAACGGACAACAACCAGGACAAGCAACAATTGGACGGAATCAACGAAAAAGCTGACCAAGCGAAAGCTTTCAACAATTGCCGAGAAACCGTCTCTACAATACGTGCGAAAATCAAATTCGACCAATTTACGAACGTCGGGGAGATTCAAATTGCCTGGAACAACGATTGAAGTAGCAAATTGTTGACAAGCCGATATAATCAGAAACATTATGAAAAGACAATAATCTCAATTGAAAACAGTTGAACTATGGTAACGAACTCTGGAAACGTTAAAATCATGAATATGAACTGTATTGAACATCGATCGAAATGAACTCTTTTAGAACATGATATATGTTCGAGGTGGAAAACCTAATCAAAAAATGAACTGTTGAAAACAATGAACTATATGGACTGTTTTACGGTAAATCACCGGCTCTATTCCGAACAATAGAGAAATTGTCGCGCTTACCTAATGGATATACAGATCAGGAGCATGTAATTCCACAATTTGTTTCATGATTTGCAGGTTTTTCTCCTCATTGAGACAGACATTTTTCATTCTTCCACTATTACTAAGGTAAAGTACTTCTTTTTCTTCTTATATATATACATGGCGTTTCATTCGGCTTTCAATTTTTATAAATTAATTAATGGTAAAACTTTGAATATTCTAATTTCAAATACCTTTAAAGAGATTTATATTATTGAATATTTGTGGTTAGAATTTCTTTTCGATTAAATAGATTTCGTTGGAATTAAAATGCTCTCTAAAAGTAGATTCGAGCGAGTCATACTTTTAATTATTTACAAAGCCGTCATATAGAACGGTGAAATAATAAGCTCGTTAAACAAAAATTGTATCCAAAAGCGTTATTTTTTCAAAAAAGCCCTGAGATGGCATAAACTTAAAAATGCGTTTTTTCTTCCCGACATGGGACAAGCATATATTGACCAACTAGGTCTACAAAATCGTAACAATGCGATAAAGCGAGTATAAGTATTTTAACTTAGCGAAATACATTAAATTGAAAATATGTTTTAACCGTCCAAACCAAAATTTTTAAAATAAAAATACGCCATCCTTCTGTAATTCTACTTTACAATCTTTACTATTTCTATAAACTCTTCTTTATTTCAATGTCGTGTCTCATTGTAGATCATATACATGTAAATATTTTTTTTTTGACCTATATCATTAATTTTAACATTGTGTATTGTATTTTTCTATATATTTTCAATTTATTAGAGGGTGCCAAATCTTTGAACTTCCAGTTAGTAAGATGGGGAGATAATATAGCAACTAACCCCCAAATGTACCCCATTTCATGTTGAAATCATCATGACAAAGTTAAGTTGTCCCAAAATTCGAACAAAGACTTTCGTAGTAATCAAATTACACCAGTTTTAAGAACATAACATGTTCCACCCAGTCATTATCAAATTAAAATTTATATTCTCAAGACCTTTGTCACTGATTGAAATATTTATATCTAAGTTCCCATCCGTACGATGTACATAATTACCCTTATTGAGATAATAGGAGTTTCTGTTTATAACGTGAATCACGAGCTCACGTTTACAGCATTTAATTGGATTTATGATCAACGTATAAATACGACTCCGATATCTTTCGATAGGGAGAGAAGACGATGAATACCATTCAAAGCTAGTGGGGATAAATGTTATAAGATTTATATTCTGTGTATCGTGGAAATCTGAGAATAAAATCAAACAGAGTTTTCTAAAGTTTCCTTCATTCACGTGGGCGTTGAAGCTGAAGGGTGAACGGGTAACTTGCAAGTCAGAGACAATCTACGAAATAGCAATATACGATAACATCACATTCATCTAACAACCCTTTATGCTATAGCCCTTGTATTGCTGTGTTGAAAGCCACAATGGGCTGTGTATGTGGCGTTTTTTAATATATTATCCAACAATGCATTGTTTTTATTTACTTATTATCAATTTGAAAGATGATGTTTTTATGGCAACTTGTCGTCCAATTGATGCTCTGACAGGCGAGTACGAAATTTATTCTAAGTGTAATGCATTTTAGATAAAGCTGCTCAAGGCCATATATTCTTCCGACACATTACACCTTTTGCACTAGCGCACAGATATGCTGTGACGCAGTCCCGGGTCTCGGGGTCGAATTCGACGACTTGTTCCGTAACGAATTTAAATTAAAACCCTTAACAACTGCGATGCTGACTGGACATATCGAGCAAACCGGTATTGGAATGCGCAAGAAAGAAAAATATTTTTCCGTCTAAGCACTTTGGAATGCTCGACCCTCGTCGCTCCGTGTCCCGGACATTTTTAATTTTTAAAAATCAAGATTAACTCGAACGATATACAACCAACGCTACTTATTACAAAACAAGCACCGTACATCAGCACTTGTTACCACATAAAAATCCGAGTAGAGACAATAATAAATTTAGAATCATATTTGGTGTTATGTATTAAATGTCGGGTCAATCGAGGGCCGCAACAAATCAGCTCAAGGTCCGCAGTTTTGCCGACCCCTGGCGTTGTGTTTGTCTGGTTTACTGTTGTGTTGGGTGCTGTTTTTTAGTCGTAGGTTTTGTAGTTAGATTTTAGAAGTTTTATTACGGCTTTGTCCGTTTTTGTGTCACCTCTTTGCGGACCGGCAGTAACCTTTCCGCGGACCGGTGGTTGCCGACCACTGATGTAGGATGATATAAATTCAGACAAACTACTTGCTTGATCAATTATGATATTAACGAATTTGACATTTTTGATTGATGACAAAAATAATATGAGAAGGTTTTCATGTGAGTGTATGGCATTAGTCACTTAAAATATGTAATTGGTGAATGACTCAAAGTAACGTCTATATAGGGCAGGGGTGGGCAACCCTTGGCACGTTTATTCGGCACGCGAGTGAGGCCTCAGAAACGAGATCATTCTTCTTCAGATAAGAAGTTTCGAGACTCTGAATTATATGATGGAACTTGGCGTTCGTTTCATTGTATATGGTTTGTTGATAATCCGCTCTTTATTTAAATTCATTTTGTCCTTTCATGACATATGGCCACAATAAAATATATTATGACTTACAAATGAGTGGGCTCTCTAGAAATTTTGTCTAGAAGAGCGCAGCACTCATTTGGTTATATAGTCTCGCGTAATACCGGTATAGTTCATCTGTGCCACCTTTTTCTTCATTTATGAAGTTCTACAGCACATGTTGGTTAGAGTTACTTGCTAACTTACTATTATAAATTGATTTCAAAAGAGATATTAGCGATTAGAGAAGGGAATACAAGAGAGGAGTGCAGAAAACGAACTATTGCGTGATTGGGATGTCATTTCCGAAAAATTTTCGTGTCTTAAAAACTTTGCAACTGCATAACTCTCCATGTTTTCATCTACATAATATCTTGTGGATCTCTGTTCTCAGGTATGAACTTTATTAGGTCTCGCAATGGGAGTGGCCTGAAAGTTGAAACCAGTAGTTCGTGTAGTTCCTTTGAAATTTACAAAATATAAATCCACTGTAAAATCTCTATCAGCGGTAATGCAGCAGCAGAAGTCTCACAGATATTGAATAGGAAAAGTAATCGAATCTATTTCGGACTAATATTTTCCCGAATAGTGAATCTGTCTGTACATGTTTAGGAGGTTTATTATTGTGTATTTTTGCTTTGAAAGTAACAAAGCATCGTTTTTAATTTTGGTCAGCACGCGAGAGAATTTTGTCGTTAAATTTAGCCGATTTTGGCACGCGAGCCGAAAAAGGTTGCCCACCCCAGATATAGGGGCATTAAAACGTCACTGCAGTAGTCAAGTTGTTCGAGTGTTTAAGTTCGGAGTAACAAAGTAGGTATGAAAAAGCAGGCGCGGTGGTGTGGCTCAACGGGCTAAGCGTTAGGAATACGCTCGCCACCGCACCTCTAATTACTCTGCATGGGTTCGCAGGTTCGAATCCCATGCAGGGATGGTTATGTGCGATAGGATTGCTGGACTCCTCGCCGTCGTTGGGTGGTTCACGTAACCGCAGGTTACGACTTCCTCCACCACCAAGTCCATGCTTCCGAAAACAAACAATATAACTAATCCCATACCCGACTTGGAATGGTAACCGGACGAGAGGCCGTGGTTCGCCATATGGATAAGCCGTCTTATCGGCTTTCCTCTCCCCGGGATAAATAAATATGTTAATCCTATCATATCAAAATTGAGCTTAAATGTTTTCGTATGAATAAGGTCTACAAGCATCATGTAAAATATCAGGAAGAATACCCATGTTATAGTGAAATTTACTCTGGTTTTTCATTCTTTTAGTTAGAAACCGTATTCTATGAGAATATCTTTAACTACGTGATAACTTGATGTCGGACCCGAATCGAAGCTCGGATGATCTCGACTTGATTCGTGGTTTGATAATTATCATACAGTGAACTGCGCGGTATGGGCGATATATCATGCTGATTTTACCACTGAGATACTTGGTAAAACGCATGTCTGTGACGTATGTGCGTAGTGACACAAGGGCTAAAGACTGCCAGAGAAATTCCAAGGGGATGTCATTTTTCTCGTCCGGAAAGAATAATTTCAATAAAAAGTGACTAAGGATCAAAAAAGATATTAAATGATGTTGGGCTGAAGGACATATAGGGTGTCCATAAACACCGGTTTGGGAGGTGACTGGTGTGGGTTAATACCTATTGGAAATCCAGTTAATTTGACGACAACAGGACTTAAATGGAATCTCACTAATGACAAACTTGAATTTGGTGAACTCATTAGCACGTCCAATGAACTTGATGGATCTAATGAAGTAACTGTTGAAACTGATCACCCGCTAATCTGGACTCTAGCTTTCAAAACACTTCATAGTGATACATGAACAAACCTTAATTAAGTAAAATCATATTTATGTTAATAATTGTAATCATAATGAAGAAAGCAAATCATATATATATTTTCTTTAATTTTGCAATTGCACCTGGTGCCTCAAGTTCATGTGTCCAAAGAACTGACTTTATAACAAAATTGTAATTGATTTGGTATTTAAGTTTGGTAAAAACGTTTGCGGCCCGCAATGAATTTCCCCATGTGAAAGTGGCCCGCGACACTAAAAAGATTGGACATGCCTGCTGTATACCATGTCAATAGACGTCGCACAAGATCAATTCCGATTATAATTACCCAAAGGAATGAAGCCCCGTAAACGTCACTAATGCCCTATTATGACTCCTAGAACATATTTAGTCGAGACTGGGCTTATAACGACACACAAATAGACTAACAACAAATAAATAGGTTTCTTGATAAAGTTTCCATGGAATGTGGTTTAATCAGACAATCTTCTCAGTCACATTCCAAATAAAACTACGTTCTTTATTTTCACTAGTAAACAACAATCATTGGTCACTGATTAGAGTGAGATTGAGATTACAGTATCTTTATTTCTTTATTAAAAATGACAACTCCCTCCCCTTATGTTTCTCTTTGATACTGACCCTTTTTTTCCTCTTTTGACCTTAAAAAAATATTTGGCGCGCGTGCCACATTTCGGTTTAGGGCGTGGTAGTGTGAGGTCGTTTCTGCGCTGGTCTGAGCCAGGTGTATTCACAGTTTTAAGGCAAGGAAGGTCTAGATATAATTAAGTCAACTAATTAGTTCCCAGTCTTCATGCATATATAAGCTAGAACTTGAATTGTATAAATAATAATCTATTTCGATACAATTGGGTAGCGCATTTTTTCAGTCATATTCAGAATTTTGAGTGTTATATGATAAATATATATTTCAGCATTGAGTTCTTGTTTCTTTTCTTTTATATACCTTTCGAGTGTGTTTATTTACGTGTTTTGAACGTTTTTCTTTATGGATCAAGTCTTGTTTTCTGTTCATATTTTTTGTGAGTTGTAATCCGCGTCAACGTGCTGTTTATAATTTTCCTACTTTGCACAAGAACTTTGTATCATCGTTAAAAAGTAAGCCATAACTATTATTTTCAAATTACAGGCTTAAAAGTGAAGAAAAATCTACCGATATATGATATTAGCATGATTGATGGTGGAGTGACGACTGATTGATGTAGGTAGAAAGGTAACTGATCTAAAATAGTTTATCATAACTTGATTATAAAGTAAAGGCCTTAAAATTTTTAATCTAATTACAGGGCTTTGCGAAGAAGGAAGATGTTGTTACTGCTGGTGGTCAAGTGACGATTGGTCGATGTAAATGGAAAGGTAGGTAGTTGGTCTAAAAATGTTACAAAATCTAAAGTTTTTATCACAACTTGATTATAGAGCAAAGGTTTTATATTTTTTAACTTAATTACAGGGCTTTGCGAAGAAGGAAGATATTGTAACTGCTAGAGCAGGGGTGTCAAACATGCGGCCCCAGAGAACTTCCAATGCGGCCCTCGAACGCTTAACAATAATTGTAATATTTTGTAAGTTTTTTTTTTAATCTAAATGTAATACATTTTTCAAAACTTTTAAAGTGAAATTGATTATTCACACAAAAAAGGACAATTTACAGAAAGTAGTTTTGGAAAATTAATTTTTACACTTCAAGCTAGCAAAAAAATAATTAAAAAAAAAATAACATATACTTCAGGAACTAAATGAAACGCAAAGTACACAGAGAAAGTGGCATTTTGGAAAAAAGGGGGGTGGAATATTTCTGTATTTCCTAAAACTCTAAAGCACATTGTTTAATTTGGCACATTTCTATCAGCACAGTAAAAGAATGTGAACAATATTAGAATAAGCTCAGCATTCAATATGACAAATTTGAAGATCAACTTCGAATACGATATTTTTATGTGTTTGTATATTATTACAAGAGAGCTATGCTCAAATATATGCCCACGTAGCGCCGCCCAATGGCAATAATTTTGATGACGTCATAGCGAAAAAAAAAGTAATAGCCTTCTGGAGAAAAATTCAACCACTGAAAATTTCAAATCAATTGGTCCAGTATTCGAAGAGAAAAGCGATTTTTTTAAAATGGAGACGGAGACAAATAACAATAACAACAAAATTTTGAAACGATCGTTATGTCCACTTCGTGTCCAATAATTATACAACTACCTAGTTACTAAAAATCAATATATATAAACCATAACCCAAACGGTCATATGCCACGTTGTGCCAATGGTAGGCAATGTGGGGGGAAATGTATGGTCCGAAAAGTCAGTCATTGCTTTTGTTAACTGATCTATACATGAAATGATGAATGTAATATTTTTGCATTACTGAAATTAATCAAACATTCTCAACGATCCAGTATAACCGACAATCATGTGACCTCGTTAATTAGAGTTGGTACTGTAAAATCATTTCAGCCCGATATTAGCAAGCTTGTGGCACAAAAGAGATGCCAAACATCAGGACATATGTAATAAAAACAACATTGAGTTTATTCGTTAGTATTTTAGGGACATATATTTAGATTAAGTCATTTTTATTATGTATTATTCTTTTCTTATCAAATCTTTGTTTAAAAATGTTTTGGATAGTTGTAAAAAACTTTGATTTTTGTAATAAATAAATTTGCAATAATAGTGAAGTACCAAGAAATTAATATGTAAATGCCATTTGAGATTTCAGAAAATAACAAAACTTTATTCGGCTATTTAATTGCATCACAATATATGTCACAAACTACACATCTGAAAATATGCTATTAAGTATACATTATCAAAATATATCAAAAGCTGTTTGCGGCCCTTTGCACAATTCCCGAAATGCAATGCGGCCCTTGAAAACCCACGAGTTTGACACCCCTGTGCTAGAGGACGAGTGACGATCGGTCGATGTAAATGGAAAGGCGGGTATGTTACAAAATCTAAGGTTTTTATCACAACTTTATTATAGAGCGAGGTTTTTATAATTTCCAATTTAATTACAGATCTTTGTGAAGGTAGAAGATATTGTTACTGCTGGTGACCAGAGTGGCAATTGATCGATGTAAATGGACAGGTGGGTCCGCTTCATTTTTTATGAACAATATTTTACTCCAAAGGGAAAGGCGTATACGTAAAACATGATTTCCTGAATTGTTGGTTCGTGTTTGTACAGTGAACATTCGAATATTGAGAGCGCTTCACTAACAATAAAATTTCACAATAAAACTTGCGCTTTTCCACAAGTTTCCCTCTTTTTATATGAACGATTGTGATCATCATTTGTTCCACATAAACACGTATGATACCTAATAAGTTTTGATTTTGTGGTTATGCTAATGTAGTTGTTTACATCTCTGTTAACTTTTTACATCACAATATTGTTGCGCATTACAATTGTGAAGGTTGGAGAATAATGCTATACTGTTATAATCTTTATGCTACTGACCAAAAACTTGCCTTCCGTCTTACCACAATATTCTTACACCAAATGTTTTTATATATATAGCAGGCATACGAATGCGAAATGAGATTTTGAAGGAACAAGATAGCAATGCTCAATATGGAGACGGAGCCGGAACGAAATATTTCACCCGTATATTCTCCAAAAATCATATCTTGGTCTCGGGATAGCTGTAGTTGGTAATTTTTTTTTTTTCGATGTATCTATTCCACTGCGTGTTGGGTCGTGCCGAACTGACATTAACTACTAAAGCTGGGCATTTTTGAATACTTGCTAATTTCATCACTCAGTCAGTTCGCGCCGAGTTGTCACCCACAATAAGAATCCTGTTTTATCAATAACTCAACTAGTCACTGGGAAAAAAATAGTCGCCTGTCCATCACCAATGACCGCACACCACGTCAAATGGCCACAGATCCATTCCACTGCGTGTTGGGTCGTTCTAAATGGCGCTCCAGAAGTATGTACACCAATATGGCGCACAACTGATAACCCTTACCTGGTACACATACTAAGTTCAGGTTGTGCGCCATCTTGGTGCACATACTTCGGGAGCACCTGCTTAACTGGCATCAAATACTAAAGCCGGGAATACCTGATAAATTAATAATCGAATCTTGATTACTCGGAAGATATTTAAATTTCATGTTTAAACATGATTGTATGCAAACTTTTATTTTAATAAGTCCTCAAGGCATATAAATTACTGAGAACATGGAATCCATCACTCAGTCAGTTCGCTATGTCATCACTCACAATAAGAATCACGTTTCATCAATAACTCGCTGGGAAGAAAACAGCCGTGTGCCCGTCTCGTGGGCCGGTAATATAATCCGGCCCGCAAATGGGATTTTTTGAGGTGCAATGCAATGATATTCTATTCGATAGATGTATCACTGCTTGATTTTTTTTTATAAAGTATCATCTGTTCGGTTTTCAACTTTCTAAGAATATGTGCGGCCCGCCAATGACTTGCAACCCTTAATTTTGGCCCACGAGCGACAAAAGGTTGCCGACCACCGCTTTAAGGTTATAGAATCAATTTGCGGAGAAATTTCGAATGCTGTAAATTTTAGCTGTTATCGAATCCCAGTGATGCTTTTAAACTTCAATCCCGAGCATATGGGTGTTTTACTCGTAATTTTAATTGCAGATTATGGAATTGGGGGTAGCAATTTTAGTCCAGAAGTTATATTTTAATTAAACATGGCGGTTTGTGAAATATTTCTTTCAACGCTGTTAAACAAGTTTAAACTAGTTTTATATATTTCAGGTCTGGACGGAAGTAAAAGAAGATTAATCTCACATGAAGCAGATGTGGAATGGCAGTTTTGTCAGAATTGTACCAATCGTATTTTTCATTTTATTTTAATCAGTTCTGTATCCCCCCTCCCCCCCCCCCCCCCAAGATCGTGGGTCATGATAGGTATTGATTGGTTAGGGACACTGAGATTTCTTATTTCTTGAGATGCGTACATGCGAGGGCTGCCATCAAATAACTATCAGCTCGTAGACTGCTATCATAGATATAAACTCAAGATTTATTCAAATACTTTATCATCTTGTAAGTTAGTAAGTTCCTGTACTAATCTTTGCAGTTTTTGTTTTTTTAAATTAGGAAGTTTTATTCCTTTTTGTTAATTAATGGATATAAATAAATATAACCGATGAGAAAATATTTTAATGCTTCCTCCGAATCTGGGCTTGGTTTGTCAGATTTCGAATAGTTGTTCGGGGTAAACTAGCAATCATCGGAGTGTAGAAAAGGTTGTGTGCAACATGCGTATGACGTCATTAGGCTATGACGTCACCCTAGCGAGCAGCGGTATTCTGGGGCAGGCCCGACTGGATCCGGGCCGGAACGACGCGATTTATTTTTGTGTGGCCGACCATTGGCCGTATATAAATCGAGTATATTTTCCGAAATTTATCCTTAATCATGCTTGATCATGTATGATCCGAATAGTATTTCCAAAAGTCTCCATTTTCCAAGGGTTGACCCTTCGATTTTCTCCATTTTCGGACTTCTATGTTCTTATAAGTCGTATCTGCGTAATCCAATTAATGACGACACGAAATTGATACAGGACAGTAAGTTCGCGGGATTCAAACTTTGGTCACCATGAACAAACTAAAGGTATATCAACCGCCTTTACCAACTAGGCCAAGGACGAACGTGAAAGCGAAGATCTAAATTCTAATATTTATCATTCATCATAAATGACTTTATATTTTTAATTACAAGTCCTTTGAAATGATACAGAAATATTACACCTTACACCTTTGTTTATAAGTTCTTAGTTGGCTTAGTTAGTAAAGGCGCTGGGTAGACCATAAATTTGTTCAGGTGACTAAAGTTTGAATCCCGCGAATGTAACATGCCTTTGTCAAATGTGTGTCGTCACTGGAAGAGCGGCGCAAAGATTTATATAACGAAGGAGAAACTCGAGCTGTGGACTACAGAAACCCCAAAATAAGAGAATATAAAGATAATTGAAAAGCCAGAACCTTAGAAAATAGAAAATTTAGAAATTTTCATTCGGATCATGTATGATCAAGCATGGTCGTATATAAATTTCAGCAATTATACTCGATTTATCTATGGCCTATGATCGGCCTAAGATAAAAAAAATTCTTGTCATTTCGGCCCGGATCCGGCGCCATAAAATCGCGGCTAATCAGTGTGACGTCATAACATTGTGACGTCCTAGCGTAAAATCTGCAGAAACCAGTCAAAATGACGTTTTGATACACTTCTTACACCTATGCTCCAACTCCCATTTCTTATTTGCCTTTAACAAAACCCAGTCCCCGACAGCCAATAAGCATGGAGAACGGACATGGCCTCAATCATTTTATTATTCTTCAAGCAATAGAACAAAAATCTACATCTAGTCCTCGGAAAATAAAAGTATGAGAATAGGTGGATAAAGTTGAGATATTAATGGGAATGCAGGGACGGATTTTTTAAAAGCTAGCAACATCGAGATATCAAGCTTTTCTGCCACGATCAGACGCGAAATGAAGAATTGTGAATTTCTGGGCGATACCTGGGCTCAGTGGCATACTTATATAGCAAGAGGGCCACTGCAATGGGCTCACATTTGGAGGAGGGCGCACAATCGGCGAAACCTCATTTTGATAAATACTACCTAAATAACGTAAAAGAATCCCAAAGCAATAACCAGAGTTTAAAATTTCAGTGAACGATTGATCAAGAGGGCGCATTTTAAACATTTCCATAGGCGCCATTTCACG
This sequence comes from Styela clava, assembly GCF_013122585.1. Lineage (NCBI taxonomy): Eukaryota > Metazoa > Chordata > Ascidiacea > Stolidobranchia > Styelidae > Styela > Styela clava. Next base: position 10,414,050 of record NW_024102841.1, read on the forward strand.
CAGATACGCCACTACTGGGGCAAGCTTTGATATGCGCAAACTCTGGTAGAAAGATGGTTATATAAAAAATTAAAATACACTTGTTTATATATTAAAGATGGTACGACAATTCATTCAAATGTTCTTCAACGTACGTGTCCGGTTGTCGACTGTCCTTTGATCTTTCCAACCAGAATGCAGCTGAAATATTAAAACAGATTCAACATAGCACAGGGCGATTATGGATTACATTTCACATCACCGATGAAAAACAGATCCTAAAAATTTAAACATTGACATGCACAATTCAACTCAAAAATTCATAAGATTCGAAACTAAGCTTTCAACTTGATACATCACGATAGCGATGCTCAAATATATGGACACTAAAATCAAAACGAAGTAGTGCGAGTATGCAATCTGTCACAGTACACAGTAGACTACGCCACAGGGTGCGCAATTTTTAATTTTGATTGTTTTAGTTAATAGAAAAAGGCGATTTTTTTCATCACAAACAAGAAAAGGATTCCCAATAATAACAATAACATAATAACAAAACGATCTGATGTCCACTTCATGTCCGACGATTTCAAGACTCCAGACCGGCAACTTGAGGAAATTCTTCTGAAAGTTTGTGTACCTAATGCCGCAAATAGCAACAGTAACTATAGTTATTTCCGTGGTGTATTCCGTGGGGAAAAAGCAGCGATGAATGAGGCAAAGAAGTGCGTTTTCGCAACTGGAATATTAGCTCTCCAGTATTATCAAAACTCTCTAAACGGAATAACTTGCGAACTGGTAATGAACTATTGGACTATTGGACTTCGCCCAACAATGGAAAATGAGCCTTAATTAACACTTTCAAGTTCACAAGACTGCTAATTAAATAAAACGACATCCCGACTTTACAGCTATAAAAAACTATAAAACAATATTATCGAATATTCTAGCTGAAACAATGCGCAATTATAAAAATACCTAATTTGAACAGACAGATGTGAGATCAGTTGTCGCCTCAATCCACTTGTTCCGCAATCCGGACAAAATCTGCATGATAAAATAAAGTTAGATATCGGTCTTCAATACGAATAGTTGCTGATCGTAAAGGGCAGTGGCGATCGTGCACAAGGGATGCGTAGACAAATATTCAGTTTGCGTCTAGCTAATCCAAAATATAAATATTTGTTAGATTGTTCTTTCCCGCCTTATATTTTGGATATTTACAATTTATTTTGGATATTCACTTTCCTTTTACGTATTTCAACATGTAGTTTTGAATAAAGTATAATTTCGTTTAACTATCCGTTATTTGTAGCTTGTTTGCAAGTTATTTTTGAGGTGGGGCGCGAAACTTGACAAATTCTAAAAAGGGGCGCGGATTAAAATGTTTAAGAACCACTGCTATAGATTTTCGTTTGAAGAATATTATATGCTTGGGTAATGAGTGACTACTGATTTGCAATTCAATTTCTCCAATCCATCCTGTGCATTAGTTATGAAATAAAAACTGGGGTTCTCAGTCTATAGGATAAAATTAGTCCCTGGGGGTGAACAGGGTAAATTAGCGATCAAGGAATTTTAACGTCGAAAATTTGTTTCAACCCAACAAGAAAAACAAAACGAGTATCGAGAGGAAGCAGCGCTGGCAAAGAACTTATTTTGACAATCGTATATATTTGAGTTTTATACACGCTATCATCAAGTATTTATTTGGCTGTAAAATCTGTCACCGCGGGCATTTCCGAGCTTTAGGATTTGTGTAATAGGATTTATCATGCTCTCACTACGGAGGTAGACCACGTTTGTTGGTCAAAAACTAGCTAAGAGCTTTAATGTAAACATTGCACATTTTTACATTTAATACATTCTGCCCCTCGAAGTTCTTGTAGCAAGCTTACAAAATTGAGAAAAAATAGAATTGAAATAGAAAATAAAGTTTGACAACCCTTGAAATAATGCATATATATATATATTCAAATCTACACAATAATATGGACCACTAACCGAAATTTCGGCACGAGACTCGCAAACGATAATACTCAAAATGAAGAACGCATTTGACTAAGAACGTGGTGGGAACTGATTAGCACTATAAATATTTTTCGTTATTTTTATGTTTTAGAGAAGGAAACTTCTATATGTGGATAGTACTTACTTTAAAATTTACTTATTTAGCGTTATTGTACGTGGTATTAAAGCACACAACCACCAGTACTTAAACCTTGAACGCTAGAGAGCGAGTTGTGCGCAACTATCTGATAAACCTGGAGAAAACTGAAACCAGAGTTGTTTACGCATAACAAGGAGAAATAGGCAAAGAGAAGGAAGTATTTGATGATTGTGGACTTCAAGCTGAAGCACGCGCGCGTCTCCAGCAGGGTTTCAACATGATAACGAGTTAAGTCATGGGAATCTCGAAATACTCTGGTATAAGTTTGAATCATGTGGGGTTAAACTATGTGGAAGAGGATTGTTGGACTCCTGGAGGTGATTTACGTACAACTGTTCCGTCATACCTCCGCCATTGAGTTCATGCATCCAAGACTAATAATAACTAGCTAACTAATCACGATAGGCGTTATGGACTGATTACCGGACGAGAAGCCGTGATGTCCACGTAATAAGCCGTCTTACGAATTTCCTCTCCACTGTGATAAATATGGAAAGACAAATATATCTACACTTGCTTCAACAAACTCTTGATTCGTGAGATTCGCTTTCACCTTATTCGCTTATCCTCGTAACCAGGACATAACCTGCATGGTAAAATACAAGTTAAGAAATTATCGAATCCGAAATATTCCAGTCCAAATAAAAACGCCTTAAAGATTTCAGCAAAAGCAAAATGACCCCCGCCAATGTTACTTTGCATTCATTTTTATTTTACTTAACACATAGATGCCTATGCCGGTACAGATAGAATGTTTCAGCTTGGAATATATGATAGCAAGTAATTTCAGTGTGAATTGAATTCAATTTATGAAACACGGCCACTTGCAAAGAGTAAGAGTAATTTTAGAGCAGTGTTCCAACCTTTATCGTTGAAACTCCCCTTCGCCTATTTTGGAACTTTTTTATTATTTTTTGACTTGATGGATCATGCGCACTCACACTTTTGTACAATCTAAGTGTACTTATTGCCTTCATTAACAAAAACACTCGCAATGGTTGACAGAAATCTTACAAGAGTATTGGTTTTATAAAATACGAAAGTTACAAAGAATGAAACGACTTTAACCCGGACTGCAGATGCACAGTCATCAATATCAATCTAATACTTCATACTTAACTGAATAAATGTTCATTCAACCGCATTTCCTCCAGCAGATCCCGATGCCAACAATTCCAAAATTTGTGATCGAATTCCACCCCAATCAATAATTTTAGGCCTACTATTAGTCTAACTGCATAAGTAAACATATAACTGTAAAAGCATATAAATTGCCTGCAAAGAAACGAGAAAGCTGTAAATGAAGCCAAATCATTTATTAATTGCCGTTAGAATAAATGATTTTGTCAAACAGCCGAAACGACGAATAATTGGAAGACTATTCAAAATGTAAATCTGAATGCACTTACAACAAATATACGTTTCTCAGCGCAAGAGCCCAGTAGTATAAAACCTCCATATGTAATCAGATTCATTTTCAAGGGAATATAAGAAGACAATACAATGACACTGGGGGAATCCTAACACTTGGTTTGACCAAGATTGTACACTGTATTGCCACGTAAATAAATTAACAGTTACCTTATTAATCCTTGATCGCCTCTTTTCAACTAAACTGACGTGAGTCTTCGAGTCAGTAGCTTAAACTTAGGTTTAACTGCATTAGTATAACTGTGATAGATTTGGAAAAAGAGAACGCTACTTGGGCTCACGTAAATTCTTGACACGACAAAAAAGGTTTGGATATAAACAACAAATGAAGTGACCGTTGAAATAATTTTGAAAAAAAAATAAGCAAATATCACCTGTACTATATCCGGAACATCCCAACACAACCGCATCTCTGTTGAGTTTTTAATTCATCAATGATGTAGATCTTATTTATGAAATGGTCCTAACATCATTGCACAGGCAGATCTTCCCAGGGGTCTTTGATTGAACACAAGTATACTCTCAATTCAGTCTAGTGCTATATTATGGCCTAACTGTAATCCATAATTTAATAAATATTTGTTTAACCGTAGTTTTTGTTCCGCTCAAGCAGTTTCCGATGTCAACATTCGCAGCTTGTTTACATTCAGTCAGTTTGCATAAACACGATCTGGAATATGTAACATGACTAAGATGCACTATATAGGTTGAATAAAAGCTAACACAAGCTAAAAGCAAGAATAGGGCAATTCGTATATATGGAATATATCCAAAGCGTAAATTTGAATACGGTTTTAGGTTTCTTACTTGTTCTAACTTGAACATTTCATTGTTCTCGTTCGCCTCCACTTGTTTACGCCGTCGTCTTTGATTCAATGATTATACACTAGGAATCATTTAGTATTACGCTATGGGCTAACTAACTGAAAGAATGAAATTATCTCTAATAATCATTGCCGATTTAGATTATCTCACAAATTTCAGATCTTGTAATCTCAATTCCACTTTGTAGCTATTTGAATCAATAATTGTAGGCCAAAGCTTAGTTTACCTGCATTACTACAGCTATGAAAAATGGCTGAAGATACAAGCGTTGGATTATGAAAAAATTAGCGACACAAGTATGCGCATAAACCATTAAACCTAAAAATTCGCAAACATGAAATCAGTGCTCACCTGACGGCGTCAACTTTGAAAAGACCGCCTGAGCGCAGACAAATTTTGACGTGGCAAGAAAAAAGTGTGATTATAATAAAGAAACAAAGAGGGTAGAGGAGACCGCAAAATGAAGATGCTATTTCATTCGTTGCTAGAAACAACTAAAACCCAGATTTTTTCGCTATCAAAGACACGTTTAGAATACACAATGCATCTATAACAAATACAACTGAAGTCCTGGGAGAACATTCCTCAATATACCATTCACAATACAAGAACTTGAACACATTCTTAGTCCTCGCAAAAATACATATCCAGGATGTGATAGAATATGCTATCAGATGATTCGTCATATGTCTACAGAATGCTTCGATATTTTACTGCAACTTTTTAATTCAATATGGCTTACTGGTCGTGTCCCCACCCCCTGGAAACATTCAGCTGTCATGCCAATATTGAAGCCCAACAAACCAAGTCATGATCCAGCGTCATATTGACCGATTGCTCTCACGAGCAATCTTTGTAAACTTATGGAGAGACTGAATATTAATAGAATTAAATGATTCCTCGAAACAAATAATCTATTGAATTCAAGTCAATGTGGATTTAGAAGTAACAGATCGACCACGGATAAAATACTCGCTCTACATGGGGAAGCACAAAGCCCTTGGAAATAAGCGTTCTGTGATTGCAGTCTTTTTAGATATTGAAAGGGCTTATGACATGGTGTAGAGAGAGGGTCTGTTATATAAAGTATTCAAAATTGAAGTGCGCGGCAGGATTCCCCAATGAATTACATCATTTCTCACCACACGCTCATTTCAAGCCAGAGTAGATTCGTCGATGTCGGCTACAAATTTCCTACAAAACGGTATTCCCCGAGGCAGTGTTCTCAGCCCAATTCTGTTTTCCGTTATGATCAATGACTTGCCACAACTGGCATCCCAGAGCTGCTATAGGTCATTTTTTCAAATCAAATATAAATCCATTGGATAGGAATATTACTTGCGAGGATGACTTCTTCTCATCTCTGGCCACTGAACGCCCGCCCGACAGAAGAAGTTGTCGTAGAGAACCATGATTCATCGCAAGTCGAGTCTGAGACCGTTGTGACTCCAGAGGTCCGACTATCCACAAAACCTAAGCTACAGGAGCGGAAGATTGGTGTGAGAAGGAAACAGAAAAAAATCCTATCAGATAGCGAGGCTTTCGCTTTATAACGGAAAGTTTTTGGTATGGGCGACGCAGAAACCATAGAGATGAAAACAATATTTTGAGACGAGTGGAAGAACCGATTTCATGAAATTTTCGTCTCCATGTAAAAAATACGTCGCTTTGCATCGTAAAGATGACATAACAATGATGCTTCCTGCGCCAATGCGCATAAGTGGCACTGCCAGGTGTGTGAAAAATCAAACTTTTGCTGTAGATTTATCCCCATATGATTCTCTGTGAACTCCCGTGGGTAAATTTGAAAATTTCTTCGAGTCTGTAAACTCGTTCGTCATTTTTCTTTTACTTTTCAACTTGCTCATGACTGTTTCAAGATACATACCCTCTTCTCGATTTCTTGCAGATGCAATGCGCTACAGGCTACTGTTAGGTGTGGCAAGGACATAGGCACGTGGGGAACGAAAGACGTTGTGTAATGTGTTACATGACTCCAGAAATAATTACGATGTTCCGATTAGCCCCGGTTTCCCCAGCCCACCTTTTCAAGCACGAACAAACACGCTGTCACAGGTTAAATTTACGATTAGCGAGTCATTTGACTCATGTCATTTGAAAGGTAGGACATCGTTTTATTTCGTGGGAGAGGGAAGCCGTGGCGCACCAGTTTTTGCTCTTATCGAATTTTCCAGATGATTTTTGGTCCAGTTTTATGACAACCTACATCAATTGAACGTTCAATTGATATATTACTACAAATGTTGTATTGTCTTAAGACGTGTATATATATATATTATTGTGTAGCACCGTATTGAAGAATCAAGCAATAAAACTAACAAAAAATAACATTCATGGACAATACAGTGGTAGAAATGAAGACATTCAACAATCTCAAAGGCACTCAACAATTTGCTCTAATAAAATACACATGGTTTCCTAGTGAAGTCAAATTATCCTACTGCACGGTAGTAGGTCGTAAATGTGGACAAAACTAAAAATAATGTAACAAATATTTATATATGTATCGACCCAAGTTTTTCAATCTTTCACCCGTGAATAGATAAATAAAATTCAATTGCAATTTTTAAATACAGAGTAAGCATTTCCACAATCTGTAAACGATTCAAAATATAAGCACAGTAGGAAGCAGCTATAACAACAATAATAATAGCTTACATTGACAGAAGAACGTGAACAATCAAGTGCGGAGATTTTGCGTTTGACTTTCAAATATGGGATCCGAAACACAAAAATCTGACTCTAACTACGGGATAGCAAAATTCATGAACTTTGGGAACTTAGTTTTAAAATATAGACTCCACGCTTAAAAAGTGTGAAATCTGAGTCAGACTCAGAGAAGTTTAAAAATAGGACTCCGGATCTGATGCCGGCCAAAGCACTTGCCTACTCTATACTTTACAACATTTTTCTTTAGATTGACGGTACTTGATATTTCACCATAATAATAGTTCTACTCTACGTTTCTCTGTACGATTTTACATTGTGGTTGAAATATCTTCTTCATTCTTCGTTCCATCGTCCGAAGTAATATTACATTGAAAAGATGTTTCTGGGATCAAGCTGTTTCCGTTAGGTAAAGTGGACGATTTTTGTTTAGTCATAACTTTACTTTTTGGCGTCTCCTTTTCGAGGAACACGGAACCCGATTCACTTGTTTCATCGATGGTGTTCATACCGGTACTCGATGATGTAGCTGACAGATTCATGGTATCTGTGCTTGTATGTGAACGAGTTTCTGGTCTGATGATATACCTTAAAAGTTAAAATAATATTTTAATTTCCGATTGGAACTTAATCATAAAAATGACAAAAAGAGTCCAGTATTCTGGAGCACAATATGGTCATAACCTTTTCAAACTGTTTTTGTAAGCTCAGAGCCTCCGAAGAACACAAATATATATATCCTTATATACAAGAACGAAGTTATGTATTTTCGTCCAGGTTTTAATTTCCCGCCTAACTTACTCCATGTTTTTAAATAGCAAACGCAATTTATTGAATGTCATTCGTCCAATAAATTTGTTTCTTGGAAAATGAAAAAAGTATATTTTCGATTGATTGTTGGCCCACAAAGCAAAATAAAATGCAAAATAAAATTTATTCACTAATGTTGGTACATTCGAGACACTCTTTGTAACAGTGGGAAAATCATATATTACTCACAGCGTATCTCCCTTCTTTAGGACAGTATCTGGTGCAGGATTCAGTAAAACGTATCCAAAAGTGCGGGTAGATTTCTGCAAAGTTTTTTCCTGCTTTGCAGGAAATTGATCCTTACTAATTCCAAGTCTTGTCGCTCTTGCTTGTATCATTGTGTCAAGTTTTTCTCGCTCGGTCATATTATGCTGTAGAAGTTGAAGTCTACGCACGCTTAAATTTGCATGCTTGCGATTTTTGAAAGGCAATCTGAGAAAAAAAATTCGACGTATTTTCATATTGGCATCATCATTCAGTATTGGCCATATAACCAACTTCAGACATCTAGCTTCTGGCTAGGCCACACAGAAAATTAGTTTCTCCACGGCGAATTAAAAAATTAGATCATTTTGCATATTTACTCATATGAGCGCCTTTTTAAACATAAAATGTCGGATTAGGATTTTATGCTTGGTGTGAAAAAAACTGAGTGTTGACAAGGGCTATACTAAATAGCTTGACTCGCCGGGTTGTGACCTACGGGCGACATGTTGCCCACCCCTGCTCTAGTTAGATTATTGCTCGCATTGGAATTATGCGGGTGTATAGATAATTTACTTGGGCATTATCTACACACAACTCAATACTTGAATGCCATCGTGATTTAGCTATCAAGTAAACCAGGGGTCGGCAACCTACGGCCCGCGACGCTTCACTGAATTATAATAACAAAACAGCTGTATTGACGATTATATTCTTTACGTGACAGAACTTGTTTTGAGACACCAAATTATATTATAACCTAACAAGTATATAATTCACAATGACTCGTTTAATGAGCCTATACTTGATTATAATTAGACAAATGGCAACAGAACGTAAAAAAGTTGATGCTGAGTGCAAATGATTTAATGACGCAGAAAACATTCAAATGATCAGTCTTCGCGCACTGCTTGAAATTTAACTGGAAAATGTGTGAAAAAATGTGACTCATTGGCCATTCCTTCGGTTTTTAACTTCCTAAAAATATGTGCGACCCGCCAATGACTTGCAACCTTTAATTTTGGCCCGCGAACGACAAAAGTTTGCCGACCCCTGAAGTAAACAGTCTGTTATAAAAACATATATTCACTTCGATCTGATCGATTTTTTCATGCTGAACACATTGATGCTGTGTCGACGCTTCTTGACGGGATTGGGTGGAGATTCAGGAATCTGTAACTCCGAGTCATCGACTGAAAAATGTTAATGTTCATTAACAAATTGCATCGAAAAAAAATTTGTAAGGATAAGCAATAACTTTTATGAGGTGCAAGATTCGTGCAAGGAAGGAATTCGAAAACCATTAACTATGTGCAACGGGCGCTGTCATCACAATATCTCAAATTTCAAGCATACTGAGTTATCGGCGTTCAGTTATGAAGCCGTTTCCGAGCGTTACATTTTTTACTTTCAAAACTTTGATGCCAAGCTTAAAATTTCCTTCCTGACTTTAATTGTGTATTGATTATAGCAAATGTGTCCGTCTTGCGCCAGGGAAATTTGAAGACATCAAGCTTGCTTATGATTCCGATTATAAATAACCACACGTAACAAAACAAAATGTACCTGCTATTGAATTATAGTAAAGCAACTCACATAGCTTGCCTTTATAAGATTCCATCTCTGGTGGTAGTTCTTTGAAGTTTGATATAGATTCTTCTCTGCGTTCAATGATAACTTTCCTATATATTCCTAGTATAATTCCACCAGTACGGAAACTGAACTCTTTAAATATCGAAGAATATTTTCGGTTTTCTTCGAATTTTGTAACTTTGTGCTGAAATACATGAGAGTTAGGCTATATGCTAAGCGAATGAGTATACCAAACTGGCTAAACGATTTTTAAGGTAACCAAATTTGGAGATCTACCGATGCGAATACAATACACCAATTATTATTAAAAAAAGATATTCATACCGTTGAAAGATATCCGGACCCGGGGGCATATTGAAGTCCAAGCAAGAGTCGTAACAACGTCATCAAGTAACTTTTCACCATTGACTGATACAGCAACGTATCCAACATACTGGAGCTAAATACTTCTCCTGATGCAAATGATTCTCGAAAAAGATAGGGTAGTGACGATGCTTTTTCTGAACGCCTTTCCTGTAAAATTCATCAGATTTTAATTTGATAAAAAAATGCAGACGTCAGCAGTTTTGAGATAATTGTTTGACAGTCAACAGACTATTGAACTGGAAGATATCAAGTAGAACCTCCATGAATGTACATCCAACTACCACCGAAAACTCGGCAAATTTTAATAAAATCAAATTTGAAGTTGGCTCACGGAATTACTGTTGATTACCGGTATTTTTGTGGCGGCGAATCGGTATACCGGTGTATTCATGAAGTCCCGTTACAATATTCACGTTGTTATGAACTCAGTTTTCCTAACCAGGTTTGTTTTATTTTATTCAGTGTTTATTCAAGTTTTTTACTTCACTTAGTATATCAGTTGGGACCAAAAAACTGTATATGAGATCGACGAATTCCCCTTGGAATTTAAAAGACCTCATGACCGCTCTGTAGTATTATTTCAGTAAATCGGATTCACCTTTATTAATTCTGTACAAACTATTTTTTCTTTTACATCTTACGATCACATACCTTTCGCAATTCTTCAATGCTTATCTGATTGTTTGGCGACACAAATCTGTTGAATCTCATGTTCGACGTATGAGTTAATTCAAGGCAAGTTCGAATTGTTGGAAATAACTTGAAAATTGTTTGAGCAGCGACGAGTTGCCTGAATTCGATGGAATGTAATGCGAATATTGTTAATAATAAAAGAGGGAAATAGTGTATCAGTTTATTAATTTTGCCAGTGATGATAGTTTGTGGATATAAAGGTGTAATGCAGTGTCAGATTTACTCTGTTCCCGGCAAACTAAACGAAGCTGACACAATTTCAGGAAAATTTCCTGAAACTAATGTCACGCGCACTCAATTGGAAAAAAAGGAGATTGATCTCTACGCGAATGTACGGACGGCCGCTGTAATGTTAAAAGCTTCTGACACAATACTAGAAGGCAAATATTCAACATAGCTGTAGTTGAACAAGAAAGCTGTCGGTTAATCCTTCATATATAATAGTGATGCATAATTAGGGATAAGTAAGGAATTCTCTTGCAAGTCACGATAGTTTTTTGATTTCATTGGTCCACCAGTCACCAGTACAAATCGAAATAATCTTTTTTTTTATTTATTTCCTCCGAAAGCTAGAACAATTCCTAGATGGTTAATTATATTGGTCCCGTCAATTTATTTCATAAAGAATACAAATTATATTTGCATACTGTAAATTGAAATTAAATTCCTGTTTACCTTGAATCCGCCATATATTCTTCTTCTGCGTAAACAGACGTCATTCTGTCGATTATAATTATTGTATGTGCTCGAATTACTCCCGCAATCAGAAGAGAATCTAGACTGTGAGTACGAAAAAAGTGTAATAAAGTTTATCTGTATATTCAAAACAGTAGATAAAAAATTTATTAAATTATTTATTGAAATAGTTCAAACAGGTATATATATATATACTCTCTCAAACCTCAAGGCGTTTATTCTATTTCAAGTTTTACAATTATATTTCTTTGAATAATAATCAAAATAAGTGTATACTAAATCAGCCAGTTAATTATCAGAAAAAGAATGAGAAAAGGCACAAGATTTTCATTAGCAGTTTTTGCAAATGTCATCGATTTTTATGTTGTATATTCATGAATTTACATTTTTGTGGATCTTTTTGTACCCTTTTTACCTGTTCATATTTCCAAGCATGTAATAAACCATCGGAAAGCAACTTATAGCTTCTACAAATTGTTCTTCTGGCGAATGTTCTAATATCAATATCACAGGATTCAGACTTTCGAGGCACCTACATGAAAAAAATGTTTATTAAATGTCGAGAAAATTGCAAAAATGAGATCAATTACTGGTTTTATAATACCCCCCTTTAATTTTTTCTAATAAAATTACAATGTTAATTTGGTGGGAATGAGGACCTAGTTTAGGTGAGTGATGACATAGTTCAAACACCCAAAAGTGACGTTCCGGTGATGTTATGATGCGTTGACGTCTGATGGCGATTGAAGAAAGTTCACAGAGACTGTCAGTTAGAAGTGTATGTTTTAAAAGCGGTGGTTAAAATTCTGCAGCTTGTTACATAAAGCTATGCCTTCGTACATATTATCCTTGGTGTGCAGACACATGATAAAAATACGACCATTTTCTCTCATTAGCACCAGATATGTAGAAGGTTTCACCTACCTGAAATGAGCTCGCAATGGTATCATGACGTTGATAAGACTTTGAGTTGCAAATTCCGCGCAGACGATTATCGGATCATTTTCTGATTGATCGAAACGTTCATGAGTGCATTGCTGGAAAAAATAATTCCGTGAATTAGTTTTCCTATACACACGTCATAATATCAAATATTCAACGATAATCTGCGATCGTAAATTAATAGTTTATTACCTTCCTTATCATAGAAATATCGGTACTCCCGAAGTATGTGAATCAAGATGGCGGACACTGGAACGTAGTTTGTGTACCAGGTTAGGCTCTTAGTTTTATTTCAATTTTCCTTCTTTTAGTTTTATTACGAGTTCGGGTATTAGCCAAGTGACTCTCGTAGTATTTGTACCTGAAATTATGGTCTAACTCTAACCTGGTACACATACTACGTTCCGGTGTCCGCCATCTTGGTTCCCATACCGAAATATCTATGTACCAGTGTATGCTTATCCAATGCTATGTTTTTAAAACAAATTTGAATTTCTCGTTTTTTTTTTGCTCTTGAACCATATTGAATTCGTTGATAAACAATTTTTGTCGTTTACTACACAATCATTACAGTGTGTGCATATGATGTCATAATTGAAGTGTGGGATTCGACAGCATCGGGTCACATTTCGCACAAACGAAGGACAACCATTTAATGATGTCATAAGTTTGCCCTACTTTGACGATTCTTATTTTATCTGAGCCAGAATTGACATAAAAACGTCCTATTAATTATTAATATATTGATTCTGTTCACTCACTCCTGTCATGTCTCAGACAACAATGCATTTTCTTTCTTTCAAAATGTGACAAAGAGTTGGAGTAACGTGACCAATGTATGGAAAGATCGGTGGGAAAGCCAATTACGATTCTGCATAGAAAAAGCATTGGGGTATCATAATCACACATAGGTTTAAACAGTCGTCCTCAAAAATAAATATTAAAATTTTCATGACAATGAAAATATCATATAACTCTTAGAATTACATTCTAGAGGCACAAATAAATCCGGCACGCTGTAATGTGAAGAAAAAAACAACTAAGAAACACGCATATACATTGCATTATATCTTAAGAAAATGACATAACACCTGAGCCGATATAAAGTTGTGTCCAAATTGCAAGAGGGAATCGTCACGCTAATAACCGAATTGCGTAAGTCATTTTTAGCAGTTTGAGAAAAACGGGGACATACGCAATTTTTGCAACTTTACTATATGCACCAGTCTGAAAACTAAACATTCCATAAACGAATGTAATTCTCAGTATCTACAATGTCTAATCCTCAAAATAGCTAATCAGTTTCAATTATATTATATTTTATGTTTAAAAATATATATTTCATCAATATAACACGTTCTGCACACCCACCAAGATAAGACTGAGATTAAATACAAAGAAAAAAACAGCAATGCACCCAATATAAAAGCCAACCAAGGTGTATTAGACTCGAACAGTGAATATCACAAGTGCACGCCTTCCTATACTGTAGTATAAATTCAAATTAATACGCGCTAAGCTAGAATCCGAGATGCAAAAACTCGAAAATACTTCGCCGAGGTTATTTTGCCTCTCGCATGATATCTATTATATATATGATTATTATGGGTGATAAATATTACTGACTGGTTTGTATTCACGTGTTCTAGACTCTCGGTTGAACCTGTTCCGTCTAACATTACGTCACCCAGTGAACTTTTGGACGGACTGTCGGAAGCTGTGAAAATATGCCGTAATTGTTTATATTATTTGCATTGTTATGCTAAAAGTAAGTGTAGGATTTCGTTCGTGCAATCAGATATTAAAAAATAAATAATTTTATTCAAAACATCATTAATCTGTTATAAATTACAGAGAAAAACTCATAAATAATTTTAGGGAATATATCAGCATTTTGCGTTTAATGTAAAGTCTTGTCTTGCTATTTAGGCCGGTTTCAGTGACCACATGATGTGTAATAAATTTCCTGCAGTGATGAATATTTAAGCTTCAAAACTAATATTTCGGTTGAACGAAAATCTCTGGAAGGTATATTTCAAAAAGGATCAATTAGCAATACTTATCAATTCACCTTCCCCTGAAGCAGATCTTGCAGAGCTAGACCTTTGTTTTTGTTCCCTTTGTTCGCGAATAGATATATGTCGATTTGCTTCTTCCTCAAAAAGTGCTTTTTCAGCTCCACTCGCAAAAGTTCTAGCAATATCACCTATTTCTCCACCGTCGTCAGTATTATTGATAATTACGGCATCTTCTTCTTGAGTGAGACAAATGTAAAACAAAACATCCGTCTTTTCGATAATCATAGAAAGTCCAGGGTTGATCAATATCTCATTGTCTCGTTTCAATCCAAATAGAACTGCTCCACACCTGTTAATGATTTGATAGGCTGTGTTGTATGTTGTAACATTCATAGCACTGTAATGCTGTTGCGGTGTACACGTAAGAAACTAGCGAAGTGGATTTATACAATACTAGTTAAGCTGATTTAAAAAAAGGTAAATTGGAGAAATGGCTTTCGGTTTTGAATTTTCCTAACATATTATTCTAGAGGGGAATTCTGTTGCTGTTGCGGAGTTCCTCTCCAGTGTACTTGAATCACGGTCAGATTTGGCACAAAAGGGGAAGCTCGAAAAATATGGAAAATTCCAACGAAGTCTCGGCGACAGTACTAGAACTTTCTGGTACTACAGTCTGGCACACAAGCCGTTTCCATTCTCGTCGGAATGGCTACAATATTCTTAACAAGGGTTTACTGCTCTCATAAAAATAATGAAAAGGAATTCATTTGATGATCCAGTTACATTAATGAGAGGAGCAATTGAATTACGGTTATTTCCTCATTTTGTACAACTGACTGGTGAAATTCGTGAGCAGCGACCGCATTAGACAAATAACAAAATATTGTGTCGGTATAAACATGTATATCTTTTAAATTTTATGTTTTCGACCGATTAAAAATGTAGGGTGGTTGGAGTGTACCAGATTTTGAGCGGAGAATAAAGGGGTGTACCACTTCAAATAAGGTTGACAAGCACTGATCTAAATTCTGGGTTTTGAAAAAACTTCAAAAACAAAATTTATCCGCATTTAACTTCGCAATTTGGGCCATTTCCCAATATTTAAAAAAAGATTCGACTCGAAAATTTGAGAATCGTATTCCATTACATGAATTTAAGTCGCCAAAAGCAATAAAGAAAAACAATTCACGTAACTTCATCGTACATTTTGGCAATAGCATAAACCTTTCTAAAAATGCATCTCGACTTACTTTGCGTGAGCCAGCTGAGACGCATGAGCAAATCTATATCCGATGAATTCGCCAAAGAATTTACTCTCCTCTGCAATCACGTGATAAATTTCATTACCCGCGCTTTTTCCAAAATGTTGCTTCCATTCAGCTTTTAATGCATTTCCTTCTCTGCGATACAAAATATAGTAGGTTATTACGTAGTTCATGCATTCTAGAATATGTATAGAACGGTAGAATTTGAAATGGCTGATTTTCGCAGATTGGTTTTGGGTGCCCTTACAAACGTAGTGTACATATATTTCAACCTTGATTATTTATTCCTACTTACTGTCCCTTTGAAGTATGCGCTAACAAAGTTATCATTGTTGACAATCCCGGTATATAACAATTCATCGCCAACAAAGCATATTTGAATTCTTCATCGCATATAACCTAAAATTCACAAAAATAAGTTTACACAACATTGGGCTTAACTCTATTGTGTTCTATTTAGCCTTTCGTTCGTAATGTATACATAAAATTGAAAACTTTTCGCCTTATTCAAAGATTAATAAAAAAAATCAGTTTTTATGATTCAAGATATTCCAGATAAAGAGCGGGAGAAGGGCGATGAAGAATTGAGAAAGAGGGGGGAGATGGAGCAAGATAGAGGGGGTCGTTTGGAATTTCCTTCACAAAACTTACTTGATCAGCAAATTGTATATGAAATTTCGATGCAGGATTCAATATTTGAACATATAACGGACAGTGAGGCGCATGATCTTTGCACGCCATTGCTCTCAGAATTGTTTTCTCGTCTGCTGCGTCGCGATTCGTTTCTTGGCGTGACGTCAGAATAAAACATGCCTCCGCTGCATCGAGCCTGGTAAAATAGGACAGCCAGATTTAAGCCTTATACGGTTGTACTAAAATTGAACCCTAATTTGTTTTTAGCCACTAACCGCAATATTTCCATGTTCTTAGAAATTAAAGTTCAACTATTAGCGAGTTCGGCTTACTTTTGACAAAAAAGCGGGAAACTCATGTGGGAGGTTTGAACTTTTGGGTCACATGGGTGCAATTTGTCAAATGATTTGAACGATGCGTCGGCTCTCGTCCGCACGGGATTAAAAAAAAATCTTGGAATGTCTCAAAGTATTTATAACAAGTGTGATTTTCAAAAAGTTGTTAAAAAGATATTGTGAACTTTTGCATTTTTTATGGATTACATCTTACATGAAAGCGGAATGTTTCAGATCAATCTCAACATTGCGATACGCCAGCAGATATAAACCAAATCCTCAGCATGTCGAGGGGAGCCGAAAACGGCTTTATTTCTTGTATTTTTGTCCAGATTTCGGTACTCCCGTGGTATGTGTACCAGGGCAGGGTTGGTGCATACTTTTATTCCAATTTTCCTTATTTAAGTTCTATTACGAGTTAAAAGACTGTCTGTGTTAGCCAAGTGAATATACCCCCTGCCCATAGGTTTTAGCCCCTTTACACAATTAGATGTAAAATAGGCGATCAAAATTAGTTACTTCCGTATTGCTAAACACCCTTCTGTGGCGCCCTTTACTACTTACTTTGCTCGCATGAGATCAGTTTCACGTAGAGCAGATCCTTGGAGATAAATTACCCTTTCTGTCCATATTGGAATTTGAAGAAAAGTACGTAGAGGTCCATCCAACTCACTTGGTGAAAGTAATACTACGTAGTGTTTTTGAAAGAATGGGTGAGCGTAGAATTCATTCAGAAACTCCATGATAACGTCGAGACGTAGCTCTGCAATAGTTTCAAGAAAATGCATTTTTGGCGCATTTAGACTTAGTGGTAACGGAAGTAGTAAACTATGTGTAGGCATAGTGGAAAATGGATCCTAAGTTCAAGCTTTTACCAGCTCATGTTGAACGCTGCTCGTTTGAGAAAAAGTCTTCAATAAAAAACAACAACATTTCATTCGAGACTTTCAAGCAATTACCGATATTGAAACACAAAATATGATTCCTGTGCACTGTGCATAAAATATTACACTTAATATATCATGAAGCTGATGTTTGAAAGTGTTTTTTTTATAATTTGTCGGACAAAAATGGTAGAAAAGGGTTATTAAATATTATTTATAAACGTGAAATGTTCATGTGATACAAAGATGGTCATGTCCTAATGTTAGACGACAGTACGTTTGAAAACACATACAAAATTTTGATGTGTTTTGTCCATTGGTTTTTAATTACAATTTTTTTTTGACTCGACAGATATTCTTTTACGCATTCATAGAATTCATAGGTTAGCAATCCCACTTATTTCATCTCTTTACCGTTATTCAACTCTCACTTCAAAACTTACCAGTAGCGCACACAATCACATGTTTTTCAGTGGTCGCCCGTTGTCTGCTGTATTCCCCACCTTGCTTTTGTCGTTGTGACCATATATGAGCAAGATCTTCAAGCTAAAAAAAAAGTTAAAAATCACACATTTGATATCGTGCCTACAATTGAACTTGAACTTTTTGTCGATATTTAAACATTGCTTTAATATCTCGATATTTCCAAAACATTTCGACAAGAAAAGAGATCTGCTTTTTAAGCCTAGATGCTAATGATGATATTAAAATGCGTTGTCACAACAGCTTGTAATTTGTAAACTATGACTTAGGCCATCCCTTTTAACACTTTTAGTCTTCAAAAATTGGAATCTTTTAATTTCCTAGACAATTTTGACAATGGTAAATAGATGGCTTTGTAATCTTATGAATAAATGAAGAATGTCTTATGGCTGCGATGAGCTTTTCAATTATTCATAAGATGGAAATACTCTTACATTGAATGCTGTCAAGAAATCCGACTTTTTACACATATAATTCGGCAAATGTATCTCACATGACAGCATTCCTTTGTGGTACAGTTCAGTAAGTTCACAAAATTGGGTTCAAGTCAAACATAAAACATTAACAATGCTCACAATTTTAGAGTGTACAGACGATTTGCATTAAATAATTCATCTTACGACGTTAAAAAAAACTGCCTTGGTGTAGATAACCAAAAACACACACACTTATCTGATTCGACCATGATACTAAAACGTAGTTTTATTTATTTTCAAATTTGGTTCTAGACAGTGTTCAACTTTATGCACTCAGATTTCACCGCTGACATGTCAAGTCGTGGTTTGTTACAAGACCAAGCCAATTCTCATTTGAATTTTTATCTTCCGGATGAATTCCTATCCCAATTAAAATGTTTATTGGGCGCGAAGCGGACCTATAGTAGGGTTACCATACCGCATGAATATTTTCATGAGCTAGTAATAAAAAATATGCGCACGGTACGAAATAACAATGTTCTGTATTAGCAGTGTGCACAGTACGATTGCAGATGCAGTAAGATTCCGGAATTCCGGATTTTACAAAAATATCCGGAATTTTTACAGTGTGCACAGTACGATTGCAGAAGCAGTAAAATTCCGGAATCCGGAATTTTTCGTAAAAGTTCCGGGATCCGGAATTTTACTGCATCTGCAATCGTACTGTGCACACTGCTAATACAGAACATTGTTATTTCGTACCGTGCGCATTTTTTTACGACGAGCTCATGAAAACAGTCATGCATTGTCGAGAATTTTGCATTTTCAAATATGGTGACCCTAACCTATAGATCATTTTATTACATTAAAGATTGCTGTTGTCGCTAGAAAGCTAGTATTTTTATTTATTCAAAAAAAAATCTATGAGCTTTATAGGATTTGTTTTCGTTTGAGATGACGTCATGAAAATATAAATGCGCACCTTGCGGCGGTTCCGCGTTCGCGCTCATTGCGTTCTGGTGATCAGTCGAAGTCGCACAGACTACGCTTCCGTACCGGTACTGTAAAAGGCTAGATACCCGTACTACTTCGTTTTGGCCTTCTTGTTCATATATTTGATCATTGCTCTCTTGTTATTGATTAAAGAATTATTCTTAGCTACACCTAGCATTAGCAGTTGACAAATTACTCGTTACACCCTTTGTTGGTATTTTAGTACTGAATTGTATGTTTAGTCGTTCAATATCCTCACCTGACTCGGTAATACTCCAAGCGCAACTACAATAGTTACTATGACAACAACACGCGACGGCCATATTGTTGGGGTGATGTCTCCATAACCGACTGTACTGAAAGTGACAATAACAAACCACAACGAATCAAAAATATCCATCCGGTATTTTCCAGCTCTTTCCAGTTGTTGAACTGAACATATGCTAATAAACGAAAAGGGAAAATGTTTTAATTGGTTACACAATAATTGAAAGTTGTAAACAGTGAGATTGCAATGCAGCAACAAATTTTTTCGCGGCAATGGGGTTGAAGAAAATCGCGCTTTGAGTAGTAAATAATTTATTTCGATCGAAATTCGGAATTTTCAAACGCTATTCGGAAAAATGCTCTTGAGAGACTCAGATATTCCAAAGTGAAATTATTAATTTACCCACTTACGTTATATATATAATATATATATGTTAAAAAAAGAATTTAATAGGAATCAAAAGGCCCAACTTTCCGAATATATACTTAATCATGTTTCAACCAAACTGTCGCGAAATATCACGTGCCAAAGATGCCAAGAAACGCATACAAAACATTAAAATGAAAGTTTAAATTATTGTGACGAGTTACAATTACTTCCAGTAGCATTTTTGATATGTTAGTTGTATGAAAAATAAGTTCATCTCAAACAATAATCTCTCATTTGGTGATTTTGATTGAAAATAATTCAGCTTCATTTAAATCCATGGTGTTTCAGTAAAATTCAGAATTTGTGAATTTACTGACCTAATACGAAATCAAGGAAAGTTGCAGGAAAATATTCAGATATATATGCATAGCTATTTAGATGTGAACACCTTTGAAGTTTCAGTGCATGCTCTATCAATAAAGTTTGTTTTTCAATAATATGTAAGTCTATGTCTTACCAGGTCAGTAGCAATGCAGTTATTGTTGCAAGAAGAACAATTATTTGGTTAAACATTGCACTCTTCTGCTTTTGCGTAACGCGTTGAAGATCATTCTGAATTAAATTATGATACCTCCATTTAATATATTTATAAATTTAAAGAAAGTAAAACGCTGAGGAAGTTATTTTCTTGAGCCATTTGATTGGGTTTGAAAAAAATTTACTTACGATCATATTGTTTAATCTGCTGTTGGCAAGCCATATGTTGAGGAAAACTGGAACAAAGAGACATCGCAATGGAGGCCAACACACCTGCATATGATAAATATTCGAATATTAACGATATAAAATAACTTTTGAGTCGACGTTTCGGATTCTTTCAATGGCCATTGTGAACAACATTCAATCAAATTAAAACAATGAAATAATAAAATTTGAAAAAATCCTTTTTTTATCTTCTGATGCTTCTTAGGATAAGTTACAAATAAACGGAAGCGATCCGTGGTAACTTGGAGATAGTCCTATGCTGCATAGTCAACGGGTATCCGTTGTAATATGTATGGTTTGTAAAAGGGGAGCATTATAAAAAATAAAATGCAAGCTAATTCAAACGAAAATTTGGATAAATTGAGTATATATATTGAGTATATAAGATGATGGTGGATCAAATAGAGGCAAATCGATATATATATATATACTTACACTAACAATGAACGGAACGGTACACAACAATTCCAAGAAATTGTTTAATGTGAATATGTTTTGCCACAAATTTCCTTTGTAATCGACAAATATAGTAATGATCGCTTGGATGAGACTCAAGAAAGCGAGAATAACCTGCAAAATGTAACGGCATAACTGTATATACTGTGACGTAACAATGTGTGTTTAACAGACAGCCCCATACCAACCTGTATGATCCACACCCCGAATGGTCTTTCCACCCAAATGATTGGCCACCAAGAAAATTCATATTGATCAGTCCACCATGGATTTGTGGATCCTGTCCAGTTGCGTTCACACCACCCACAACTGTTGGTATGTTAAATATAGTTTAAACTCAACGTTTTAAGAAGTAGGCCTGCCGGTACAATTTAGTATAAGTTGTGTCGGATCTTTTGCTTCGACTTGAATCTTGAATTTGAAAGAGCAAAGGGACAAATATTTTGCCATTGAATCCAGGCTATAATTTTTGTAGAATACAAAATCACATTCCACATCAGTGTCGCTATTTAATGGACCCTTCCCCGAGCATCGACTTCCTTGTTTACTTCGTGACATTGGCCAATCAGTAAGATGCAAAAAGTGACGTAACAATGCCCCCTTTTCGCATCCGCTCAGACACATTTCTCACTCAGACAGATTTTCAAGCGTGGTTGTAAACATTACCTCGTTTTCGCGTTTTTGAACTCTATTCGTTAGTTTTCAGTTGTGTATCGGAAACTTAAATGAAAATCAGATAATTCAATGATCACTCTGTCTTCCTAGGAGTTTTAATTTAATTGCAGTAATAAAAGTTAGTGTAGAAATAGCTGTGATAGACTAGCCAGAAATTCTTTACCGGTACTTTTAAAAAACAGATTGTTGTATGCGATGAATCATAATGATGATTTGAAATACATACCCCATTTTACAGGCGCCAACTCGCAAAAGCACTCTCAAAATAGCCCCGAAAATTTTGCAATGGTAAAGTATAGGAAGATTTTTGCGGGGGTCATAGGTCGGGGAAAGGTCAATAGTTTCTGTTTTTTTAACTTTTTAGTCTATTTCGGGTTTCAAATAACAAACTATCGTACCGGGTCGAGTTCGCGAATACTAATAATGAGTTGCAGGGTCTGCAGTGGAAAGATGAATATGTATTTGAAAATTCTACTCTGTTGAACGCATATTTTAGTTTAAACTGCATTAAATGGTCAAGTTCACATAATTATGTCGTTTCACAAAATTCTTGTTTATGACTGAAGTTACAATTAAATAGTATGTAAAGCAAATGCCATTCTTACCATGTTGTGGTTTCCGGATTTTCATAAATCGCTCGAAAAACGTAGAGTGATACAGAACAAACTTTGAGTATAAAATTAAATAGTCGAATTCGGAGACCTGGAAATAAGGAACACATTCGGGCGGTTTAGATATCAGAACCTTTTGTTGATACTGTTCATTTCCAGATTCACGATTAGGTTATAACATATTCTCAACATAACGCAAGCCTAAATTGTAAACCGAAATTGAGAAACCTTGCAGCTAAGTGGCAGCGGTTCGACAAAGGCAATTGCTTTAGTTATGCGTTGCCTTTACTACATCCACGCATGACAGTATTTTACTCAAAGCATTGCGTTATTTATATATATACATCCAACTAACTTACTTGTTCTTTGGTTTTTGACGAAGTAAAATCGAAGTCTTTCTCTCCATGTTGAATCTTTTACAAAAAGTTTGAGTTGTACCCTGTAGAAGAAAATTAGTGCCAGTTATTTTGCGGCAGTCCACTGTAACAAAGTTGTATTTCGTGGATGATGATAGTTTTTTTTTCATGTAAGGTTGAGGTCGCGCGTGCAACAAAGCATTCAAATATGTAATTGTAATTATTATTCTTCGCTATCACAAAGGTTGTTAACAAGTATTTCAAGTATTCATTACAAATTTTTCAGATTGATGAATATAATTATGTAATTTGACAGGGAGTACCTTGGACTTGAATGAGCATCATGTTCGAAGGCATGAAATATGGTATTATCGTCCGGCCTTTCCTCGTCTTCATGGACACTATCAACTTTACTATGAGCATTTCCCATATTATCCATAATAACCAATTGATTCTTTCCTACCTACCAATCTACAGCTCGACATGTTATTACCTAGAACCAACATAATGTCGATACAATACAACTTCTCCAAAAGACGCTTACCTTATGTGTCATTTTAGCAAGCGCGTTTTGTATAGAATTTCGTCATGGCTTAAGGTTCGATCGATATATCGTTTTCAGAGTAATTTGGCCTATTTCAACACCCAGAATTTGTAGAATATCAAATTATACATGTCTTTTGTTGGGCATGGATCAAGTAAATATCATCAAGGGCCCCGACCAACCTTGGGTAATTCTTACTTTGTGTGACTAGTAAATCTATCTATTCGCGCCCGTGACATCGAGTTGATACGATGAATAATACTGCCATAAACTTTTACAGCGTTTATCATTATATCAGATGATTTTTTGCGAGTTCCAATGATTTGAAGACTTTATTTGCTGATTGATAGCGTAATTTGATATGTAACTATTAGATTTGTCGAATATTTGCAATCTTATCCTTAATAGATTTGTGACCTTGCAAGTTTTGAGTGAGGCAAAATGTCACACAATTTTTCAGTTTGATTAACTTTGCATAAAAACCAAGGTAAATTACTAACTACGCTAAAATAGTGTTCCAATTTTACTCTAAACTGATGTTAAATTAATATATTCCTGGATACCCATGTTCATGCTCGCTATTTTATTCCTTCATTTTCAAAGTTTCCTCGCCTGCAATTCGTTTTAATCACCTCAATTACTCCTGTCACAATCTCAAAATTGTGCCCACTCATTTCCCGACTAGTAGTGTTACAGTAACACTTCGAGTTGCTGCTTTTAATGTACTGTATATTGATAACTTCCGAGTTAAATATACTTCCCATTAGAAGAAGATCTAACAATTCATGCAAAAGAAACACTATCTTTCTACTTTTAAGTGCGACCAAAAGCTCACAAATCGCACAGGCTTCAACCTATCAAATATTAATATTTATGAGATCTGAGACGATATTAAACGGCAAAAGAATGCTGTAGCGAAGATATGAGGAGTTATACAGGCTATAATTTACTATTTAATTAAAGGTTTTTCGCAGCGACGGAAAATTTCTCGTAATAAATGTTTAATTCAAAATAAACTTAGCTAAATGCGTCAAGACCACCACTACATCAAGATCAAAATTCTTCAACAGATTCATGGCAGATCAGGTACGGCCTTATATTCTTATCAGACTTTCTGTCGAAAAGCGAACGTGTGGTCAAGCATGGGGTACATCCGAATCGCCACCTCTGTACCATGGTCGTCTCTGGCCCACCATACAAACATAAGTCGCAAAATAATCGCGACATGTAGAGCTAGGAGAATGACATACATAAATTATTAAAATGTCAAGAGTTTTGACGTTGGTGGAAATTTGTCATCTCGTCATCTATTTGTTCTGTTTTGAATAATAGAAAATGTTAGGTATGACTGAAATTAAATATCAAATGCCAGTTGAGAGTGCGCTATAGATGAGAAAAAATAACATGAATAGTACTGTACATTAGATAAAATCCCATTACGAATATGTTTGTTTTTACATTCCAGTTATCGTACGTTGTGCCGAAATTGCATTTCTATAGATTCGGATATTTTGGTAGCAATGGCGCGTTGGACCATCCATTTCGATATGATAAGATACGAATGCCAATCTCGATTAGTGGTAGTTAGTTCCGGGGTTAGGGGCCAAACCCTTAATTCCGGAAAGTAATTGTATGTGTATGCTATGCCGAACCGGTATTTTAACTACTTAGTTTATTGAGGGGAAGTGATTGATTGTATATGAAATTTTGTTTCGTGCCTGTATATGCATGGTGACCCAAAAATAGATCTAAAAAATTTCTACTACTACGGAAGTAAAGAAAATCTATTCAAAAATTGATCTTCTTTTTGTGAATGATTGTATCCAAAAGTTTAGAAATCTAGGACGCGTTGTTCTCTCTAGATACGTTCTAAAATTTTAAATGAACTGGGCTCTGTTGGGTTATACTGCATAAAATAGCGATAGGTAATTACAGGCAATATGACACGGGATGATTCTGTATTTCTGTCGTCGAGAATTTGTAACAGATATCGTTAGTTAGTTTAAATTTTCTTATTCTACCTTCAGTTAGACATTTTCACATGTTTCTAAATTAATTCATCGAAGCGTTCCTTCGGACAAAACGAAAATAAAAATATAGAAAGATATCCATAAAATGTGCAATCTCGTATAAATTTCAAATCAACGAAAAAGTTTGTTCACCATATCGGAAAAAAACGAATAGGAGCGTGTAGTACACTCGTACGTGATCCAAAACGCGTTGACAACTCGTACTCAACGAAACTTAGCTCGTCAGAACAATCCCGCACCCATCGCTAGCATCACGACGTACATAACGGGCCGACGTACACAATATATTTCTGGGAAAATTTATTTGAATACCTAAAAATAAGTTTTTATTTGGTAACTTGTTCCAATGTGTCAAAAGTTAGTAATACTTGCAGTATTACATCAACAAGTTAATTATCACCACGAATGACAGCATGATGAGCGATAACGGCTGTTTCTGTGAAGTGCTAATGCGTGACATGACGTCTATCACATCCACGACACCGCGCGTTCGTATTGTTTTATACCGGCAAGAATAACTGTCTGAATTGCGAATAACTAATCTCAGATAGCATTATATTGTCTATTTTAAAATCGATAGCACTTAGTTAAGTGTTAAATAATACGCGGTTTTACCGTGAGTCAGGGAATTCCGGTATTTGCCTTCGATCCACGTGATGTTTCCAGCGCTTTTGCGCATTGTTCATGTTCACCAGCAGCCCCATGGCGTCCATTTCTATATCCGCAGTTTGCATGAGTATGCTGTAGTATTTCACTATAACTTCAACTGCCTATAGCTGAGCAATTCAAAAACTATCTCCCACGAATAAGAAATATCGGTATCCCCATACATGCATGCCTTCATTAATATTTCATGCATTTTGCTGGAAGAAACGGGTTTACGCTATAAAATATAAGCACTGGAGCCTCAGGAAGTCGCACACACTGTGTCTGCCCGATTGCACGATGCACATTCATTCTGATGACTCGAATTTATATTGCATTACCTAAACCGCCACCGATAAATAATACATGTTGTTGCCATTCTAATTTAATAATGTTCATATATGGCGCATTTGTTTTAATAATTAAATCATCTTAACTTAATTTATCGTTTGGTTGAAACCGCGATCATCGACGGAACACACATACGATTAATCAAAATAATAAATATTATCACAAGATTAAAATTTTTGTAAATAGTTAAGCAAGTCCAGTTCACATTACGCGAAAAGGCCATTCAAAATGGAAAAACTTTAACAATTTTTGAATGCCTTCACCCCAATTTTATATTATTTTTGCGATGAAAACTATCATTAAAACAATTTGAGTATTGGTGTGCTTGGATGTATGCAGAGAATCCGATGTCGTTAAATTTCTGGGGGAAGAGGAGGAAGCAAAGAGGCTTCCATATCTACGGAAATCGACAATACTCAAACAAAAATACATTTCCATTTTGAATTGGTCAATTCATAGAATTTTAGAATTATCATTTCGCAATTAAATGGATATATATTTGAATTTTTAAACTTTGAAAACGGATTTGGTAGATGAATTACCAACGTCATAAGTGCGACCATAAATTATAACGTTGAAAAATTGTCATTGTTTAAATACAAAAAGATGACTCGATGTGAAACCAGAATATTTCAACTCAATGAATGCCTTATACCCAAAATTCCGCTGTTAATTTTTTATCATTGCACTCGACATAATGCATCCAATAACCACCTGATTCCAAACGTTAGTTGAAAATAATAAAAAAGTAATTTTAATAAATAAGAAAATTTACACGAATGGAATAAACATGGCAAAATTTCCTAAAAATTTAAACGATAATCTGTGAAATGTAACCTGCAATTAGGATATACAGTAGCTAGTTCAGTTTTGAAAATAAAATTCAGTCTCCCAATGACAAAGCGTTTGGCTCATTAGACGTGTGAAATGACGTATCGTCAGCGACATCTAGAGGCGGTATAACTGGTAATATATTGCAATCCATGGACCTTTCCCCGACCTTTGACCCCCGGAAAATTCTTTCTATACTTTACCATTGCAAAATTTCCAGGGCTATTTTGGGAGTGCTTCTGCGAGTTGGCGCCTGTAAAATGGGGTATGTGTTTCAAACCATCATTATGATTCATCGCACACAACAATCTGTTTTTTAAAAGTACCGGTGAGGAATTTCAGGCTATTCTATCACAGCTATTTCTACACTAATTTTCATTACTGCATTTAAACTAAAACTCCTAGGAAGACAGAGTGATCATTGAGTTATCTGATTTTTATTTAATTTTCCGAAACACAACTGAAAACTAACGAATAGAGTTCAAAAACGCGTAAACGAGATAATGTTCACAACCACGCTTGAAAATCTGTCTGAGTGAGAAAAGTGTCTGAGCGGATGCGAAAAGGGGGCATTGTTACGTCCCTTTTTGCATCTCGCTGATTGGCCAATGTCACGAAATAAACCAGGAAGTCGATGCTCGGGAAAAGGTCCATATACCGTAAAGGCGTAAATCGAAAGGGCGAGGAGTTTGCTCAGCAGCGCTATCTTGCGAGGCCTGCCATGCTGTAGGCTGGGGTTTCTGAACCATTGGCGGATGCACCTCTTAGTGGGGCGAGAACTGTTCCTAGGGGGTAGGTTCAACTTTTTAGGTTTGGTCAAAAACACGTGGTCGACAAAGACATAATATAGTGGGAACAAAAATTCACTTAGCCCTCCTACTTTTGAATTGGCGCAAAAGGAGAAAGATATTCACTGCAGCAAACGATATTATTAGTGTTACGTCACAAATCACATACAAAATTCCCTTGCGATCGCGTCACCGCATCTTCATCGTATTTGTGAAGCGTTGCATTAAGCTGATCTTTAATGAGACATCGAGATATAACTTAACCCCGGATCCGAAGTTGAATCGATGTCTAAGTTATTAATACTTGGGACTTATCAGGTCCTGTGGGAATAAGTTTGTTATTGACTTGACTGGTGATGAATACAAAATCACCAGTGGAATTTACACATTTATAAAATGGGTACTCCCGAAATATGCAAACCAAGATGGCGGACACCGGAACGCAGTATGTGTACCAGGTTTGGGTTATGCCATAATTTTATTCATTTTAGTTCTATTACGAGTTCGGGGACTAGTCGAGTGACTGTCGTAGTATTTGTGCCTGAAATTATGGCCTACGCTCCGGTGTCCGCCATCTTGGTTCACATACTACAGGAGTACCATAAAAAATAAATACGTGACTCCAAGATTTGGCATTTCAGCAAATTTTTTTTCTTATTAACTAATTCATATCATCCTTATCAAAATATTGATTATTGCTAGTCAAATTATACTTCAAATTTGCCAATTTAATGAAAATCGTGGTTTCCGACTAATTGGATTTATGCGAAATATTTTTTAAAAATAGGAGTGCCAAAATTTTCGAATAGTTTAAATTTCATTACGTTCAACTGTAATAGGCCAGCTAAGTTTATATTTAATGTTTTTGTATTTTTCGACAAACTTTTAAAAAGTAGATGGTTCGCGTTTTTTGCCAATGCGGGCTATTATTTTCATACGCAAAGTGAGACTATAAAATATATTAGAACACATAAAATGCAGAAAAAATCTTTTGGAAACAATTGTATTTATTTCACAGCGCTTTAATTGAACATTGGAACTATCTTAAATACAAACTCGCTATTCTTATTGCTCACAGAATGAAAAATCATGCAAAGTTTAAATTCATGTATCAAGTGGTGATAATATTGGTTAGCTTTATATTCATGTGCTATTTTGGCAATTCTGCAAGCGAACAAAGAATGCCTTCATAAGATTATCACTTTATCGGATTTTTACCACTCTGTACGCTCACGACAAGATAAAGAATAATGACCGGAATTTATTTTCCGTTAACTAATTAGTTCCAAAATATGCCAAAGTGAATAAGATATCATCTATTCAGGGTCCAAGGTTGCGTGGTTAAAGGGCCGCAAAAACGTTTAAAGAGGTCTCGCAGTGATCGCAAAAGTGATCCAAATATCGGAGTAAAATTTAGCTTTTAGTTATTTCGAAAATGCTTCCCGAGATGTACCGTGTTGTTTTCTGTATCTTTTCTCGTGTTTGGTTTTGTGAAGTCGCTTCAAATTATATTCTCTCGTGACTAGGTCTGGGCATATCGAATCGAATATGAAATTATTCGAATCGGTTCAGAGCAAAATTTCGAATGGTCGAGGTAAATTTCTCAATTTTTTTTATTGAAGCCATACTTTTTCAACGCAATTCTGACATATGGCGAATTGATGAAAACGTGTTTTTTATTGTATGTGAACGCTCAGCTATCTGCCTGAGTGATGTATTGTATTCTATGTTTTCGGTAATTTATGTGTCTGGAGGACCAAATACAATAGGAAAGTTACATACAATTTTATATCTCCCAAGTATTCGAGATTCGATTCGAAAAAATTATTCGATTCGATCATCAGGTATTCAAAAATGCCCAGACCTACTCGTGACAGATATTACTTGAAAGCACACCATGCAGATACTGTGGTTTATCGTTGTGATGGACAAGGGAATACATTTCCTCTGTCACCTTTCTTTTGACACCCATTTTATGATGAATTGTTATATTTGACTAATTTAATAACTTGCATCGTGAGCGGGACTAGTGCTATCGTCGAAGAACAACCAAGTCCGTCTAAGTTAGGATTTTGGGACCTAGCTAATCTGGATTGCTCGGCACTAAGTCAGTCTGCGTTTCGTCACTGCTGTGATATGGCCCCACGTTTCAAGCTAGAGAATTCTTTTTTACTAAATAAAAACACAAAACTTCTCTCAAAATAAGGAGTTACCTGGCGCGAGTTCAAGGTGCGAAGTTAAGATGAGAAGCGCGACTCATCTCATCGGCTGGGTCCTGTCTGCACAAGACAATTCATTCTCCTTGTACCGATCACAAGACGTCATGTCACTATTGGCACCGTCTTGACGTTTATAGATACAACATTGAACTTACGTGATTTCAACAAACATCATTCCCGGCATCGAGATAATGCCAATAAATACAATATCTGCCAATGGTGTGGTATACGCTAAAATTGTTTTGCGGGCCGCACGAAATGTGTCCGCGGGCCGCATCCGTCCGCGTACCAGGGTTTAGACCACCCTGATCTATACTGATGAAGTGAGCATATTATCGCTTGAACGAAAACAGGCACCATTTTTTAATTTTCAAATTCGAGTCGGTAAAATAATGCATGCAATGGCTTATGCAGGGACGTTTTTACCGAATATTTTCTCAAAGCAAATTGAAAAAAGGAGATATTTCTGAGCAAAGTCACTAGCGGCCACGGAAATGACAGCTACTGAACCTTAATTGATTTATTGGTGGGCATTATGCGCCATCTGATTGACATGAGATTTCAACATATATAGCTGTTCCGGTATGTTGCTCATTAGGGATGTCAGTATTTCTGGAATAATTTAAATTATACATTACAAAAGTAGTAAGAGAAATGGAACACGAAATGTGCATTAAAATAGTATGTATTTCTTCGATAACGTCAGTAATATACTCATTACAAGTTTTGAAATGTCATTATCAGTATATTTTCTTGGGCATATTCCATGCGTCGGCCATTGAAAGTATCCCTATTAGCAACCAGACTACAGATGGCTTAGCAGTTAGCATATCCTTTGGCCATGAATATTTTTATTTGGTACTCCCGAAGTATGTGAACCAAGATAGGCCATAATTTCAGGTACGAATACTAAGGGAGTCACTTAGCTAGTCCTAGAACTCGTAATAGAACTAAAATAAGGAAAATTGAAATAAAATTATGGCCTAACCCTAACCTGGTACACATACTACGATCCGGTGTCCGCCATCTTGGTTTCCATATTTCGGGAGTATCTTTTAATTAATTCGGAATATGATTGAACCAAAACATTGTTCCAGGCTAGCAAGCCATATCCCCCAACCTCATTCTTTAATCAAGGTTACTCCTATACTCCCACAGGACCAATGGTGTTAAAAGAAAACCGCCAAATCTAATTTGCCAAACACACGCCGGCGGCTGTTTGGTCACTCACCACAGATGAAATGTACTTGACGGCAAAGCGACTCAAACATTTATTTGTTACGTAAATGTTTGCTTGGCAACAATTTCAAAACAAATTGTGGATCTATGAGTTCGAGACTGTGTAGAAATTATAGGCTCACAGAAAGGTTTATTTGGATCTTTGAAATAAACCGAAATTCGGAATAGAGCAAATTTATAAGAGCCGTTTTCTTGGGTCTTTTCAAAATTTGGATAGAACAAGGAGAGAGGCAAATTCCGTAGCAGAGCTGTAATTCGAACCATGATTTTGGTGTCGAATTTGTGGTTGAGTTTTGTTTCAACAAACAATTCCCAAAAATCATTCTTAATTATCACCTCAGCAAACATATTTGTATATATTTGTTGTCTAGAATGCCTGCAATTCCTCAAATCTAGCGACTTCTAAACACCGATTTAGGATTTTCTAAGCTGGCGTAGTTTTGATCTCCGACCCGGACCGTAACTGCTTTCAACTGAATTGAAAAATCTGATCAAAACTTTGACCAGAGCAGAAGTTGGTAATATGAATCAGAATAAACTATACAGCATGTATATCGGAAGAGAAATATTTCAAAACGAGTTTAACAACGAAGATTTATTGAATAATATAAATACACATTCCCAAATTCGGTACTCCCGTAGTATGTGAATCAAGATGGCGGACACCGGAACGTAGTATGTGCACCAGGTTAGGGTTAGGTACAAATACTACGGGGGGTCACTTGTCTAGTCCCCGAACTCATAATAGAATTAAAATAAGAAAAATTGGAATAAAATTATGGCCCTAACCCTAACCTGGTACACATACTACGTTCCGGTGTCGGCCATCTTGGTTCGCATACTACAGGAGTACCAAAAATT
The DNA here is from genome assembly GCF_013122585.1 of Styela clava. Classification (NCBI taxonomy): domain Eukaryota; kingdom Metazoa; phylum Chordata; class Ascidiacea; order Stolidobranchia; family Styelidae; genus Styela; species Styela clava. The sequence goes on from NW_024102841.1 coordinate 10,446,482, forward strand.
CTGTAAACGATTCCTTACCGTGATGGTTGTAACGGACTTATCGCCAACGTATTTGTTTCCTGGTCCATCGGTTTCTTGTTTTGTTTTCCACTTGATTCAAACGTTTGTTGTTAACTTTGCAATAACAATTTAGTATAACGGATTTTCACTCGGCTTTGGTATACTGATTGGCCATTATCTTTTATGTCGTTGCCTTGTCAACAATCGAGACGACAAACTTATTATTCGTTAAAATGAATAATCTTTCTGTGCAAGCAAAACATATGACAAAAATTATGAAGGTATAATATCGTGCACTTAATATCTATACATACTTTATGAATTTATCGTAATATACACTTAAACCATCACTGCAGAAAAACAAACACAGATGGAGATAAAAATTGCAAACAGACTCGCTCATAGCGATAAACGTAAAATAAAAAGAGTTAGACTTAAAATTCATCTGATGAATTCAAAATCACGTCATTTTTTCTTTCTCATCGTGGTAAAGAATACACAAATATTTTGTGGCATAAAATCTGTATTTTGAATCAAATTTCCCGTCGGTACGATATTCATAAATTATATCATGCTAACTCGGGGTGCATTATTTTCAATTGATCGGGCTTGTCAGCTTTTCCCGCTCCCCCAAAAATGAATAGAAAATATCCTATCTCATCTTATTCTTTAACTTGACTGTTGAAAATAAAATTAGTTATTATGAAGTATGTTCGTTACATTAACTGATGCGTTGATGATATGATTTGACATTTATGTCGTTTGACGATAGACTGATTTTGCAAAATAAAAAAACCATTTTCTGGTTGACAAAAGTCTAGTAGAATATACACATAGTTGTAAATTATAAAAACTTGTAATATTATGTAACCACATAACAAAATCACCGAAAAATCGGGATATTAGGTTGTAAATCACTGTGGGGTCATAGAGGTCGTCATGTAATAGTGCTGGAATCGTAAACATAGTTATTAGGGGAATCCGGAAATTATACTATGGGACAAAATTGCAATTACATCCTTTGAAATTACGCGAGGTTCCTACTGAGCTATTCATTTCAATAAATTTTTATATACGAATATTCACAAATGTGTATATAGTGAACTCGGCATTGATTTAACCAAGCACAACCAATACAAGAAAAAAAACTTTATGAAAATCGTAATAGCTACGTTTGCAACGAGATTAACGACGAGGAATCTCACTTTGAAACGGCGATTTTATCTTACTATAAAGTGCTGACCTATCAATCGCGATCCCTTAATGGTCACGATTCCGTACGCTTTCAAAATTATTCCCTCTGGAATTTTACTAAAAAATTACATTTGAATCATGTCATATTCTGTACTTGTGGTGATGATGGCGATAATGCAACGACTAAATTTACGCTATGCTCGTAAAGTTAAATATTCCCTGTTTGTCGTAAAAAATCACGGTCGATAGTAATAGAATAAATATATTCAAAAGCATATCTCTTATTAATAGTAGTCATACTATAAAGATTTGTTATAAAATTATGAACTAAATTTTTAAAATGTTTAATAATACCAATGTTACCAAAAAATGAATAAATCTGAAGCTTTGTGATATCACTTCGTCACACTTAGTATTTTTTTTAATTAATGGCGCAATATCAATGCAAATCAAATGTATACGTACTCCCGAAGTATGTGAACCAAGATGGCGGACACCGGGACGTAGTATGTGTACCAGCCACTACGGGAGTCACTTGGCTAGTCCTCGAACTCGTAATAGAACAAACATAAGAATTATTTGAAAGAAATTATGGCCTAGCCCTAACCTGGTAAAGATACTACGTTCCGGTGTCCGCCATCGTGGTTCACATACTTCGGAGCACATCAAATGCAAGATACATTGCTGCACATTTTTAGTAGGCAACACAAGGATTAGACAAACGATGGTATCATCTATTTTCCTAACTAAATTCAGGAAATATATACTTAAATTACAATATATTCCTACCAGAAAGTCATTGTAAAATCGTAGAGATTGAATTTAATAATGCAGAGAATTCAGTTCTATTCTTTATAACAATATTTTCAGATGGTTAATGAATGTTATTTCAGATTGAGTGTCTAATTTAAGCAATGAATTCTGAGAGATAAATGTTTTTTAAATTGTTGCTAAAATTAAATTATAATCACAATAAAAAAAAATATGTACTGTATTATCTATAAAAATACGTGTATTTTCTGGTTGCTCCTATTCTAGATTAAATACACCTCGAATCTAATAATTAAGGAGGACAATACTTTGATATGTCAACGTTGAATACTCTGCAATCTTTCTATCACTTCTGTTAGGGTAGGAATGTGAGCTGGCGTTACATGAAAATTAGGTCATATTTTACCTTTTCTAATTACTTATATCATGACGATAAAATTACATTACAGGAACATCAAATCCCGATAAACTAATCAACTACCCTAATTGTTAGCTACGTCCAACACTGCTTGAATTACTTGTGACGCATTTGGCGCTAAATTTTACTTCGCATATGCCATATATCATACGCCTAATCAATGAGAAATTGGCAAACTGGAAAAGTTTTTATAAAATGTCATTGAATTGAAAATCAGCAACGGGGGACAAAGTGTAAACATACGAATATATACATCTGAGAATGTTATAGTTGCCCTATAACGTTGTTATGATAGCTATCTGAGATTTTTGCCCAAATATGTTACATCTGGAAAGAATCCAGATGAATACAGAAAGAATACATTTTTAATATAAATGTTGACGGCATGGCATGAAATAACTTTATAAACATTTTACAGAGCAGTTGCACCTGCGTCTACGAATACACATACATGCTATTTTGAGTTACGACCATGATTTTTATTCTAGCATGGTAAATAGTTATGGCTGTGCAACAACGAATAAACCAAATTTGGCGGCCAAAAGAAATCATGCACGCGAAAACATTGTGTCACTTTTCAAAACAAGTCTACAATAACAGGTAACAATATCTAACAACCTTATTATTACACTACATTTGCCGCGTATTTGAGAAATTGCTTTCGTGGAAAAACCATCTGCTCGGACATGCCTCAGTATGTATTTCCGTGCGGGAGGACTGAAAAGACCCCGGACGCCATTATTTTGTTATTAAATCAATAGAAGGCATTTAACAGCTGGCAGACGGTGTCAAAACAAATCCCTGAGAGGACAGTTTTACACACAAGGTATATATATATTGCCCGAAGGTCCATCAAAAGCTTTATATTTTGATCAATAAAATGGACCACCTCTTCTGCTAATTCATATTGATATTTCAAGTGCAGTCAAGAAATACCGGTAGTCGTGAAAGTAACAATTGGGATTAGTCAATCTAGTGAACTTAAATCTTTAGCTGACTCCATGACCTCACGGTCGCTTCGAAGTAGTACTAGTCTACACGGTGGCAATATCATGTTTCAGATGTAGCGTATGAACTATTTCCCATAATGACCGAACACCTACAAATCTATATATACCTTAGAATCTGGCATCTACGTTTGGGTACAAGGTACACCAACACCACTATTGGATGGAAATATTTCGAGATTGACCGTAACTAATAAAATCTACTTCGCTGTACCTACATCCAACTTATACGTTTCGCGGCTCACGTTGTTAAGGAAATTTCAAAGTCATTCAGTAGCACAAAGATAGCTATTGTAACATCGAGACAAACGAATCAAACGTCTTCATTCCCATTATAACTCCCAACTGGCAATGTTTTTAATGTGCTTTGTCGCGCTAAACCAGAACAAAACAACCATTCATATATTACAATCACTTATGAGGGAAGTCTTCAAGCATATGAGTACATACTACAAACTTGGGACCTAACGTCAAACACAGAGCGCGCGAGTCTTTCCAACAGTAGGCCTACTTTGAACTCTGGTACCTTAATAACTCAGCAATGTGACACAGCACGGGGAATTCTTGTCGACAGAAATATGGATTACGTAGGTCACAATTTCTGAATCTGCGATCGGCTGAGTCCTACGAAATATTGAAACGGCGTCTATTGATCCAGTGTATTCACAATACGGTTCTCACCGTGTTATAAAACCCAGCTAAACTGAACATGCAGTAATTTTTAGACCTCTGGCTACAGTAGAGTGATCATGTTTGTTGAATACACAATACCCTTGGTAAACGTAATATAACTTTTACAACACGTAAAATTAAGCAAAAATTAGATGCATGGGTTGCGCTTTGGTAGCACTATGTCAATACTGAAGCCGAGGTTTAGTAATGTTCTATGCGCACGCAAAAGTACATGACTTTGACAAGTAACGTCACATCAGACACAAATATCCATTTAATTCATTGTATCAGTGCTGAAATACAGGGTTCCCGTACATTTGAACCCACGACAATTGCACCTGCATACTATTGCACCTATGGATTTTTTTTGTTTTGCGGATATTTGAACCCATACTAACCCTAACCCATGGGTTTTAGCACCCGCATATAGATTGAACCCGCGGATATACACATGGATTCAAATGTACGGTCACCAAAGTACAGGCATTACAGCCAGTGGTGGGTTTCACTCACGGAATTTTATGAGATCAGCGAACCGGTTTGCATTACTGGTTACTCTCAATGATTTTTTGTAACAGAACCGGGTGAAAAACATGACTTTTGTGATGGAACCGGCTGACAAAAATATTGAATCCCACCACTGATTACAGCGTACCTTGAGTCATGGCCTTTAATTTATTTCTGACATATTATCTATCATTTCCCATACACATAACAATAATGGTAGGCAGATGAGGAATAAATGGATCGGCTGAGAACAGGATTTCAACATTCCCCTACCTTACACAGTATCAGTTCGCGAACTCTGAGCGACCTCAAAACCGGGAAAGCTAAACCAAATCTTCCTAGACTCACGATTTACAATGGAAAGCTCACTGCTCTTAAATTTCTTATGCTATCATGTAACCTCCAAAACATACTCATCATTTTAATTATATTATTTACGTGACAGAGGGATATAATAATAACAGTAATAATAGAAGATAGTCGAAAAGAAAAAGCACAAAGAGCGGAAATAATAATTATGTAGTTAAAATAACACTGGGGTCGAAATGGATGCAAAAGGCATAAGTCTAATCAAGCTTGCGCCGAACATTAAACGCGGAAACGGTGCTCCAATCACATGTTTAACTACCGAACGCGAATTTAAAAAATATGGCGAATAATTGTGATATCAATACTTTTTCAGTGTTAACCTAAAGTTGTGAGTTGGCAGGAGAATATTTTTTACATAAATCGGTATATCGGTATAAAAAAAATTCTATCCGAATTTTAATATTGCGAATAGTCTTTTTGATAACATTTTTCAGCGCTAAAATAGGCAAATTTATTGCGGATAGCAGCGTGGTTGAAAGTGCTAAAACAAGCGAGCAATACATGAGAAAGGATTTATACTACGAATAAAGCGTTATTAAATTAATAGCAAAAGATTGGTTAGAATAAAAAAAAACGGTTGCTACATAGAAAATGAGTAATAATGAACTTTTGATTTGGATCTACTGACAAAATTATTCATATGATATGACCACGAATAAAAAGGAATGGAAATCGTGGTAGGTTAGGTTATGAACGAGTTTTGTGTGCCCGAAATATTTTCTGAAATTTGTTAATAGATATAAAACATACTTTGCGCCACAGAACTCAGCAGCTCGGAAGTTTGAGAGTTCAAACTGGAGTTGTCTATTCAGATCTCGGCAGTTCAAGAGCCAAAGTCAAAATTTTGAATTCCCGAGTATTGGTATTAGAAATAATGTTCGGACGGTCAATTCATTCAAATGGAACAGTTCGGACTGGTAATCAATCAACTGCCGGAGAAACTCATCTATGTGATCAACTCGAAACCGATACAGGATTGTGACTCGACTTGATTCACAACTCACGATTTAGGAACTCAGAACACATCGAATAGAAGTCGAATTTTCAGCTAAGTCAGAATCATTTAAATGCCCAAACCTACATTTTTCTATCTTGGAGTCAAAATTTCAAGTAAGGTTTTAAACAAGATGTAGTGTTCGGAACCACTTCTCTAGTTTCGAGATCTACTTCGGAGGCTCAAAATAATCAAATGCGGCCAAAGAATTTCATGAGACAAAACTGTTACTAACAACCCTCATTATAATGAATATTAATAAAAATCGGCGACAGGAAAAAAAAAGAATCAAAAGTTCGATAATGGCAACGAGGACAACAAGAAATATGATTTACAAGCAGGCAATCAACATTTTAAACAAAATTTATTTGTTAAAACCTCCCAGCCATCGGCACTAGTTAACAATATTATATTATTGCACATACATATACTAACAAAGAAAGCCTACATAAAAAAAGCAATGTCGAATGGTTAATAAGCGAAAAGTGCAATTTTTCATACAGATTATATCGGTGAAATTGCCTTGTATGTGATATGACAGTATTATAATGGTAGATTTTCAGATTGAAATGGTGTGATATAGGTAATTATGATGAATTGCTAATTAGAGATGACATTTCGATACCGAATTAGACTATGAAAAGACAATATGAAAAATGATGATGTCGATTCCTAGCCCACGTCTTCATTAAAATGATTGAAAAGCAGAAAATAGGTTTAAAAATACGTTTTTGACACAAAAATGATGAAATCCAACGAGTAGCGAACATTTGTGACTCAGATAGAACCCCCAATGCTGATTGTGTTTCGAACGTTATGCTTCATTGTATTACGTTGTCTACTGCATTATTAAGATGATAAACAGTGATTCGTTTGTGATGTCATAATATACAATATAGGTAAGTCATCATCAATCTGCAGACATCCATGAATAAATACGACCCATTTTATCTCCAACATATATTTTATGGTGATCTCTGAAATAGAAAAAGTAAAATTAGTTCATACCAGAAAAGTTTAAGAAAATAATGAATGAAACGGTAGAAGATTTCCAAACATATTAAATCGAAATATTTGAGATTTGTGTATGTATTGAAATTTAGGGTAATCTTGCTATATTGCAATATAAATTAAGGGTACCACTTGGTATCCGCCAACTAGTGGTTTTTGATGGTGTTTCACTGTTTTTGCGCGTCTGCGCATACCAAGATGACACCATATTAACTATACATGTTTCATGCACAAAAATGCCTTAATGTCGCAATTCTTCAACGAGGAGGAGTTTCTACCCAGGAAGTAACTCTTGGTTGCGGTTACAAAATACACAACAAATATTTATCGACACATTATAAACTAATCCAACTGTGTGTTGCATAATGCATCATGGAAGTAGTAGCTAAATTGCTAGGCATGTTATATGAAGATATGAAGAAACAGTAAAACTGACAGAAAATATGAAATACTTACTTTGACATTGCAATTGCTGTGATGTCAGGAACGACTAACCTTCCTGTTTTATCAATTGCTTGATCGACTTGAATTTTTCCTTTCAATATCAATTGCTGCTGCCATACAAAACCTGAAACAAAGATGGTTGATAAGTTACTATGAAATGTTTTACACAAGAAGCAAAATGTGTGGCAAGAGGGTCGAAGTTTAAAATGCCAATGCTGTATTGCTGACAGAAAGCATGTTTGCGGATTAGTCTATGCCAGTTCATGCTTACCGGACGTCCCTGTTTCAACTTTAAGCTAACTTTCTGTAAGATTGCTTTTTCAATCATTTGCGAGAGTATTTTTTTGCATGCGGAAAAGTCGTATAAACATATAGACATACCTGGAAGCAATAATCTTGCATCTTTAGCTTGTTGCGTTTCAACATGTTTCTTATCGACCATAACAAAACTTTCATCTGTGCTTGAAGTTGGCGAACCTCTGTTTGTAGTTTTTTCTGCTTGTTTGGCTGAATGTGACGGCGAACCCGATTGTTCATTATCAGTTCTTGTGGCTTCAACTCTAACATATCCGGCTTCCATGTTATCTGTGTCCTTCTTTTTGTTGTTTTTGGCCGATAGATTTTCCGTAGATGAGGTTAAAGATATTCTGGAGTTTCCGGCTACATTTTTAACCTCAGGAAACTAAATAAAATATTTTAGACTATGGTAATGCACGAGGATTCAATTTTCCTACAAATCAACAGTGTTGGGTAAAAGTCCCCTAACACCGAGGGATGAGTCAAGTCAAGCCACTGGTCAACTGAGTCTCGAGTAAGTACAGGCAAATTTTAATATTTGAGTCGTGTGTGTTTCTGCACTTCCGGGTCACAATGATGAACCACTCAGATTCTAGTTATTAGGCCTACTCTTCTCAAAAATCTGAGTAGCTCAATACGAACTGGTTGATGCTTTCTGGTCAGAGGGAGATAGAGAACAGGGTAAGATGAGATACATACTATTATTTCAGAATTGATATAGTAATGATATTAACGCCAATGACAACCTAGATCAGAGTTTTTCAATCGAGATCCTCAGCCCTTGCTGCTACTAGGTACCATTCGCAAAAACTACTTTTATTTAAATAAATGGACGAGGATTTGTTTATTATTCAAAGGCACGGAGTTTTTTTTTTCTCGACTCCTTATCATTAAACATGGCGTTTTTTTCTATATGAAAGCAGGTCACAAGTGTCAAGTATTGTGAGTATTGTTTTGCTATACAGCTTATGCAAAATGTTTTTTGACAAAACAAAATAGAAAAATAAATAGAAAAAACATACCATTTGCTCTGCTGCCAAAGTGAAGTCATCTTTTGCTTTCGAATTTGCTAGTTCGAGAGCCGGAACATCATTCCATGGTAAAACAGCCAGTTCTCCCATTGATAAAACAGATATAGTGTCAGGTGCGGAAGCTTTCGTTAAAATTTTATCTTTCAATTTAAAAGTTGGAACTTGACTGAGACTGTCAACAGATTGTGCTTTTTCGGCAATGGCGAAATCTGACCCGACATTTCCACTTGCAATAGAAAGACTGTCAAGGCTTTTAACATCGTGTGCAAGAGTCAATGGTTTTGTTCGATTCACAATATCGTACTGTCCCATTGATTTTATACTTTGTTGGTCATCGTGTTCACCAGATTTTGATTGCTCCGGAACTTGTACGTATTCCAATCTCCAAAACTACAAAATATGGAAAGTTTTAAAAAAAATGACTTGCAACATGCTAATTGAATTAAAAATGTATATTAATTTGGATTTTATGGTAGTAACAATAACAGTAACAATAGTATCGAGTCTGAAAGCTCTGTTGTGGATAAACAAAAAAAGATCATTTCGATAAAAAACTGAACACAAGTCGAACTTATGACCACATCACTGCTCCTTTTTTTTAATTCCTTTTATATTTTGAAATCTTTTATAGTTTTTCCATTATAGTTATTCGACTTACACGAACATATCCATCGCTGTGTCCAGTCGCAATAACAGAATCATAATCCCATTCATTCAATTTTGAAATTGCGATCGCAGTTATATGTTGTCGCCTTGCATTCATTAATGTTGTATTCACTGAAGCAACATGATCTCCATTGATGGACCATACATGTACATGAGTGTTATCGCTTGTTACAATGTCACCCTGAAATAAAAATTGGAATTTTTGAAAACAGCATTTATTTACACCCCTTTCGTTCTGAACAATTTTATTCCAAAATATCTCAATACTCATTTCTTAGTATATCATTCATTCTTTCAATGCTGCAACTTACAAATAATTCTTACCGTTAGTTCATTTATACTTGTGTGAGCGACTCCGCTTTTATGTCCCCGCAATTGTCGGACAAACGATAATCGATTCAAATTCCATACAATGCAAGTGCAATCTTGTGATCCACTGACCAATATACCATATGCGGAACAGGATGCGAGACATGTAACTGTGTCGGTATGAGCATACAGTGACTGCAATAAGTAAGAGTGAATTAAAAAATATTTTTTTTATGAAGTATGCCATAATAAAAATATTGATCTACTTATCAAAATACCATACAGATAACAGGATGCGAGACATATCACTGTGTCGGTATGAGTATACAGTGACTGCAAAAAGTAAACTTAGAAATGTTGTTTTTATGAGGTAATTCGCAAAAAAAAAAATGAAGCTCCTCACATACGGCTAGATAGTAGTAGCAGCTTGCACAAGGCCTTGTTTGGGGAGAAAGACGTGAATACGCGTCACATAAAAAAATGGAAGACACACTGTCAAAATGCAAGCCGAATGACAATGCCCACTGACAGACTATTATGGCCATACTTCAATACCTATTTGTAACTCAATATATACATACCTGCTTTAATTGAAGATTTTTGATTTTGTCCTTGGGACTAGGTAGTTTCCATACATATACCACTGTACTTGTACCACCAGTTACTAGTGTTGTTTCATTTGGCATTGTTACACATTTAATTTCCCCACAATCAAGGTTTTCAAATATCTGAAATAGAATTTGGTCTATTATTAAAAATAAATTCTAAAAAAGGATTTTTTATTATGAAATATTGTATTTGAAAATATTGATATTTAAAATCGAGAATTTTAAATATTGCATATTAAATTAAATTAAAATTAGTTGAAATATCCAATTCAATCTGGATGTACCTGTATAACACCAACACATATGGTTAGATCATTAGGTTGCGTATCTATCATTACCTGCATTGCTCTCTCGCTTTCATAATATCCAATCCTTATACTGAGATCGCGACTACCCCAACTAAGATATCTTGAATACTGTGATGGTATTAAGATTTTAGATTCTTCTGTTGCTAACGCACCACGATCAGTGATGACAATTTCTCCAACCGGCCCTTTGAGTTCTGAAATAGAATTTTATGACGCAGTGAAAAAGGAGCTCAATTTATCGAGGTTTTCCTTAAACTGGACCTCCAGTCCCCCACGGAACGATTCCCTGGGTGTTATAAAAAATGCTTTCATTAGATAGTAATATTTGCCATCCATGAGTACGTTAACTTTACATAAAGTCGTGTAAAGGGACTGATTACTATGGGCAGGGGGGATATTCACTTGGTACAACACATACAGTCCGCAAACTCGTAATGGAACTAAAATAGGGAAAATCGGAATAAAATTATGGCCAAACCCTAATCTGGTACACACAATACGGGAGTACCATTAAATATGCACCGATTGAAACCTTCTAAAAGTATATTCATGGAAGACCAGGGGACCACAAATTTAGAGTGTCTTTGAAAGAGAGAGGGCCTGGGGGAAGGGTCATTTTGAATCTTGAATTTGAATCTTTGCGGTTCAGCAAAATTAACAAAAAAACAGTTGGATCTAACCTTTCACTGGTCCACTCGAACACTTTAAATTATCCAGATGTCTGTAAAATACTTTATCAAGAGGAGGTCCAGCTCCAAATGCTGATGGTGACAATGATAATGCAACACTTATTTCTTGCTCTTGTGTGGGAGGTTTTAAAGAAATTCTTTTTTGCATGTGTGGTTTTTTGAAGAGTTGTTTAGGAATCTGAAAATTTTTTTGGTAAAAAAATAGTGTCAAAAACAGACACGGCATGACTACATCCCAAATTTGGTCTCAAGTGATTCAGACAAAGGCATTTCCAGGAGAAAATTTTTATTTTTCAAGGAAATACAGAAATAATACTTTGTTTCTGTATGGTTTTACGAATACAGCTTAGTTATTTATTCACACAATATAAATTACTTGAACTGTATGAAAGTCGGAATGCGAGTTGTGACCTGTTAAAGATCAAAACAGACAGGAATGTCGGAAAAGGGCTTCGGAATCGCTCCTTTAATGGTATCTTGCACCTCATTCCGCAAATTTTTTTTTTTCAAATTAGGTCCCTTATAAAAGAGAAAAAAGAAATTACTTTTTAGAACATAACATGATAAATAAGATTTTGTTCCTGCTCACCTGTCCAAAATTATTAATAAAACCGATTGTTGCACTTCTTCTTAATGGATCTTCAATGGTATAAATATCAACTTCTCCTTCATAAAACAAATGATGGAAAACATTGTGCGATTCTAGAGCTGGTTCACCTTTTTGCTTGAACCTGAATATTATGAAATAGATATTTTTTACACATTTGTTGCCATTGTTGCTAAAACATAGCCCAATTGACAGATGAGGTAAATTTCAATCGAAACACACATATTTATGACTCTTTAGATTTTTAAGTAGATTTTTAGAATATGGTCAAACAACTGATAAGATTCCGATCTTTAAATTTGTCAGTATCTAAATAGAAATCTAGCTTACCCAAAGACTAGATCAATCCATTCATGCAAATGTGCTGAAACATAGTCACATTCTAAAGCTTCTCTATGGACCCGGATGAACTCTCTGGTGCTACCTTTGGCCCATGTTGGAAGAATAATGTCATCAAGTCTAATTCCATTCTGTTTTTGACCTGTGAAATGATTATAGGTGTGTGACGGAATAAAAGCTTTTTGCGAAACAAAAATTCAAAGAAACGTCTCATACCTAGATCAAAGTTATTTGAGTTGAGTAAAAACTCAGGAAGATAGAAAAATTCTGGGATTAATTCCTTGACGTCGGCCATGTTTTTTTCACTTGCTGAATGCCAGGCATCTCCAATGCTGTGAAACATGCGATCAGCCAGATCAAAGTGACCTCCCTGGAAGTAGTAAAAAATTTAGATTTTATTTATTATTGTCTCAAATTTGTATAGAAAGTGCTTCAACGGCAACCTAAACATTCTTAATCTGCCAGCATTTTAATTTCTGATCGCATTTTTGATATTAAATGTATTTTAAACTGGGACATATTTTTAAGAAAATTTTTTTGAATGTATATTTAAAAAAAAGTTTGAAGAATGGAAATTTGATACGTTTTCTTCTTTTTTACAGTTATCAAAATTTACGTGATTTTACATAATGTAACTTATTTTGAATGTATCTGGTTATTTGTCATTCTACATAAAAACTAATTCCCAGTAATATCAAATAACTTAGCTAAAATGCTTTCTGATACACAGTTTATGGTTTTAGAACATAAAATGCAACACCTACCTGCAATCGAAGAAAATGTTGAGTAAATGGTTCCATTCTTACAAGATAAGAAGCAACAATCATTGCTGAAGAATAATGTGTTCCATAATGATAAGGTGGGGTATCTCCTGCAAAACAGATAATATTTCATGAGTATTAAAACGCAAGATAAAAGAGCCCAAAGACCAACAAATAATAAACAATAGAAGCAGATTGCGATATAAGTTACTTTGTCTGGATAGTTTATGCCATGGGTCAACAACCTTTAGCATTAAAAAAGAGCTATTTGGCATTCTTTCCATCAACCTCAAACATACTCAGAGCCATCACATCTACTGTAATGTCAGTGGCTATTAAAATTCTCGGAAAACAACCTATAATGCAATAAGTTTGTACTGAGAAATATCCAAATTGCGGACCAATGATGCGATAATTCAGTCTATGACGAAATTAAGAGAAAAAGTTTGTTTTGCAGACTGGAATCACGTCACTGGAACCATTTTCCCGAATTATACTTTGAGAGTATTTTGTTTTAAGCCTCTGCTTTTCATTGAATCCTCACTGCTTCTAAAAAAAACTGCGACGACCATGTTATTCAAAGGAGCCAGATCTCCGAGAACGAAGTGCAGCAGGTTGCAGATTGTTGGTTTATGCTGCTCAGGCCACAAATAGCCCTGTTGAGAAGCTTAAAATTTTAACTGATGTTTAAAAAGTCCATACCTCCAAGATCTTCCCATTCTCTGTATCTTTTCTTAAATTGCTGTAGCCTGTCTGAAGTTTGAGCACCCATTGGTTTTGAAAAATCACGGAATGTCTTTGGATTTGTGAGATCTAGAACCTATGGGGAAATAATGAAAGCAGTTATCTTGCTGACAAAATCCGGTGCTCCCGGAGTATGCGCACCAAGATGTCGCATAACCTGAACCCTAACCTGGTACACAATTTGAGTTCATGTTGTGCACCATCTTGGTGCGCATACTTCAGGAGGTCCCAAAATCCAGTTTGTTCCATACTATAAATAACAAGAGGGCTATGCTCAAATATATGGACATGAAAGTGAAACAAAGTCTTATGTATGGATATGCAATTTTTCACAGTTGAGTAGACTGCTGGTACCTGGATCACCAGATAACAATGAATGCGGGCGGACCTGCCAATTTTAATTTTGATGACATCATCGCACACAAGAATATAATAATCCCATAAAGCACAGAAATTTTAGAAATAAATTAGAGATAGCCTTCTAGCAACAACAACAATCTTTAACCACTGAAAATTTCAAAGCAAGGTCAAGTACTTAAAGAGAAAACGATTTTTTCAGTTACTGATAACACCCCCATATTAAATATTTAATAAGCCCTCTACAACTGTTTATTACAAGAAAAAACTATGGGTTGGTGATGAACCAACAGAAATACTTGAGAATCTGCTGTTATTTTCCAAATCCTGGGATCACAATAACCAGTTTATTGTAAAAGAAAAAAATGTATGACTGACTGAAATGCTATTATTAGTGCATTCATGGGACTATATGTCAAATTAAAACATAAATTGGTATGCATGACAACGTACCTCAGAAGTATAGTCAGCTAGCACCCAAGGAAATACAGGATATTGCATCAAGTCATTATATGATCTACCAGCCAATGTGTTGATGTACATGAGATATTGAAAGTTGCTGATTTCTCCTCTCTGAACAAATTGAAAGCATTGTCAAATATTATAAATACTATCTCAGTTTGAGAAACCAAATCTAGGAGTTTTGCAATGGTGTGCGAGGCCAGTGGTTACCAACCTAATTTCAAGCAACCCAAATATTCCAAAAAATGTACGAGTATGCAATCTGTAACAGTGGACTACTGGTACCGCAGTCTTCAAGACTTTGCCTGAACACTAACGCAAACGCAGAATCGCCACAAGGTGTGCAATTTTCAATTTGGAAGACTTCATCACATACCATTTACAATACAAAATTTTTGAAATGAATAAAGGTAATAAAATCAAAAAAAAAAAAAAAAATCTTTAACCACTGAAAATTTCAAAGCAATTGGTCAAGCAGTTAAAGAGAAAAGCGATCACAACAATAACAACAGCAGCATAATACCAAAATGATCCGCATGTTTTTTTTGTGTCCAAACCAAAACAGCAGAAAAAACAACAAACGTAACTTACTTCCCATCTTTGTGTCACAGTTTTTTCTCCCATAATATTAGTGAGCAGTGCTGGTCCTTGTTGCTCAATATTGACGTTACTTTTTTGTCCGATTACGAGATCTTTAGAATTATCAGCAAGCGTAGTTGCAAATGACACAAACCTATAACAAATTGAAACAATATTGTTATACACTTTTTTATGCATTTTGCTCACAACAAGGCCCTGTACAAGCAGCCACTGATATCTGAGGATATGTTAGGAGCTATAATTTTTGGTAGGTCCAGAATCTTCCGATTCAGCACATTTATCCAATTTATTCCATGGGTTTTAACCAGAGATGTGTGACTTTCAATGCCAACACCATTTCTCACATCCATAAATTACAATAAAAAAGTATAAAATTATGTAAAAAAATATCTTTATTATAAACCAAGTAGAATTAAATATGGATTCACTGATAAAAAAAGCAATATTACATTCTGAATTATCCTACACGACATTCGCTTTGAATTATATGATTGCTGTACAATAATATAGGACAAGTACATTTTATACCAGTGTTCTTCAAACTCTTTTCATCACGGGATAAATATTTGGCAACTTTGGAAACTCTCAGAAACTTTAATGAGAGCAATGTGCTTGCATATTCTCACACAAAAGATCTAATCTTAGTCCTATTTTGGCGATGGTGGGTCTCAGTACTAGTTACAAATCTTTCACCGTTGAAAAAGATTTCTCACACTGATACGTGGAGGAAAAAGGTAGAAGCGTAAGTATGGCTAGTTCTGACAATAATGAGTACAGCAACCCCCATTGAGCACTTTCGCAACCCAGCCAAGAGTTGGGACCACTTATACCATACCAAGTTATTTCATCTCTGAGTAAGGCATAATGTCAAAAATTGAAATAACAATATGACAAGTATTATAAACACTGGACCTAGAGTAAAAAAAAAGGAAATTTTTATACTTCTGATAAACTTTATTTCTTGTTCCTTGTGGAAATACGATAAGATAATTTCTTCCATCACTACTGAACACTTCCAATGCAATATCCTAAATAAAATAAAAAAGCAACCTTATTATTGTTTATATATTATTCATCATTTCGAATTAAGAATATATTTGGCATATTTCATTTTTCAATAGCTTCCAAATTGCTTGTTCTGGTGTAAGCAATGTTCAAGTTTAATAACAAATCTATTTGGCACGATTATTTGATGTCATTTCATCGTTATTTATATATTTTAGGACAATTTGCAGTTACAGTAAAGGAGTGTAACAGACCATCGGAACAACATGCCTATTTCATGTCTGTTTAACACTAAATGTTTCGAACAAGAGTATATTCAGAAGCGTGCATTCATTCCACAATACCTGTAAAAGATATCTCCTCTTGTGTACTTCTCTAATGTGATCATATGAAAATCTACTGCATAAATGTGAGTATGATGCAAGCGAAGGAGGTGCTTGGAATGGTTTGTTTGGATCATCATCAGGATTATGACCTGGTCTTGATTGCTGAGGAATGATTGGTTCGTGATATCTGGAAAAATAGGAATTGTGCAATCACAAAGAATTCATCAAACAAAGTTAATATTTCTGGATATCTACTTGAATGCAGAATGAGAAAACTTCAATTCTCTGGTTGGCTAATTGTACTAAGTGTTGGGATTGGCCTCTGATTCTTCCGTGCAAGTTTGGATCTCATGAGAAATAATTATGTGTGATACCGTAGTACGTGTACCAGGTCAAGCTTAGGCCATATTTTTATTCTGATTTTCCTTTTCTTAGTTCTATTACGAGTTCGGGGACTGTCTGGGTTCGCCAAGTAAATATACCCCGCCCATAAGTTTCAGTCCCTTTAGACAAATTGATGTAAAGTAGGCGAACATAATTAGTTACATAGGATATTGATGGTGAATTTTGCAAGACTTTCACGCTGGTTTACATAATTCATCATTTGAAATTACTTACGCTGGTGGTAGCGAAACAATTTCTCGAATTTCTTTGCTCTTTAACATTGTGAAACCATCAATGATATAAAAATTATCTTTTCCAAAAAGTAGTAATCCTTCGTAGGTGTCAAGACCTTGTACTCTTGCACAACGGAACATATGTCTGAAAAGTAACAAAATATTTCTGTTAATATAAATGAATAATGCCAAATAAAGAACACAGATAGTCAGAGAAAATGGATTCTATCCAACCACAAATTCCAAAATGAGGTTACTTGATAAAAATATGGTTTTGTTGAAACAATGTTCATACCATCATCTCGAATTGCAAAAATCAGTTGTGTTAGGCACTTCAGTCTAAGAGTCATCCAATATTTATTCACAATCGGAACAATAAAGTAGAGAAGCTATGCAAGGTCGCCACTTGGGGAGTAAAAATAAGCAACCAAAAAGGGGGGTCCAATTATAGGCTCGAATCTTAGTGTGCAGTGCTGGATGCGTCGTTATGACGGAGAGGTTCATGTAACCCCCATCCAAGTAAGACCCCCTTCCAAATTCGAGAATGTAGAATGATTTGCTGGATAGATAAGTACACACCAGACTTAGATTGGTAAATAGATTAGGGACTGTGAATTGTGATCCACTTTATTATGTTTATTATGAACAGTCTCATCTTGCCAGTAAGAAAATCTCATACCACATCCTAAGAAAAAGATTCTGATCTTTCAAAATTAAGTGGCTTTTTATGTCTCATAGCTACTGTCCGGGATGTACAAAACGAATCAAATATTTGAATACATTGGAAATTGTTTATATTCGATTTTGTGAATTCTTGATTTTAGGAAGAATTTAGAATATTTTCAATTGAAGATGTCTTTTTAAGCATTTATTATCTTATATTATCTTATGATAGACGAAAAATTATTTAAGTCCTGACAGAATAATATAGAGAATACTAATTAAAACAATGTTTATCTCAATTATTCTGTATAACTAAATTCAGTTTTGACGAATTTACAATTGTTACAAAATTCTTTTGTAGAACAGATCCATGCTAGAATATATTCGATATTGAAAAAGATTAATTTCGAATGTATTTGGAATACTGAATTATTCAGTTTTGGTTGGCCATCCTTGACTACTCTTTCGAGCGCTGTTACGGATAAAAAAGTTATAACATATTATACCAATTATACTGCAAACCTTATTTTCTCTCCATCCTCTAGTAGTCTCAAAACAGTCTGATTGTCAGGTTTATTTTCTTGTTCAACCAGGCTTGCTTGAGACTCAGAAGTTGGAAATTCTTTTGTTGAATCTTGATTTGATTTGTCATCTTTGTTTGAATTCTGTCCTACTTCCACCAAATCAGGTAATTCGTCAGTTTCAGAAATTCCATCCGATTCAGCGACCTGAAAAAATTGACAAGAGTGGCTATGATTTCGAATGTCCGTTCATAGCACAGGAAATTGGGAATTGGGAAATATTTACACTCAACTCTAAGTCCGGGTTGTCAAAAATTTCATGATGAAATCGAATTTTGATAGAATAATTTTGATGTGTGCCAGTCTTATTTTATAGACTTTTAGAAAAATTTAGTAAACTTGAAGTTTTGAGTTTTTGCAGAACATTTTTTTTTTTAGCATTATTGAACTGTTGCAATTCAGCTTTGACTCCAGAAATTCAGAATGTCAACCCAGGGAGTTTGAAAATACAGCTGCGGCTTAGAATCCAATAAAAAAAACGCTAAACTCAATTACATAGGCCTGTTAACAAATAATATCTGATATAAAGCCTCATAAACCATACCTCAGTTTTCTTGACATCCTCAGCATTATTTTCCGCGTCTTCTGTGAATGTTGCTTCAGCTTCCGTGTGACTTTCATCTGTACTGCTGGTCGAATCGCTCTCATTATCAAACAGTTTTTTATCTTGTTTTTCCGTCAGTGTATCATCAAGAATACTTCCATTCTCAACAACTGTATCCTGATCTCCGATATCATCCGAATTCGAAACAATCTTCTCGTTGATTTCGCTAGAAATTTCGCTCTTGTTGACTTCATTGTCAACTTCGTTTTCCGATAAAGAATCGGTCGAGTCTTGTTTAGGAACAGGTTTTGGAATTCGATTTGAAGCAATTATTGATTCTTCAACATCGTCTTCATATTCTGGCGGAAGACCATGAATGTGCATGTACTGTTTGATGCTGTCCTTGCTGATCGGCTTTCGATGTTTCATTTTCTGTTGCAAAAATTATTTGTTTAAAAGTCTTCAGTAACATAAATATGCTGAACATGATTTTCTTATTGTTTCATAACAACACAACTAAAAGGGTTAGAAAGTATGACGGCACTCTGAGAAAATTTTGATAATAAAGCATTGCTGTATTCAAGTTTCCTTCAATAGACTATAAATGCTTGGTAAACTAAATACTTTTTGAGTATCTGTGAAAATTATGACTTCTATTATTACAATTGAAATTTATGGATCTGAACAATTCAAAATTTTGACTCCAACACTTTGAAAATATGACTTCAGCTCCAGTGAAAACATTCCAACACTTGAAAAAACTGAAATACGCTGATGGGACGTATTTGAAAGCTTCTTTTTGTATTTCAATCATGACATAACAGACTTGAAAGATCAAGTTCAAGCATCTGAAACAGATAATTGGATGACTAACCCCATACCTGACAAGAAGCCGTGGTTTGCCATATAATTAAGCCGCAGTACTCATCCCATCCCTACATACACTTAGGAAACATATTCGAAGCTAAAAAAAATCATACCAATAAAACGATTTCTTCTTTCGTCCGATGAGGATAGTGTTCATAAAAATTATCGTTTCTTGTCATCTTTTTTCTCATGCGACATGGGCCTTCCGTAGAGTCTAACATCCACTTATGAAGAGAAGTTGGTTTCTCTGGCCCCCATACTCCCCTTTCTCGAACTAATTCTTTTTCAATTTCCGTCCATTCTTCATCAGCATATCTTACCAAGTGATCTTGATCCTAAAAATAAGTACAATAATTTAATCATAATATTGTTCACAAAGAATTGTCATAAATAGAATAGTCTTTTGCTCGTAGGCAATTATCTCTTGAATTTTATTAGTAGATCTAATTATATGGAGTTAATGATTTTTCTCAGAGCATTGGACTTCCTTGACAATAATAAATGAAATTTTAGTGGCCACACAGACACTTATTTCACAAAGACAGATTTGCAAGCATGATAATCAACATTAGCTCATTTTCGTTTTGTTAGCTTTCTGCCATTTTGATTTTCAAAATTTAGACAACGGGTATCAACTCGATATATCTACCAAGGAGTTTAGTTGCTGTAATTAAGTATTAATCCTTAAAAACCTGTGACAGACTCGACTAAAATAAGATATCGATACTTTTAAATATGAGGGGGTTTAAATATTTCAAATCGGAAATTTTATGAAACAACAAGCAAAGGAAGAATTTTCCTGGAGTCAATAGTGGGTAAAACCCTCATTGAGACTTGAAATTGTTTTATAATAATTAAATAACACCTCAATATTTCGGACATCTTTAGTAATTATGATTTATAGGTAGGCTATATTATTATATCAATCGATGATAGTTACCTGTCTGAAACTATTATGTTGAAAATTCACGAGATCTTGTACCACAGTCATGTGATTCAATGCCCAGACTGTACTGTCCTGTATAAACAAGAATTGGAATGAAAAATAAAATTGAATCTAATAAGGAAAAATCCAACAATACCGAACCATGTGGATATGGATAGATGGGTTAATAATAAACATAGAACATATGCAAGAAAATGCTTGCTATCAGGAATTACAATACGAAAAAGTAAAATTACGGTACTTGAATCCAAATGAAATTTATTCTATAATGGATAGACTTCAATAGACTTCAATAGACTTAGAATAGACTTCATGTAACTATGAATGGAAAATGTATTTTCTTATAACTGAATTGTCAAGACCTTCTGAGCGGTTAAACATAAATAAACCATAATGACTATCAACCTGTATTCACATAAACACTATTCTATAAACAGGTACTCTTAAGCTTCATTATGAATTTAAATTATGATATGGAAATTTCTATGCAGCAAACTGCAATGCAAAGGCAATCACTGCCTGTGTTATGCAAACACATATGACCATTCTTCCTGCATTGTTGTTTTGAGTCATTTCCCAGTTTTTTAATGAGATGATACATGGGGACAATGTAACAGAATGGATTATGGTATGAAAAAAAATAGGTAGATAATATAACATTTTACTGATATAATGTACCGTAATTACAATCTGCATATGATACTGTTATCCCAGTTACTGGTATACATACTTGAATAGTCAAATTATTTTGAATAGCAATCATCATCGTTTTAATATTTAATAATAAACATATTCAAGTAGCACTTGATTCAAGTCATAATAAATATGACCAATAATCCCGAGATAAGACCAAATAAGGAATTTGCGGCAACGATGTCGAGACATGAGGACATTAGCGTCCACTTGAGTTATGTGTTCAAATTTAAACTTGAAAACAACAGCTTTGATTCATTGATTAAAATTTAAGATGCCCTACTTGTTGGCATGTTACATATACAGCCATGTATGATCAACCTAATATAACTCAAAAAATTGCATATCATCACATAATTTATTGCCTTAGGGTATTATTTTTTAAAGGCTAATAAAAGACTTGCCCAAAAACAAAGCTATGTCCAAATTTTGGCTGATTTTGTAAAAAATGGCACATGTTGCCGTAAATTACGTCAGGTTACGGAGAAGCTAAACCATAAGCCATACAATGCTGATAACAATCAATTCATGGTGAGAAAACGTATTTATAGTTATACAACAAAGGATTTGTGGTGTATTATGGTTTTTAAATCTGAAACTGATATCTAAGACATTCACACAAGTAAAATACCGCAGACCACAAATTTGGTTAGTACCAGTAATATGATTCCAATAAATTAGAGTCAAAATATTTTTGAAAACAAATTACGGTAAGACTGAGACTGAAATTTTGTTTCAATTAATATTAGTCCAAAACATCTAAATCAGGACTTCCTAGTCGTGGAGAATTTTAATTGTTTTAGGGTAGGACTTTATCTTTGAGTGTAGTATTACCAATAGTTTTATTTAGTATTATCATAATACATATTCATGTGAATATAAAATATTCAAACTGTTCAACAGCCAGAGTGCGAGTTGAATGTATCCCAGGATAATGATTCTTTAAATATTGAACAACAAACGAAAACACAGGCGGAATGTATTGAAAAAGGTTGATAACCAATTATCTAAAGCAGGGCTCTTCAAATTGGGGGTCCCGGTCGTTCGATGGGTTGCGAACGGGGTTGCGGTAAAATATTGACAAGACTAACTTATGATAAAACAAAATATTGATTAGTTTTGGAATCAGTTCTGAGACCCACCATCACCAAAATAAAGCCAGGATTCAATTTCTTGTGTGAGAATATGCAAGCACAACGACATCATTAAAGTTATTGTCATTTTTGTTATATATTTTCTTCAATAATAAATTCTGTTTTATTTTTATCTTCAGTTCTAGAGGGCCGCAGAAAATTGGCCATGCCAAGTGGGCCATGATGGAAAAAAATTTGAAGTTGATCTAAAGCCAAATTATCAGCTAATAGTTGAGCTTTCATTGAGTTGAAGGCAAAAATCATTTATTCATATACAATTTACCACCCGCTGCGGGTTACCGCGCTGTAACTCCACCGATAATCCTAAAAAATCTTTAAATATTGAAACTTTTTCTTTACAGACCTGAAGCATTAAAAACTGATCTTCTGTGTCGAGTATATAAACATCTCTTAATCTCAGAGTAGTTTCCAAATCTTTTTTAAAATCCCCAAGAAAGTTAACGACAGAGTCAACAGGACTATTTTTCCTCCCCAACGCAGGAGATTCCCCTAAATTGGTTGGAGTTGCCGACCTGCGGCGAGTCATCCATCGTAAGGGTGACGGAGTCTTTTGTTGCGGAATCGTAAAAGGTTCGATTGGGCTCGAATTTGCACTCGATGGGGCTGAAGCGCTGAAAATCAGCGGCTTAAATGAAAGTTTGTCGAACATCGCGTCTTTCAGTGATAAATTCCAGTTGACCATTTCAACATATTAGCATTTACCAGTTATACGTTACTCATATATCCACAAGTATTCTTTGTATATAAATCCAAATTTAATATTTTTTCTTTTAGTGCTATTAGCTATAACCATATATTATATATGAATAAAATTGAGCATTACAATAAAGCAATAGTGATTCACTTGATTAGTTCTCCACTAAACAATGGTTCAATACACTTTCACTTTTTGGAAGCAATTAACAAATTTCTAGTTACAGCACTAGTCATACTTGACCTACAGGCAAGTATAGGCCTATATCATTCAGAAATATGCTAAAGTAATTTTAAGATTACTTAATATACACAATTTTTTTATTATTCGCATGGTTCATTGAAAATTATATCACTAGTCTTAGGACATTTATATCTAACTTAGTTAATATTTTTAATGATAATCTACATTACCTCTGAATTTTAAAGAATTACTCCCAATTATATTTATATGCAAAAAAATTGGGAAAAAAAACTTTGATTTTGGCTAAGAAGTCTAACTTGGTTTTCTTGCTGATTTCTAAACCTGAGCTTGTGGAATTTGCAATTTCTACCCAAATAAAATTATTCCAATGAAGTACATTTTGTTATACTTAAAACGTTAAAATGCTCGGCTGGCAGCATTGGCACTCTCTGATTAGAATACATTATTCCTGAGAAACAAATGTATCAAGGTAAACCCAATCCAGTAATTATATAGTGCTGACTACATTCTATCCCTCTTCAGAGCTATTCAACTTCATCTATTGCGCCACAAAAAATGAGGGTTCACCTTTCCA
This sequence comes from Styela clava, assembly GCF_013122585.1. Lineage (NCBI taxonomy): Eukaryota > Metazoa > Chordata > Ascidiacea > Stolidobranchia > Styelidae > Styela > Styela clava. The sequence goes on from NW_024102841.1 coordinate 10,470,515, forward strand.
TTGAAATCACAATATGATTATTTTTGTTGAAGTACATGACTCATTATAAGTCTATACATAGTGCCTGCTATAAATTATGCTCCAACCGTCGGTAATCTTTTCAAGAACTACCGTACTGTACTCTCTCATTAGAGATCTAGTCAATTGTCATCATCAAGGACCACAAAAGGCGATTTCAAAATTCGACAACCTGACAATCGTCGCCAATAAAAACTCCATCAGGTTGAATGAGAAAGCACTCATTTTCGGGTGAAGGACGACAAAGAAAAATTTAAAACAAAATCAATAATCGTCGGACCGAGTCAGGTAAAGATAAGAATGAGGTTTCCGGCAACGTCGTTTCATTTCAAAAGTCGCCAACCGCGCAAGGTCTGTGAAATTCACTTGGCGCTGTTTTGAAGTCTTTGTTGAATCGAGATAAATAGCACTAACTGCGAGCTTGTCACATTAAACAGATTGTCGCACATCCGTTGTCCATAACTAGCGATTAAATTCAAATCACAGTCATAATTAAGACAAGGCGATACTTCGTATTGGAAACATGGAAACCTATCCTAAAATACAATTTATTTTCGGCAAAATCAGCACTACTTCTGTGCGTGTAAACTATGCTCTACCGAACTCAACAATGACGGCACGCTAACTTTACCGCGGCTGTAAAATGCATACATAACAAATTCACGCCGACCTACCGCGACTCAAAGTGCATAACAAATCATAACGCTACATAGCGTCTGTTATTCACGCTACGCGATTTCGTTCAGGTAAACCAAAACTAAACACGTTTGACCTACTTGGTTGATCTTAAATTTTGAAAACGTTCTAAATTGCGAAAAAGTGGACTTTGAGCGCTTCTTCTATTCCGAATAATCTTATCTCGCCTAAGTTGACCTAAAGTAACCCGACAAGAAAATGAATGACATCACTGGAAGAAGACGCTTCGTTAAAACTTCGAAGAAGACGTTTTATGTCGTAACTTTTTATCATTTTGCTAACGTTACACCTACGATTTTGGTCAATATGAAACGCACATTATGATCTTCAATTGAAAAGCTTAGCTAAAATGTCTGAATACACCAGACCCGATTTTATGAAAATGACATTTTGGGGCTTTGGAGGGGCTTTAGTGCTTTCAATTATCATTCAGCTGACTTCAATTGTCGCAACACTACGGAAAACTGCAACCCTGGTCGCCGAAGAGTGGTATTGTATGAAATAACACCCCTAAGTATAGAATTATGGAAATTTGTTTACATTTTTATATCCCTTTTCTGTTCACGTTAAATGTCCATTGTATGCCTTACCCATGACTATCCCACATTACGCCTAACTCATAACTAAAAATAACTATGTTTCGCTTCGTATATTTCTCCAAACTGATTTTAAAATTAGCACAACCCGTTAGCAACGTGTTTTGGACAGAAACGAGAAACGAAATTAAGCTCAAAATACACTTAGTTCTTCGAGAGCAGGAATTCACAAGAAATGTTGACATATTTCGGCAAATTTTCGCTTTGCGTGATACTATATGCAAATTATCATTATTGAAGGTGCAAACATGAGTTATACATAATCGAGCGTACGTGTCATTGGCACAAGCTTGATCAAAATATAACACGGTTATTGAAAACAATATACAACAAAATAAGACATATGTTAAGAAGCATTAACATGCATAATTGAACACCTTAATCAGATAGGGCGTGTGAATGTTTTTCGAAAAAACAGACAGACAATACGACAGACGGGCAGATGTCTGGGTTATGGCTGTTTTCAATTTTAATGGGTTGTATTTATAAATAATGATACAGTTGGAATCGAGTCCATGATACAACTGATATACAACGATCACAAAGTCATATAAGGCTTAATAAAAACTCAGTAATATATTGGCGAATACGCCATGTTTAGGTTTATTATTATATACAAGACTTAAATCCCCGATGCTAAGCAGTTAGGCGGAGGTAATGGTGCTGATGTATCCTGTAATTGCCCGCAATTATATTTTTTTTATTCCGTTAATTTTAGGTATTAGATTAGTATAAGTGGGCTGTTTTCTTCGCCTTCTCTAAATTATCCTAACCTAGAATAAACAAAATCAAAAAGTATAGATCAAAAAATTGGTTGGAGCGGGTAGAATTATTTTCACAACTCACAACTTTACTTTTCTGAAGTCGAATATAATTTCATTGCCAACTCAAAATAAATACTTCACTCATACTCTGGGTCTCTTGACCAATCTCAATTATTAAAAATAAAATCTCATTGTTTACGATATGCCACGTATTCTTTCGCCAGCAGACGACAAATGACGTCATAGTCTAATCGCGCGTAAAATAATTTGCCTTGTAAGGCAATCACGAACTTTTAGCGAAGTCTTAAAATTTACGATAAAGCAGTTAAAACCTATAAATACAAAATTAGTCAGAGTGTAACCTGAGATGTTCGGCGGCGATTTTTCGGAAACGATGCGGTTTATCGAGTAGGATTGGATTTCGAAGTATAAATAAATTATGCCCTAAAACTTTTGTACTCATAAATTAGATAACTTCATTTTCTTATTTTAAATGATTTAATTGATCAATGAATTAAACTTGTCGGAAAATGTTACGGTACCTTCTGTTATCGCCGAGAGCCCGAGAGACTAATTTTAGTTAGGTTAGGATAAGTACAACAAAAGAGCAACGTTCAAATATATGGACACGGAGGTCAAATTACTACCATAATTTCGGAAATAATTTCCCCTTTTTTTGATATGTAAAAAAAGCATCTTTCTGTAAGTGCCCTTCGACAACGACAAAATTTTCAGAAGCATTGGGAATTGCTTCTAATCCATGAACCGAAACATATTCTATAAAATATAATCATACTTGCGATTCGTTGCGAATTCTGGGGGGAAAATAATATCCACGATATTTTCTCCCAATTGGGGCTTGGACAAGCCACCAGCCAAAAGGGGGCTGCACATACCCTACACAATCTTACTCTGGGGAGATGGGTCAGAATAACGCCACATATTTATGCAAGACAATAGAACATCCTACCTCGTAATAACGCTATCAGTAAATGAATATTGTTTGTTGATCGACTACGTTTATTAGCGATTCCAAATGACATAAAAATGAACCGGAGAAATATTCAACGAAGAAATGGGAAAATAACATCGTTAACAAATAATACTGCCGTCGTAAATATTTAATTTCGATATTTCTCATATCCCTACTCTTGTCTATAATTTCTACGAAATAGGTTCGTCATTATTGAAGAATTATAATCCTCAGCCAAGTATGGGCCATTGATAAGGTTTGGGTTTTATGATCCAGCTAAGCTTGATACTAAAATGATTTTTGAATTTAAACAGAATATCTTGTCGAATGACGTCACTACATTTACACAATGATATCATCGTGACCTTGTGCGTCATCGTCAACAATATTGTGCGTATTGCAAATTTGGGTTGTATGAAATGTACACATAAAGCGTGTGCGTTTTGTTTAGAAAAATAGTACAGTTAACCAATATTTTGATATCATTTGTAGCCGATTTGACTTTATGTGATAAGCGATAATCAATATAAAAAGCTCAAGTTTGGTATACAAAAATTTTAAATATTGAAACAAAATACATGTTCGCGATATTTCAGAAAAAAAAGCCTCAACCTAGTAACAAATTCTGCAATTAACTTAGACCAGACGTTCTCCGACTTTAACAATCTTTGCTAGCATTTTGCTTTGCTTTAGTGCTTTTCTATTGAGCGCCACATTAAACAACAAAACGACCGTAGATATTCCAAGTCACTATTATAGACCTTCAAACCGAATACAAAGTAGATATACTGAAACCTCCATTGTTTAATATCATCGATTTCTGGCGCGGTTATTTCATAATACGGACCGAGGAAATGCAAATATATTTCTGTCTACTTCAGTACATACTAAGGTAAACATTAGCTGGAAAAATGGTTGCAACGACTTAAAAACGATTAAAACAATATCGATAGGTATTTCTATGCAGAAAATTCCAAACAAGATGGCCTGAACCAGTTTCATAGGAAGCCCCGCCATACCGTTTAATTGATTTCCATACATGTATCATTGGGCCAACCATGGCCACGCTTTTTGTAACGAAATTAAATTTGTACGTTGTATTACGCATCGCGCATAACCGTAATACTGATATACAACTGGTGGGAATTTAGTAAATTCGAACGACAATTTAAAGATTAATACTACGAAATCGGATGAATTAATGTATAATGCGACATAGTATTGATTTCTCTAATCCCAAAGTTGAAACACTTTCTATTAATGTAATCTTCTCAGTATTAATAAAAACTATAGAACAAAATCGAATCGTAACACTACATACACTACTATACGGCCGATAATACCCTACATGCATCCCGTTCCCACTAACTATAAACTATATCTCAATGCCGTGTACCCGCGATAAACCCTTGATTATATACAGTACTGGAAGTAATAGCCGGTTATCCGCACATTGTTGATACAGAGGTAATAGAAGCAGGACTGTGGAAAATACGCGTAGCTAGGGGATGGGCTGAGGGGCCATGCCCCCCCCCCCCCCCCCCCCAAAAAAAAAAATCAACATTTTTTTAAATACAATTTTGCGGCATTTGAAGTAATACATAAATTCATACGGCTTTTCCAACAACTTTTTGCTTTATTCTTGAACGATTTATTGAAAACCGGAAGTTTTCTGAATTGCTATCAATAATCCTTTCACCAAATAAACCGAGCGAAATAGATGAAAAAGCGCGCTTATTTTTATATGCGTTGGATAACTTCGACACCGGAATACGTCTGTAGAGCGATTCTTAAAGATATTAGTGTCTTCTTTTATCTGGCCTACTTAGAAGCAAAAGTCACCAGTGAGCGACGTATCACGTCATTATACAAAAAAAAATGCCTCATCCCGCCAAAAACGTTTTTTTTGGACTGGCTACGCTCTTGGCTGTGGAACAGTGGAAAATTTACAATCGACTCCAGGACTGGGAAACTTCAACTGATAAACGGGCGAGGGCGTTGTTCTCTATATAGTTTATCCGTCTTATCGGCTTTATTCTCCCCCGGGATAAATATAAAAATCTCATCATATCCTAAATTCAAAAACTCCAATCTTTAATACACAAACGCGTGCTAACAACCTCGAAATTCGAGCTGACCCGATATCTGTAATCTGTACTGTTCACTTTACAGTCTTGTAAACGGCGATAGATCGGAAATAAAAAAACGTTTCTCCGGTGAATTCTCCCATAAATCACGCCCAGAAGGCGAGTCTGGAGTCGTTAGTAAGGTTGCTTTCTTTTTAACTGATGTCATTACGAGACATATACTTTTGTAACAACTTCATTAGGCTTCATCGAGGACTGTTTACAACGGTAATCTACGCGTTGTTAATTTGTTTTGTTCTTGAACCAAGCCGAAGAACAGAAAGCTTCAAATAGGTATGTATGTGAGTTTCGAATATTTTTCGAGTCGAATTTCGGATAAGAATGTTTGAATTGTGATACATATGAAAATGCTTAGTTAGTTTTTCTTGAATTGTAAATATATAGGTTCTTAATGATAAAACGATTAACGATTTTTGAAGATAAATAAAAATAACATGATCTCTTTCCACGAAATATCAAGTATATTTATGAGCTTTCGTTAGATCATAGTCTAACTTCTTCAGATAAAACAAGATATGGCCGCAAATGATAAAGATCAGTAATTAGATAAAAATTGTAGGATAAAAATTACAAAAATACATTATACATTGATTGGTTAGGTGGTTATACATTGGTGGTTGTTTTGATTTTTGAAGTCTTGCGTTTTTTTTGACGTGGCGTTTGTAGATTTCGTATTTACAGACGAAAATCAAATCCTAACGTAACTCATTCCAAAAACAAAAACTAAAAAATTTTGTACGAAAACGGCAACCTTATTTGGGAAGAAGACCATTATTTTCCACTGGAAATGCGTCACTGATATGAACAAACATAAATAAAATAATCAAATACATTGTGCCTTTGAATTTACAACAATAGGGCGATTAACATAACAAACACTAATTCCTTTTTTTTTGTTGAGAAGTTAACATAACCAACAGCACAGTATTAACCAATACAGATTAGTCTTTGACCCTGCTTTTATTAATTTTATAATATAAATGTATTAGACTATTTGACAGTGATACTAAAATTAACATCTCTCCAGTCTCTACAACAAAAAAAGGCGCTCCAGAAGTGTGTGTAGCAATATGGAAGTAACTGATTTGGGTTGCCTACTTTACATCAAGTTGTGTAATAGGACTGATTACTATGGGCAGGGGGTATATTCACATGGCTAACACAGACACTGCCACAACTTGTAATAAAATTGAAATAAGGAAAATCGGAATATAATTATGGCCTAACCCTAATCTGGTACACATACTACAGGAGTACCCAAAAAATAATGCTATGTCGGCCTAAAAATCTTCCTACCAAATGGTGGCAAGCAGTGTTCACTATTAGCGCACTTTTTTGCGAAAATTGCGAAGCACTTTCGCAACTTTTTTTAGGGACTGCGAAATAGCACTTTTTTCCGATTTTGAAGAGAAATAGCACTTTTTTCCGATTTTGAATGGAATAAAAATTCAAAGTTAACAAAATATTTTCGAGTATTAGGTTGACAAATAAGTAACATACTAGTACTTTTGTAACTCAATTCTGCATATCATAACGATATTTACCAGAATTCTAACCTATGAGATGCAGACATAGGAGATAAAGCTTATGCATTAACGGCAAAATTCTTGTTTATAATATGATTATTATACAAGCACACGGATTCCGCTTCTCCCGCATAAAAGCTCCCGGCGTCTTTGAAACCAGATGTTGGAATACTACATAGTGCGTTTCTTTGAACGAGAGTGGTCATGTGACTATCAATGATATCGATGAATTCAAAATGACTATAAAAGTGTCAGTAAAGTGTTATAGTCACTTTGGATGAATTGTGACCAAAGTGCACGATTTTCAAATCAGACGAAACTTTTAGCTGCATGTCACAGAATTGCAAAATCACCAAATTCACAAAATACCATTAAGTGCCATTTTATTGTAATCACAATGTTGAAAGCACGTGGCATTTTCCGGAATTTTGCGATATTTACACAACTATTTCTCATTGATATACGAGTACGGGTGGGCAAAATTCAATACTTTTTTGAATCGAATATTTTAACCGAGTACCGAATAACAAATATTTTTGGAACGTCGGTAAAAAATCTGCAACAAAGCCTTTTTACTGGTTAATTCCGTTGTAATCGCTAATTGTTCTTGTAACGATCGTTTTGGCGGCGATATCCAGGTTTTGGTAATCTATATTCCCGCCCTCTCTTTTTACAAATATGAATTCTTGGGGGTCGGCGGACATCGAAGTTTTATTTTTCGGGTTTACCCGTTGGTTCATATCGGCAGCAGCTGTTGAAGACATTGAGGACTCAAATTAACATTTGCGTTTGCTTTAAAACCTATCAAGATTTGTATATTTACCGTCCCAATGTTATGCAAATGGTAATTATTATTGTCGATACCGTGATGCAGATATTTATTAAGACGATAATTAACTTCTCATGTTTTCTATGGTGATAAAGTTCGCAAATCCGAAATTGTGCCAATCCTGAATGTTGATTTAAAATAGTGATTGAATAATTCGGCAATAAAGGCATTTCTGCGTGGTCATAAGACGAGATGACGTTAATGAACAGCACTTCTTTTGCAGGATATTTTACGTATGCGACTTAATGCTAAAAGATTGGCTCGAGTGCTTTTTTTTTCGAGTGCTCGAGTGCCTAATAGAGGTCAGGCGCTAATTGTAACTGATTCCCTCAAGTTTCAACGTGTTTTCAACAAAACAATACCCCGGCGATAATTATAGCTAAAATGTTTCCCAGCAATTCACAATTTTATTTATGGAATTTGCAAATTCACTAGTTTCTTGACGATTTTGATAATGTCACGCCCTAATTATTCGTGCAAAAAATACTCCCCTTCTTCCGCGGCGGTTTGACGGGTTCTTTGTTCCATTCTTCAGAAAGTTCTGACACGGGGGATATAGAATACTGAATCCGGAGGGTTGAATACCTGTCGACTTACTGGCGATTTTCCGTTTTGGAATGGGTGAAACGTTCTCTATTTTAAATTAAATGACGTTTCGCGGGCTAGAGTTCTCCCCGAATATGATATGTACCAGACACGCTAGTCAGACGATAGATAAAACATTATATTAATAATGACGCCCCGTTTTCGAAAGTACAAAGTTATATCGCAAAAAATGCGTTTTGCAACCATGCGATACATTTGGAATGAAACATTATTTACGGTTAATTCAGATCATATTTTACTCTCCATGACACCCGGTATCCGAAAAATACAGTTGTATCGCGAAAATGTGTTTTGTTACATTTAAAATAAAACATTTTTGCGATTAATTTAGATCATATTTTACTTTTCACGAATCCGTTTCCGAATATACAGGGTTATATCGCGAAAATGTGTTTTGTAACATTTAAAATAAAACATTTTTGCGATTAATTCAGATTATATTTTACTTTTCAGGACACTCGTTTTCGAAAATACAAGGTTACATCGCAAAATGTGTTTTGTTACATTTAAAATAAAACATTTTTACGGTTAATTTAGATCAATTTTACCTTTCACGGCAACCCGTTTCCGAAAATACAAAGTTATATCACAAAAAAATGCGTTTTGTTACATTTATTTTGCCATTCCCAATAAAATACATATTTTCCCTAATTAAAGTCGTCGATGAAATTGTTCCCGTCGTTCAAGCTCGACAACACGTTTGGACGAGTGTGGGGCGGTTTTTTGGTCGACGATAAATTAAAAAGTTGCCACATCGTTATTTGTATAACGATAATAACTGAAAAATTAAGTTTTTATAATAGAAGTGAATTGTCTCAAGATGGTATTTTACGATTCTTGACCACAGAAAATAAACACGCCGACAGGCTTGGTTATAATTGATATCCGTTTAATTTTATTTACATCTATTAATAAACGCGCCACACCAAGTGCGGCCATATAAATTGCAGTCGCATCGGTATGGACTGTATCTTTTTGGCGCTCTCACATTAATAATAATTTTCAGCAAAACAATACCCCGACGGTCATTAAAGCTGAATTCGTTACCGAGTAATTCACAATTTTATTCACGGAATTTGCAATTTCAAGATCTCACTTGACGATTTTAACGCGGTTAATTTAGATCAAATTTTACCTTTCACGGCAACCCGTTTCCGAAAATACAAAGTTATATCACAAAAAATGCGTTTTGTTACATTTATTTTGCATTCCCAATAAAATACATATTTTCCCTAATTAAAGTCGATGAAATTGTTCCTGTCGTTCAAGCTCGACACACGTTTGGGCGAGTGTGGGGCGGTTTTTTGGTCGACGATAAATTAAAAAGTTGCCACACGTTATTTGTATAACGATAATAACTGAAAATTAAGATTTTGCAATAGAGTGAATTTGTCTCAAGATGGTATTTTACGATTCTTGACCACAGAAAATAAACACGCCGACAGGCTTGGTTATAATTGATATCCGTTTAATTTATTTTACACTATTAATAAACGCGCCACACCAAGTGCGGCCATATAAATTGCAGTCGCATCGGTATGCACTGTATCTTTTTGGCGCTCTCACATTAATAATAATTTTCAACAAAACAATACCCCGACGGTCATTAAAGCTGAATTCGTTACCGAGTAATTCACAATTTTATTCACGGAATTTGCAATTTCAAGATCTCACTTGACGATTTTGATGATGTCATGCCCTAATTATTACTGCTTAAATGCCTCAAAATACAACAAATGTAATCATTTTCGACAATGACAAGCGCAACAATTCGTAAACGAGCCGTTATAACGAAATTCGCGATTGATTTTACCTCTCTCTTGTTTACAATTTTAACATCCCGCCGGCCATGTATGGTCGAATAAAATGTTCACATATTCGAAACATGACTTGGCCAAGGATGAAAGGGATCACTAAAGAGCTAATAGAAAGTACATACGCGAGGGTATGATAATAATATCGAGAATATTTGTGAGCATATCACAGGACGGAAATATTTTGCACCCCGCTGTTTGTTGGCAGAACAACGATACGCTAAAGTTAATTGATCGAATACAGGAAAGTATTTATTTATCATCTCACTTGCGAACATCGAGGTTTTGGCGGAATTGTACGATCATGTTGTCTTTCTTAAATAATAACTTTTTCAATAAATGTTCATTTTACTTTTGCGTCTTTATTGTATGCCGGGTTTTCATTTATTTTAAATTCGAAACTGTCCGAAATACTCCAACAGGTGTATAAGTACAATAATAATAGTACTAACCAAAGTACTTACCAGGGAGGTTTAATACACACGATGTGTTAAGGGCGTCGTAACTCCCGTTTTTTTATTGTTTTACATTCTGCTTAAAAAACAACGTCGTTTTGCAGCCCTCTAACGTAACTCTCGCGACCAAATCTTTTTCGTTTTGTATGGCATCGTCTTGGCGCAATTTATTGCCGACTGAATTAATTGTGTTTTAGAATACCGTAAGTTATTTTCTGTTTGTTGGTTTCTAAACTTTACAAACTTGGTAGCAATTACTATTAATGTGAGATTTGTGCATATAAACGATAGAATATCGCGACTGGATGTCCGATATCTGAGAATGCGTACTTCTCTTTCAACATTAATTTTCAGGATATCAGCGTTCATGTGGTCGAATAATTATTATCAAATGGATTGGTATTTCGAGACAACTCTCAAAATTATTTGGGATCCACTATCATATCATTCGTTATTTTCAATATTCATGTTTTTTTTCAAGAATCACTGTTATATTTCGTGTATCTCGCAAAAGAAAAACTCTTTGGTGTCATCGTTCCTATTAGTGTAATTGAAATATATGGAAACCTCGCAAGTGGCGTTGTGATGCGAATATTTGATACTAGGTCAAGCAGCATTACAAAGAGTGCTATTTATGAATGCTGAAAGTACAACGGCAATACTAAACATTTTGCAATATATGATGTTTTCTGCCCGAAATCGCACGCAATGCCAAGGCATGTCGACATTTAAGAATTACTGGTCTTTTGGGTAAGCTCTGAAATAGTATAATATAAATGAGAAACTAGGTCACGCTAGCTCACGAAACGAGAGGATTTTCAAAGTGATCTGTGTAATATTTCGAAGAAAAAAGTTTGAAAGGAAAGTAGGTCAACCATCCGCTAAAGGGGAGTATCCTGCGTAATATTTCGGAGGGAACGTAGGTTAACCTATCTTTTACAACAGCGGGTGGCGACTTTCAAAGTGGTTCAAAAATCAACAAATTCATAATTATCAGATTAAGGTTTTAGTGATAAATCGAAAAGTTGAATTTCCAGGGCACCTAAACCGTAATTAGTTGATTGCTATTTATATTTGGGGAGGGGGGGGGGGGGAATTATTTTGCACGGGTTTTGTACAAATTATCCACCTAACTTGTTAAAATCGGCAAAAGCACTTTCGCACTTTTTTTTTCGACTGCGAAGCACTTTCGCACTCATAATTCGCTTAGAGTTAACACTGGTGGCAAGTCCTACACTCTTGTGATAAACAAAACGATCATAAACCTATAAACCTATACGGTATGTTCCTAAACCATATATATTCGCTTCATTCATTTCGAGTTAAATAGCGACTAAATGGCCAATGACACCTTTTCGCACTTTGCTTTAATTACCTAAATACATTATCGCCGTAAAATTTATGTATATTTGTATAAATTTGTGTTTAGACATTTGTAAACAAACATAGTTTGAATAACTTACACTAGAGTTGTCTACTGGCGAACGTTTATATAGATTTCATTCTAAGATTATGAACTATTACCATACCAACACAAAAAAGTAATCAAATCTTTCCAAATGCCAATTACTAGGATCCAGAATAGCATCCATTACTTCGTTGCTGCTTTTTGAAAAGGGTCTTCTGGCAATAGGGACCTTGCACTCGAAAGGCTAGGTTCAGAAGACATTATCTGTTTCTATTCGTACTTATTCAAGATGCATGGTACAAATGGTCTTATACAATATGCTTTGAAATTTTATTTTCTCATCGTTCATATCTTATTAAAATTGAATAAACATACATACAGAATTCAAAGCACAAATTGCAAATTAAAATACCATATTTGGAATCTGAAGTTTTGTGGGCACAAACCAACATACAGTACTGACAGTTAAATATATTTTATACTCATGTATTGTAGTGATCCTTGCAGAAGCTGGTATGAAATTCTAGTTTAACTTACTTGCAATGTAAAATGTCTGTGTGATTTATTTCCAGTCTCCTTCTTTGTTTTTCTTCCAGATCCTAACATTGCAAGTGATGACATTTTTTTTGCCAATTTCTGAACAAACATACATCAATGAGAATCAATACAGACATATGCTGCCATACGTAATACAATAAATAAAGGTAACAATCAGGGTCATTGCCATTTCCCACTGTTTACTAAATAAATGTTAACAATGGGGTTTGGTGCAAGTCTTTGAACTCTTCAAGTTCCTAGTCAACAAGTTGCGAATCATTCGATTCATCTTTGAGTCCCAGAAGAGTTCAAAATTTGAGTCGCAAGTTGAGTCACTGCACTCCGAGTCGCACTCTTTCGTATCGTAAGTGGAGTCCGAAGATTGGACACAAATTTTTTTCAGGGGTTACGCCAAGTCTCTTAGGCGGTTAGATCAGTCCTAGTTTGAGGAAATTACTGAGTTGTGGGCGTGGCGGCCTTTAAGTTGAAGCGTTAGACTTTCCCATGATGGTATCGCAGAAAAGAAAATACGGTTCAAATCAGGGTGTAATTAATTGATCAAGCAATGCCGAACCTGAAATATTTTCGTTCTTTCCAGTATAGGAGTTTCCTGCAGTGGCTGCTTGTGCCACCCCAATCCATCACACCATTCAAACCCATGTTACCCCAATTTGACAGATTTTAGTCTCAAGATCAAAACACTTACATTTAAGTATACAATTTCCTTTGTTCCGGCTTGACCCTTTTTCTCGAGAGTGAGATAATTGGACCATAATTTTGCAGCTGACTCTTTGATTCGTAATCTTGCTGAATCCAGATTGGATTGACTGGACCCAAGATCATGGAAGGATACCTGGGAACAAGACAGAATTCACATATTTATTTACAGGGAAAGGAGAGCCTAAAAGACCGTTTAATCATGTGACCAACAACGAAAACTATCAGATATAGAAGTTGTTACTTTACAAGCTTCTTGTACCAGGTAAGCTTATTTGATGGAGGAAGCAGTAGCGGATATGCTATAATGAGAAACGTTCCTATGATTGCGTGGGAAGTCAAAAATAAATTTGCTATTTTACAGACCAGTTAACAAAAATATTACATAAAGAATTTCAAATTTCAATCAGCATTTTTTATATATTCAATAGTGAGACTAACAGAGATTTACTGCAAGTGTGAACATTCTAGAACTCGAGGTTCGCAGTAGGTAGGCCACACGCATCAATAGGCGCCCCCATGTAACATCTGATAAAAGAAGCTTTTCATGTTTGAAAATTACTTGAGGCGGACAATTTACAGAGATAGATAGACTTTGCTCCACTGCTCATAAAATAACAAAATTTGAATCGAGATTGCCTTTATTTAAAAATTGATTGCTTTTCTAGTTAATATCATCATGACGTGTATCTAGACTAGGCCCCGCAATATCGTATTCTCATAAGGCCTCACAATAGCTAACGCTGGCCGTGCAATAATAATTAAGGTTAAAAAGATGAAAGTATGATCAATCATTATCATTTTCAAATCCAGTTCAAAACATGGGCCATCAGGCCATTAAGTTCCAGGAAAATCTCAGTATAAGGATCAAAATGCTATTTGCTGTCTGAGATAGATACCTTGTATATATCTTCCACTGCATTTTTCTTTGATGACATCAGTTCTCCCCATACTCTCGCTGCTGATTTAGACAATAAGATTTTGCCTTTTTCTTGTGGAGTTGCTGGCTGTCCAGGACCTGATGGGTTTTCTGCTTCTTCAGCTAGAGGACATAAATAATTTAATGGCAAATATGAATTTAGTTTTAGATGAATGACACTCTTATGTCCATACATTGACATCTGTATTGAGGAGAGCTATTGACTCAACTCAAGTTGGACTCAAGTCCCTATTTAGGGAAGACTCAAAATAATTAGCTAGAGTCATCGAAATGGAATGAAATGATTTATCGTCAACTAACCACCGATGATACTTAACCTAGTTACTAATGGACCAGACTCGAGACTCGGATGATCCATGACCCGCAACCTGGAGTTTATGGACTTCTAATGCCAATGCTGATGCAAAGTTTTAAATTTTCTAATATATTAATGCAGTGTTTTTATTTGAGTACAGCATGAATGATCTGTTAGGTGAAAAATTTGTGGGCTGAAGTAAAAAGCCAAACTTACGGTTGAGTTGTAATAATAGTTGTATGGCTATGTAAGTATTAAAAACTATATAGAGGCTGTCAATGTGCCAATGAAGAATATTTTTGTAGGTACGTCTATTCTTTATTTGGTTAAAAGATATATGATTATCTGAAGCGTATATAAAATGTTTCAGCAGATAAATTAAATAATAGAACCCCTCTGACGAAATAACAGTACTTATATGTAAACTGATTTTTAATACTCTTTACATCGACATAAAAAAGCTGAGAATCACTTTTATGGCGAAGATATTAGAATTCTAAAAATTTGATTTACCTGTTTCAATTTCTGAGACAGTGTTATCATGATTTACAATATGCCAGGTTGTTTGTCTTTGTATTTCCTCCACCCCAAATCCAACACCAGCACTTAAATATGGACAACAATTTAGACGTTACCACGCTACAGCCTACAGTAACGTAACTGATAAATTACAACAATACAATAATAATATGAGATGAATTTTTTTAACCACATTCTTATGAAACGCCTGCAATAACAATTTCTAATGCCGATTTGAAGATAAGTTATCAGGTATTTGAAAAAGAAGCAGGAATTATATAGTGTAACATAACTTTGGTCACAAATTATCAATGTCTGAAAAAGATTGATTATTTCTATATCATTGAAATAAATAGTTGAAGCTTGAAATTTTCTGTCAGCTGGATACAGGTCAAAAGAAAGTTGTCTGGTTATTGTTTATTCGATGAAGCAGCATTTTGATCAACAAATGGACAACTCGTTAGTGCAACTATGTTGGCATTGGGAAAGATAGATTTTAAATTTAAGACCAGTCCAATTCATCATTTGACCAAAGAAAATAAAATTTGGCAGAATATAAAAAACTAAAAAGCTCCCTCTTTCAACACAAATAGCTTGCAAGTCTAAATGACTGCTTGTCTCTTGAAAAATTTCATAAAATCAAGGTTACCAATTAAAGAAAAGTGTTTGCACTGTCAAATATTATTTTTTTGCTGAACATATCCATAAACAGACTATGCATTCGTCATATATTTTATTGACAGCTAAAATTAAGTTCTGTCTTATTGGGAATATATTAGACATAAAAGAAACTACTAACCTGTCACCAGAAAGCATAAAAAGACAATGGCACAATCCAGAAACAAATAAGTGATCATTTCTTTTGGCATCAAAAATAAGTTCTTGGTTTGACGTAAGACTGTGTAATGCATCGAGTACTGTCATCTGCTCAGATACACTTTGATGTCGTCGACTTAGTTGATATAAGATGACTCGATATAGACTTCGATACAAACTATCCAGTAGTGATGAGGAGCATTTGCTAGCTGTAAAACAGAGTAAATTGAAATTAAAAACATAGCTTATTTATTTTATTAGAGTATAACGTGCAAAAGTCTGTACTGATTTTTAATCACAAATTCAAAGTGCGTGTTACATACGAGTAAATAGCATAAGCGCGCTGTTGCCCTCTATGGCGGATTGTGCTAAGCGTCAAAAATAGGCTCGGTACCGCACCTGATTACCCTGCAATTCGAATTCTGTGGGGATAATAATGTGCGAGGAGATTGGTGAACTCTTCGCCGTCGTAGGGTGGTTCACGTAACCGTTGGACGATTACGATTGCCTCTACCTTCAAGAACATGCTTCTGAAAATAAATAACTGGCTAACTAATCCCATACCCGACATGGACTGGTAACCGGATGAGAGGCCGTGGTTTGCCATACGATTAAGCCATCTTATCGGCTTTCCTCTTCCCGGGAAATAGGTAAATCCTATCATATGCCCACTATAAAATAAACTGTGACAAAAATTTGGTAGTTAATGAGTTAAATTACCTTTATGTCTGCCTTGAACAACAAGCTTTCGAATGAATTCAAAAATAGTTTTTGTGTCTTGGTTATACATGTCTGAAATAAGGAAAATGTAATATTAAAATAACAAGTTAAGAGCAGAATTATTTAATCTCATATTTAGTTCAATTTTGGCACAGATGCCCCAAATGAACGAATATCTTAAAACAGTCAATATGATGATATTCGATAAATTACACATACAATTTTAGGAGGAATATAGAATATTTTTACTTGAAAATGTCATTAAATATAGACCGTCATGAATGAATTGAAAATGTCATTAAAAATAGACTTCATTTAAATACTGACACAGTACAAACTACAAAATCAATCAAAATCCCCGCTCTCAAGGGAGACATGGAGCAGTTCTGTGAGGGCAACAGGCAAAGACCATCACTAGGTAGAATTCACAATGGCTATAATAATTTGAATTAAATTGTTTTGTGATTTATTCCTTGACGGTACTGCATTTATTCTTTGCTTGTTGGTTGGCCTTTTTGATATCAAACGCGAGACATAAAATAACTGATTGAAACGGTTGAAACTAAGTGTTGAATCTTTAAAAGGGGGCCATGGATCATGAAGATTTGAGATCCACTGATCTAAAACTAAACTGCATTAGCAATTTTTATTTATGAAAATATACAAAAATTTCTGCAAATTTAATCGCTAAATATGACCAATATTACAGTATATTCAGAACAATAACCAAGAATGTTTTCCGAAAAGAGATTTTGGACATCTCTGCTTGACGACCTCAGCAATATTGAGTTATAATATTACAAAAGCATTACAGTCATTATAATTGAATTATTATGTTATCTTACTCACCTAACCATACTCTGTCCACAACTCTTGAAGCAAAGTAAGCGACATTTTGTTGAATATTATCATATGCTGCTCCTACATTTGAATTTCCTTTTTTAGTATTTGCATTCCCGGTATGCGAGAGGTTTCCATGGGTCAAAAGAACACCGGTTTCTCCCAAGAACGGTTCAGCAGCAATAAGATTGGAAAAAAGATGGTTTATGATGTCTGTTTGAAACTCCTTTAGTTGCGATGTTGTGCATCGTTCTGGTGAAAACTGAAAAAAATTGGATATAAATTGATGAGCAAAGTTGTTTTAAATTGATAGTGATTCATTATTAGACGGTTTATTGTTTGAAAACAATTCATTTCTGAGTGACAAATTATATCAATGATAAATTAAACCACCAAAATGAGAATACCTGTGATAATAATAAGGGCCCTTCGTGGAACGGGGAAGGGCCATCAAAACAAAGGCGCTCTCAGTCTCATGTACATTATTGTAAGAAAACAGTTATAATATCGGTAACTACAAAAAAAAAATTCGGGATCAACTATCGCACTTTTTGGAAATGATAATTTTGTAAGGCAGAAACAACATGTGTTTAAATATAGACAAAGATTATTAGATCTCATTTGTTTTTTGTTATTTTATAGCAAAATGGCTTCATGAGTAGAAAATGTTCATGTTTTGTGATAGGTGAGCCGCAAATATTTAAAGAGCTCAAAAGTGTGCCGAGATATACGAAAAGTTGGATTAAATACTGTTAGATATCAGTAGCTGCATGCACAGGGTCTTGTTTGGAGCAAAAAATTTTGAAGCATTGTATAAAAAATCTGCCTGGCTATTTTGAAATAAAATTTTTGTGTATGTGAGAAACATTGGGATTGAATATATTTGATTTAATAATGTATCTGAAGACAGAAATATAAAGTCAGTTTATTCAGTTAGCCCGATGCCACTTATCTTCGTATTAAATCAGGTAACTTTTATTGGAATTTTGACTACTATGAGTAAATACATACGAAACAATATGTTAACATTTTTTGTTTGACATTGTTAATTTCTAACAATTGTACAAAAAAGGGAAATGTTGATAAATAGGAATAGATAGAAGAGTTTATTTAGCATTAAATGAATAAAACATTAGTTCAAATTAGTTTAAATAACAAGAAAACACTTGTATTTCTTTCATCCCAATGAAACAAATCTAATGCAAGAAAGACTTATTCTGAGCAAACTTATGGGTAAACACGGATAGTGAGTGCGTTAAGCGACAACAAACGCAAAGTGACGCAAGACTTGAAACAGCTTTGAATTAGTGAAGTCCAGTGCGTACCAAGGGGGGGGGGGGGTGGTTTAGCAGGTTGGAAGACCCGATTTTGAAATGTAAAAAAAAGCATTTTTCTGTATCATACATCGCAATTTTTCGTAGTTAGAAACATAAGTTTAGAAAAGAGTATTGTCTCAACATGAGTCCACATATTCATAATTTGAGTATGGTAAAATTACAACCCACCTCTAGTATGATATCAATAACTTGTGCATGCTTCCCTGAATTTGACGACGTTGATGGCAAAGATAAAGAATCAAATATAATATGCTGAATAAGACTGAAGATAAACTTCTTGCATGGATGGGTAGAAAGTAGACTTTCCTTGTTTAGAGTATCAGACGTGAATGATGCAGGGATATTGTTAGGATTTTCTTCGTTTGGAGTAGTCGGAACGCTGGACGTAGCAGTTTTGCTGTTTGTTCCAGAGATAGAAAAATATGGAACCATCTGTGAAATGAATTAAAGATGAATTTTATTATAGTCTATAACAGAGTTTCCCAAACATCCCTATTTGGGATTCGGGTCAATCAACTAGCGAACAGCAGTCCAAATTTGTAGCATTCGAGTATTCGATAAGCTCGCTTATATCTCGTGAGTGCTCAACAAGCAATAATAAAACTCAGAGTTGACCTACTGCAGAATGCCACTGATTTTATTCTGATTTTCAATTTCACCAATCCCTAAAATTACAGAATGAAAATAGATAAAATAACAAAACTTACATAAAATGTGTTATCTTCAGTTGGAAAGATAGTTGCACAAAGATAAGATATGAAATCATGAGATACAAATACTGATGCCAAAGAATTGTAATTGAATTGATAAATAAATATCAATGTTTGAAGCATAACAATTGGATATGTTTGTAGCCATGAGGTTGATGGTTCATTCTGCCATTTCTGAAAAAAAAAGTACAATCATTTAAAATAATCATTCCTGCAAAGTTTATTTGCTCTCAAGGCAGATACAGGTCCTTCATCCAGGCCTGTTACAAACTATATTGCACCATCACCAAAGCAGCACCCTCACACAAACATGTAAACAAGTAATGTAATGTAATTGTAATAACAAGTAACAACAAGTAATGTCACAATGATTACAAGTGACTGGTAAAGTAATCAGACCAAAACATTCACAATTCCTTTCTGCCATAACCTTCGTGATTTTTTGTTTTGGGGCTGTTGAGGTCATAGAAAATTGATCTTTGACTCACGAATAAGAAAAATTTCAAAATGACCTGGGTTTTGTTTACCCTGGATCACCCTGCATTTGGAACAACATTAACTACCAGTTGCTGCTTGTACGAGGCTTCGTTCAGAGCGAAATGGGTGAATAAGCGTCGTTTAAAAAAATCAGCGATACTATGTAAAAATATAAATACCTGATTTATCATGGATCTGACCATGGATAAGATAACTTGAAAGATTTCGAGACTCATTGCCACCGATGCTTGATTTGATTGGGAAATTCCAGTAAAACTAGAACTTGGCTTCAATTTAGATCGAGGACTTGCAGGTCCTCCAGCATTTGCATTCAAACCAAATATATATTCATACATGGTGTCCAAATCAATCTGGAAACAATTATTTTAGCGAATATCAGGTCAAGTTTGGGTTCAGGGAACAGACTTATAACATAGTTTCTCAAACTTGCCCACTCAAAGGCAGAATTTCCCAACCTATAAAACGTGACCCAAAACTAGGTTGAAACTTTTCTTGAGTCGCTCGTTTTTTCAACAAAAACCTTTCTAGTAGAGTTTATTGTTTATGTTATATGTAGTATTGAAGAGTTGCTCAGTAGTAAGTAGGATGTACCAAAGATCAAAAAATTGGACGCATCTATTTCGCTTAAAGCCACTCGATGATTTCAAAAACTCGCTGATGGCGAACAAGGCAGCTGGTAATATCGGAGAAATGAATGTTATGTAAAAACAATAGTTTATAATTAATCATTTAATAAAGTATAAGTTATCATTCATGAAGCAAAATACAGTACTAAATTACTACTATCAATGGAATTTCAAAATCATTTATTATTACCTGTTTCAAGTCTGGTGGGTCACTGAGTTTATCAGAGACAGCGAATTGTAACAAAGCAATATACAATCTTGGTGAATTCATGTGCCGTAGAAGATATGTAGCGAGAGCAGAAAATCCAGCAATAGAACAAGATTCTCTACAAACTTGTCGATGATATGGTTTGTCTGAAGCAGAACCAACATTGAAACCTAGAAATTAATTTATGAAAAGATGTAAAATAACAGGTAACAATATTATTTTGTTAATCAAAGGGTGATTTTTTTTAAACTTCAGCTCCAAATAAAGACTCGAACGAGCAGCTAATCCTAGAGGCATTAAAAATAGTACCAACTCAGAAGTTTATTATTACCTACTTCATTTAGAATAAGCCCTTTTTTAGTACAAAATTTGATTACTCCAGTCGAAAAAGTAAAATTTGAAAAATCTCTTTTGGAAAGATGAGAAAAACACATATTTTCGATTTAAACTTAACCGGCTTAAAGTGCACTCATTTTTTGTATCAGTTTCAAATATTTTTTTTGCAAATTTCAATATCTTGTCTTTCGTTGTAAAGTCCTCGAAACATTTTCCGGACAAAGTGCAATATTTGACGCAGTGCAATAATTAATACGACGAGTTTCGAAACACAATATCTGGAATTTTCAAGTTGCTTAAGCTTTTATGTCTGTGGATGGTTGGTTATCCATACTTTATCTTTTTCATTTTCAAAATATAGTCTTCAACTACAATTACCCTTTTCATTAAAACCTACCAAGTAATGAGTCTGCACTGCTCTCCAGAATAGCTTCAGTGCCATCCAGCCATCCTCCGCAAAGTTCACCGTATTTAAATCTTTCATAAGCCGTGTTATAAGATGTTGAATTCGAACTGATACCGGTTACTGCAACACCAGCTGCTCCGACAAGAGACGAAGATGTGGATAAAGCAGCAGATGACAATGATGAGCTTGATACTGACGAGGAATGATGGGAATACTTGAATCCAGTGGAACCACATCTGAATGATTATAGTATGATAAATATAACTACGGGATTCTCCAGCTAATAAGTCAACCCGCAAAAAGAGGAGAGGACTATTTTTAAGCACTAATATGCTCTCATAATTTTATAGGATTAACTGTGTTTTCCTTTATGGAGTCGTTTTTCCCTGAATTGGCAAAACCAAAGTTTCATAAATCAATCACTTTATCTCGTGGTAACCTTTTCTTTTTGAAGGGTACTAATATCGGGCATAAATAGGGAGTGCTTCATCGTATGGCTACTTTGGCCTCGAATACATTATAAAATATATTAACTCAGACATAGGGTTAACACAAATCATGTTTGAGAACCCATGCAAAAAAGTCGACCCAAGAAAAAATAAAATGAGCATAGCTGGTAACCGCCTAATAAGGCCCCACCAAAACCAGGCCATAAAAATAGGTACAGAAAAGCGACTCTATAGCCGGGGAAAATACATTATAAACAATGTTTTTCAATTGCCAGAGATGGCGATGTAATTTTCTATTTCGAAAACTTTCTAAAATAATATTATCAATATGGAATATCGGATATGTTCATGTTCAACAAAGTAGTCTATGTATATTCTAAGCTTTATTTGAGATATTCCCGAAATCAAGAATTTGAAATATCCAATATAATTAATTTTGAATCAATTTGAATGCTTTTGGACATACAGTAATCGTTTCAGTGTGAGCTATATAAAATGTGTAGAGAATTTAGAAATGTAAAAATTTGAACACATTCGAAATTGATAACATTCGATACAGCGAACTCTTGATTTAAAATATAGTTTAAAATTATATTCATTTGAAAAATTGACAGATAAACCAAAAATAACATTAATTTAACTCTACATATAAATAGAAATCAATAAAACAGTTTATAACTTTGTAGCACTAAATTCAATTGCTATAATTTTGTGAAGATTTACGCAGATTTTTCTGGTCAATTTATTCAACATTCTCAAATTTTCCAGTGGTTCATAAAACATGATAAATGAAATTAAAGTATCTGACACTTTTAGTAATACCTTAGAGTTTCCAATAGCAGAAGTGTGATTTCAACCACAGTAGAAGAGTGAATATTCTCCTGCATGAATAGCAGCATCCAATCCCATCCCAACGTTCGTTGAATATCCTCACAGAACCTATAAAATAAAATATTAATGATAAAGCTAATAAAGCCGATAGCTAAATAGAGAAGCTGGCTCATGCAGAATTTGTATTTCCTCAGACAATAAATGCTTCCTTGCACAGAGCCATGTTTTAAGCAAACAGCCTAATACAAAAAAACATATCTTTGACATGCCAAATATAAATTTCCTATTTTGCCTAGAAAATCTGATGATTCGCATTAAATTTATTTCATGGAAACTGTTTTTTTTTTCTGGGATAAGCATGAACTAGATCAGGGGTCGGGAACCCATGGCTCGCGAGCCATATATGGCTCTTTTGGTGACGGCATATGGCTCCCAGAAAAATCTAATATCCCAAGACTAAGCTTACTATTGTTACAAAATCTCAAACTCTATTATAGCCAAATTTGGCAGGAAATTCCCAATACGTTTGAGAACGCGCCTCCAGCACATGTCTATGTCATGTAAGATAATTACCAGACAGGCATTGTGACAAACAAGGGGATTTTGGAACATATATTGTGACATTGTGAGTTTTAAAAACATTACGGAGGTGCCTAAACAAAAAAGGGTGATGAGTATCGTAGATTTCAACTTGGGCTGCATGTGAGCAACCGTTCAAGGCCCGCAGCGACTACATGCAGCATCAGAAATCACATTAAATGTATATTGAGATTGTATGTGTTGACTTTTGAGTAAACATTTCAGGCCTGATTAAGTGAAGAAATGTTATATGGCTCGCACGGAAATGCAATTGAAAATATGTATATTTTATGGCTCTCTTGACCAAAAAGGTTCCCGACCCCTGAACTAGATGGTACAGTTTGCCGTACAATTATCTTATAAAATAATGAATAGATTTGTTTTAGAAATACAAGGTTATATGAAAGATGGTGTGCTTTTCTAAAAAATAATTATTCTGCATTGATGTGCATGCAAATGATTTGAAGATTAGTAACGAGATGTATAAAATTCCACTTGAATTAAAATAGAAAAAACCTTCAGGATGAAGAAAATAGTAAGTGCATGAACAGATTTTTAGATATATATAAATACCAGTAGAACCTACGTTATATTTGGTTTGCCAGACGCATCTTCATACAAACATTCTCTCAACAACTTGATTCCCATGTTTCTCATATGTATTGTTCTTTCACATACATTGTTGTTCATTCTTGTTGGATCTGGAATTCAAATTTGAAATATTGGAAACGGAATAAAAAATAAAACATAAGTGAATGGTTCACTATTCTTGATGTAATACCTAAACAAGTCAACTTTATTCATTGTTAATACCAACAGTAGCAGATACAGAATTGATTAATATAATTTCCCATACCAGAAAAGAGAAAAGAGCACAGTATTTCCAAAATGACATAGTTGAGAACCGAATTCAGAAAAACACTATATATATAAAATGCGATGGGGACAGAATGTATCAAGATGCCAAGGAGATGTGAAAAAAAGTTTAAAATCCAATATAATACCTGATGAGGTAACTATATTGGTAAAAATCAATGGTGGCAGTCAAATAAATAAATGCAGACCAAATAAAAGTAAATACTCGTTTAACCTGAAAACGATATAGATGTAGAATATAGAAGCAACAAACTTTGCAATGGGCAGACAGTAAAAATTTACAAGATCAATATTTTAGATAATAAAATGAATTTTGCAAAAAAAAATTTTATTACAAAACATGATTAGAACAAATATGAATAATGAGCCACCGGTAATTGATTTGAAAATAGTCTGCAAAACAACCAAAATTTCATTAAATCTACAAAAACTGCAAATTTCGACTGCAAGAATCTGGAATCAATTCAAAGTTATGTTGGTATTTTCTCAGAATTAGTAAAAAAATAGACATGGTTATTTATGTCAAAGTTTGGTTGTTGCATAAAAAAAGACTAATTCACTGGCAACGAAAAGCAATTAATGTGTTAATTTGTTTGTATCGTTGAAAAGATATTTAAACAAATTAACACATGATTTGCTTGCCTGCGACGATGAAAATGTTTTTTTTCATTAAATACCATTTCGACATGGTAAACTATTTGGTACTCACATAGTACGTGTACCAATTTTCATTTTATTTTAATATTTGATTGAATACAATAATTTCCCTTAAATTCAAGTTGATTGTCCAAAAATATATTTTGTCTATTAAATTTTACTTAATGAATTATGATTATTTTCAAACTTGCACAAAGTACCACCTTAACATTGAATCAGAGTAAAGCCAAATACATTCTCTGTATAAACGGGGATTCTGCAACTAAAAAAATCATTCCGAACAACAATGAAAAATAAGAGAAAGGAGAATATGACAAAAGATGCTCTTCATATACATCGCCATATCAATTGAGAAAACCATTTGTAAATTATACTAGACGGCTATCATGTAGGAGTTTTCCTTGTGAGGTGATGTGACATAAAAGTTGCATCAAAAAAGTAGAAGCTGTATGTTATTATCAAAGCTTGAAAAAAGTCTACACAGCGTATGCTAATTTGTAATCAACATTAGTCGAATAATTGTGTTTTGACACAAAGGGTCATTAGCTATAAATCGTTATAGATCATGTTGACGTCGTCATTATTACTTATTCCAATCACTTTAACAGGAAGTTCAAAGATAAAATAAGTTGAATATATGCTTTTCTGACAAGTATTGTAATAAACTACTTATCAAGTTTCAGTTACTTTCATATTACCAACTAAAAATATCTCGAATCTGAATATTTAATTAAAAACGAGAACTTCCAGAATATTTAGTCACGCAGTGTAGGAATAATTGATGGTGTATGCCTGTATGGTAATAATTTATGGTAGTAATTAAATCAGAAAAAAATCTCATTTTTTTGTATTCGGAATGAAGATACTATATATAAAGACAATAATGTTCGTTAAAATTTGTAAGCCAATGGTAACAGAGGAGAAAAAATGGCTATGGTCAAAATCGCGTTACTGTTGTGCGTCACCATGTCATGCATTGGTACATCTTATTCTGTAATAGATGCCCATGATCCGTTAATAAACTGCCACGGACTTGTGTGGCCAGAAAAGTTGACGAAAGAAGAAAGAAAGGTTTTGAAACCTCTGATACAAAGCGGTTGGACTCTTGTTAACGATGGAAATGCAATACGGAAGAACCTTGATTTCAAAGAATTTGGTGATGCTGCAGCCTTCATGACCAAAGTTGGATTAAAAGTCAATTCAGTCTGCCACTATCCTTTGTTAGAAAACTTATACAAAAGGGTATATTGTTGTTTTTTCATTGTTTTGGTTCAAGTTTCTCAAAGTGGGCCCTCGAAACCCACAAAGCAGCCACAGATAAGTTCACTTGAGGCCGTTAGCAAAAACCTTCATCAGTTGCGATTTACAATGATTACATAAATTTGAAGAAATTGACTGTGATTTTCTTGATAAATGCATCTCCAAATTCCATGACCTGCACCCCTCCCCGTTTTTTTTTTTAAAATAACTTCTTCATAATATGAATTTTGTTTAGGTCAATGTGACACTCTACACATGGAGCAAAGATGGAATAACAATGAATGATGTAGCGTTGGCAAAGTTTATTGATGTTGCAGCAGCATTGTTTCTTCCTTAAAGAAACAGATAATAAGATTTATCCAACTTTTGCAAGCCTAGCAAACTCTAGCGTTTTGTTGGGTCATTTTTTTATTTATTTGTAATGTAATAGAAATAATGAAAATAATTTAAAGTTAAATTTCATGACATGAATGTAAAATGTGTTAAGAGGACCTTGCAATAAATTTACCTATGCTGACTGCTTGTACAGGGTCAGTATTAGGAACTCCAGAGTTATGATTAGAACGACTCTTCTACAAGCATAAGAACAACGCTGTAGTTCTCGCCCTTGGCTACAAACAAGGCCTGTGCAACTAGTACAAACATTCAAAGAAATCTAATGAAATGTAGGAAGATATTGTTTTCCAAATTTATAAGACGAAATCAGACATTTTCTCGAATAAGTTTTAAATAAGATAAAACCTGTTGATAGAATGTTGAGAGTTAAAACCTGTTGAGAATTAGGCCATAATTTTATTCCGATTTTCCTTATTACAAGTTCTATTACAAGTTTGGGGACTGTCTGTGTTAGCCAAGTCAATATACCCCCCTTGCGCATAGGCTTCAGTTCCTTTACACAACTTGATGTAAAGTAGGCCAACGAAATTAGTTACCTCTACATTGGTACACAAATTTCTGCAGCGTCCATTTTTTGAGATTTTGGAAAAAATAATGCTGCCATCCATCCCAATGGTCAATTGATCTTTGCGTTTATATTTTTGAGCATTGTCATTGGAAAAGTTTACTAAAATCAATACCGGTATATAAAAGCATTGCTAAATTGATTAATAGTCGAATAAAAAGAAAGCACCTACTTGTTTGACAAACAGTCTGTTAATAATGAAATGCCAAATATCATTGTACTTGATAAATCAAATTATTCTTTTTATGATGTATTACTTATTTTGGCAAAAAAGTCACAGGCAAGACAGCATAAACCGTCTTAAATAAGCATTTTAGATAAATTGATCACGAAGTGGACTCATGGATTGCTTTGTTAGTTCGTAAAAAACACTCTCTCCACAACTAATGTAGCAATTAATTTCAAATTTTCAAAAATTAAAAATGAAAGTTGACCCAGATTTACATTTTTTTCTTGAATTTCAAATTTAAAGTTCTGTAAGGCCCAATATTTTACCTCAAAATTTTTTTGTTATATAGCTATAATTAACGAACACAGTGATGATTTAAAACATGATTCTGCAATCGACGATTAAAATATTCAGTAATAGAAGTTTACTTTAATCAATATGTACCAAATAAGATCGTGATCAATGTTAGACATATTTGTTAGGAACTATACAAATTATGTGATATTACTCTTTGATCATCAATCTTAAAATCGATCAAAGGTTTGCATTGTTTATTATTACATTAACAAATTATAATATATTGATTATTGCCTTGATAATGAAGACCAATAATAATCAGTCTAGAAATATACACAAATTGCATGAAACTTGCGTAGACGTTTCGTGTGATTTGAGAACAGTTGACAGGTTTTGTTTCATATGATTCATGGTTCATACATTGGGCAGTAAATATTGGTATGTTAACATGGTTCATTATAGCAGTGTTTTCCAAGCTCTGGGTCACGACCCGAAACTAGGTTGTTTGTAAATTTTCTTGTGTCTCACCTAAAAGTTACTAATTTTATTTTCTAGTACATTTTATTATTTATTTTATATCTGATTTTGAAGTGTTACTCAATAGTAATTGTATATGTGAGATATGTCAAAGAGTAAAAACTTGGCAGCATTCATTTTGCAAAGTAAAGTCGCACCAGCATTTCAAAAACTCGGTGATGGCAAACAAGCGTCGCCTTTTCATTTTGCAAAGTAAAATCGCACCAGCATTTTAAAAACTCGCTGATGGCAAACAAGCGTCGCCTTTTCATTTTGCAAAGTAAAGTCGCACCAGCATTTCAAAAACTCGGTGATGGCAAACAAGCGTCGCCTTTTCATTTTGCAAAGTAAAGTCGCACCAGCATTTCAAAAACTCGGTGATGGCAAACAAGCGTCGCCTTTTCATTTTGCAAAGTAAAGTCGCACCAGCATTTCAAAAACTCGCTGATGGCAAACAAGCGTCGCCTTTTCATTTTGCAAAGTAAAGTCGCACCAGCATTTCAAAAACCTGCTGATGGCAAACAAGCGTCGCCTTTTCATTTTGAGGTAATTTCGGGATGAAAAATATCATGTAAAAATGATTGTTTTATATTAGTCACTAAGTTAAGCAGACATAAAAGTACTACATGCCGTTTAGTATTCTATCATGCCCTTGGGTCGCCCTGAAAAAAGTTTGGGAACCACTGCATTATAGCATAGGCGTAAATTAAGTCATCCTCACCACTGCCACAGACCCTGGTATGTTATTATTTGATTTCACAGTTAGTTATGAGCAGACTCAAATCTGTCTTTTCATGATGTATTACTTAATTTTCCCCAAAATCATAGACAAAAATGTCAGACAATGCTTCATTTGCAGACTTGTCAAAGTTCTAGCCCAATATCATTTTTTCATGCAACTTGCACATAATTTGGTACTATGCAAAGCAAAAAAAATTTCCACGACATTCGCAAACTATTTAGCTATAAATACGGAAAGCTGAAGTGGAATTTCTAATCAAGAAGTTGAGTTGCGAAGAAATGACAATGGCACGGCTTGCTCTTTTGTCATTAGTCATAATGACTTGTGTTGGGGTATCATATTCCGAAAGGGATTTCATGGACCCACTCGTCAATTGTTTGCCATCTGAACAGCCAGAAATACTGACAACAAAAAAGAAGGAAGTTTTGGAACCTCTGATAAAGGAAGGATGGGCAACAATAAAAAAAGGAACCAAGCTTCACAAGAAATATACGTTTGGAGAGTTTGGTGATGCATTTTCTTTCATGACGAAAGTAGCACTGAAAGCAGAGGCAGTCTGTCACCATCCCGACTGGAGGAACAACTACAAGACGGTAAGTCAAAAAAGTTTATGTAATTTGCTTTAATTACCGTACTAAAAATAAATTAATGAGGTAACTCAAAATATCAAAATATTTATTCATTTTTAAGGAAAAAAAATATTTTACCAACAAATACATGAATCCTGGGACTGTTATAGATTTTAGTAGTGAACTTATAGGATAATTGCTAATTGCTAAAAATGATGAATGTTTTTTACAAAGTTTTATTTTTTTATATCTTGCTTATTTTCATAGGTTGAAGTGACTCTTTTCACATGGGGTAAAGGCGGAATAACAATGAGTGACGTGAAGTTGGCAAAATTTATGGACGACGCAGCTGTAATCTTTCTCAAAAGGAATGTAGAGCCAAAGAGAATATCTTCGATTTAAATAAAATGTTCACAGGAAAATGTGTTGTCCTATTTCATATTTTTAATAAGTTCGATATTTTATTACACAAAAAAACATTTTTTTTTATTATTCCTAAACATGTACACGAAATGCTTTTTTGATGTTAATATTTCAGTATCATCATGACAAAATAAATGAATAATGCCAGCAAATTAATATTCGTTTTGAAAATATTTACCAGTGCTGATAAGGGGGTGATGTTAGGACTAAATAGTGCTATTTTAAAAGGGACAGGCAAGACAGCATAAACCGTCTTAAATAAGCATTTTATATATATTGATCACGAAGTGGACTCATGGATAGCTTTGTTAGCTCGTAAAAAACGCTCTCTCCACAACTAATGTAGCAATTGATTTCAAATTTTCAGAAATTAAAAATGAAAGAAGTTGACCCAGATTTACATTTTTTTCTCGAATTTCAAATTTAAAGTTTTGTAAGGCCCAATATTTTACCTTAAATTTTTTTGTTATATAACTATCATTAACGAACACAGTGATGATTTAAAACATGATTCTGCAATCGACGATTAAAATATTCAGTAATAGAAGTTCACTTTAATCAATATGTACCAAATAAGATCGTGATCAATGTTAGACATATTTGTTAGGAACTATACAAATTATGTGATATTACTCTTTGATCATCAATATTAAAATCGATCAAAAGTTTGCATTGTTTATTATTACATTAACAAATTATAATATATTGATTATTGCCTTGATAATGAAGACCAATAATCAGTCTAGAAATATACACAAATTGCATGAAACTTGCGTAGACGTTTCGTGCGACTTGAAAACAGTTGACAGGTTTTGATTCGTATGATTCATGATTCATACATAGGGCAGTAAATATTGGTATGTTAACATGGTTCATTATAGTAGTGTTTCCAAGCTATGGGTCACGACCCGAAACTGGGTTGTCTGCAAATTATCTTGTGTCTCTTGTTTTTCAACAAAAAACTTAAAAGTTACTAATTTTATTTTCTAGTACATTTTATTATTTATTTTATATCTGGTTTTGAAGTGTTACTCAATAGTAATTGTATATGTGGGAAGTATCACAGAGTAAAAACTTGGCAGCATTCATTTTGCAAAGTAAAGTCGCACCAGCATTTCAAAAACTCGCTGATGGCAAACAAGCGTCGCCTTTTCATTTTGAGGTAATTTCTGGACGAAAAATATCATGTAAAAATGATTGTTTTATATTAGTCACTAAGTTAAGCAGACATAAAAGTACTACATGCCGTTTAGTATTCTATCATGCCCTTGGGTCGCCCGGAAAAAAGTTTGGGAACCACTGCATTATAGCATAGGCGTAAATTAAGTCATCTCCACCACTGCCACAGACCCTGGTATGTTATTATTTGATTTCACAGTTAGTTATGAGCAGACTCAAATCTGTCTTTTCATGATGTATTACTTAATTTTCCCAAAAATCATAGACAAAAATGTCAGACAATGCTTCATTTGCAGACTTGTCAAAGTTCTAGCCCAATATCATTTTTTCATGCAACTTGCACATAATTTGGCACTATGCAAAGCAAAAAAATTTCCACGGCATTCGCAAACTATTTAGCTATAAATACGGAAAGCTGAAGTGGAATTTCTAATCAAGAAGTTGAGTTGCGAAGATATGACAATGGCACGGCTTGCTCTTTTGTCATTAGTCATAGTGACTTGTGTTGGGGTATCATATTCCGAAAGGGATTTCATGGACCCACTCGTCAATTGTTTGCCATCTGAACAGCCAGAAAAGCTGACAACAAAAAAGGAAGAAGTTTTGATACCTCTGATAAAGGATGGATGGGCAATAATAAAAAAAGGAACCAAGCTTCACAAGAAATATACTTTCGAAGAGTTTGGTGATGCATTTTCTTTCATGACGAAAGTAGCACTGAAAGCAGATGCAGTCTGTCACCATCCCGACTGGAGGAACAACTACAAGACGGTAAGTCAAAAAAGTAATTTCCCAGAGTTTATGTAATTTGCTTTAATTACCGTACTAAAAATAAATTAATGAGGTAACTCAAAATATCAAAATATTTAATCATTTTTAAGGAAAAAAAATATTTTCCAACAAATACATGAATCCTGGGACTGTTATAGATTTTAGTAGTGAACTTATAGGATAATTGCTAATTGCTAAAAATGATGAATGTTTTTTACAAAGTTTTATTTTTTTATATCTTGCTTATTTTCATAGGTTGAAGTGACTCTTTTCACATGGGGTAAAAGCGGAATAACAATGAGTGACGTGAAGTTGGCAAAATTTATGGACGACGCAGCTGTAATCTTTCTCAAAAGGAATGTAGAGCCAAAGAGAATATATTCAATTTAAATAAAATGTTCACAGGAAAATGTGTTGTCCTATTTCATATTTTTAATAAGTTCGATATTTTATTACACAAAGTAACGTTTTTTTTTATTATTCCTAAACATGTACACGAACTGCTTTTTTGATGTTAATATTTCAGTATCACCATGACAAAATAAATGAATAATGCCAGCAAATTAATATTCTATTTGAAAATATTTACCAGTGCTGATAAGGGGGTGATGTTAGGACTAAATAGTGCTATTTTAAAAGGGACAGGCAAGACAGCATAAACCGTCTTAAATAAGCATTTTATATATATTGATCACGAAGTGGACTCATGGATAGCTTTGTTAGCTCGTAAAAAACGCTCTCTCCACAACTAATGTAGCAATTGATTTTAAATTTTCAGAAATTAAAAATGAACGAAGTTGACCCAGATTTACATTTTTTTCTTGAATTTCAAATTTAAAGTTTTGTACGGCCCAATATTTTACCTTAAATTTTTTTGTTATATAACTATCATTAACGAACACAGTGATGATTTAAAACATGATTCTGCAATCGACGATTAAAATATTCAGTAATAGAAGTTCACTTTAATCAATATGTACCAAATAAGATCGTGATCAATGTTAGACATATTTGTTAGGAACTATACAAATTATGTGATATTACTCTTTGATCATCAATCTTAAAATCGATCAAAAGTTTGCATTGTTTATTATTACATTAACAAATTATAGTATATTGATTATTGCCTTGATAATGAAGACCAATAATAATCAGTCTAGAAATATACACAAATTGTATGAAACTTGCGTAGACGTTTCGTGCGACTTGAAAACAGTTGACAGGTTTTGATTCGTATGATTCATGATTCATACATAGGGCAGTAAATATTGGTATGTTAACATGGTTCAATATAGTAGTGTTTCCCAAGCTATGGGCCACGACCCGAAACTGGGTTGTCTGCAAATTATCTTGTGTCTCTTGTTTTTCAACAAAAAACTTGAAAGTTACTAATTTTATTTTCTAGTACATTTTATTATTTATTTTATATCTGGTTTTGAAGTGTTACTCAATAGTAATTGTATATGCGTAAGTATCACAGAGTAAAAACTTGGCAGCATTCATTTTGCAGAGTAAAGTCGCACCAGCATTTCAAAAACCTGCTGATGGCAAACAAGCGTCGCCTTTTCATTTTGAGGTAATTTCTGGACGAAAAATATCATGTAAAAATGATTGTTTTATATTAGTCACTAAGTTAAGCAGACATGAAAAGTACTACATGCCATTTAGTATTCTATCATGCCCTTGGGTCGCCCGGAAAAAAGTTTGGGAACCACTGCATAAATTAAGTCATCTCCACCACTGCCATAGACTCTGGTATGTTAAAATTTGATTTTACAGTCAGTTATGAGCAGACTCAAATCTGTCTTTTTATGATGTATTACTTAATTTTCCCAGAAATCATAGACAAAAATGTCAGACAATGCTTCATTTGCAGACTTGTCAAAGTTCAAGCCCAATATCATTTTTTCATGCAACTTGCACATAATTTGGCACTATGCGAAGCAAAAAAAATTTCCACGACATTCGCAAACTATTTAGCTATAAATAAGGAAAGCTGAAGTGGAATTTCTAATCAAGAAGTTGAGTTGCGAAGATATGACAATGGCACGGCTTGCTCTTTTGTCATTAGTCATAATGACTTGTGTTGGGGTATCATATTCCGAAAGGGATTTCATGGACCCACTCGTCAATTGTTTGCCATCTGAACAGCCAGAAAAGCTGACAACAAAAAAGAAGGAAGTTTTGGAACCTCTGATAAAGGAAGGATGGGCAACAATAAAAAAAGGAACCAAGCTTCACAAGAAATATACTTTTGAAGAGTTTGGTGATGCATTTTCTTTCATGACGAAAGTAGCACTGAAAGCAGAGGCAGTCTGTCACCATCCCGACTGGAGGAACAACTACAAGACGGTAAGTCAAAAAAGTAATTTCCCAGAGTTTATGTAATTTGCTTTGATTACCGTACTCAAAATAAATTAATGAGGTAACTCAAAATATCAAAATATTTAATCATTTTTGAGGAAAAAAAAATTTTTACCAACAAATACACGAATCCTGGGACTGTTATAGATTTTAGTAGTGAACTTATAGGATAATTGCTAATTGCTAAAAATGATGAATGTTTTTTACAAAGTTATATTTTTTTATATCTTGCTTATTTTCATAGGTTGAAGTGACTCTTTTCACATGGGGTAAAGGCGGAATAACAATGAGTGACGTGAAGTTGGCAAAATTTATGGACAGCGCAGCTGTAATCTTTTCAAAAGGAATGTAGAGCCAAAGAGAATATATTCGATTTAAATAAAATGATCACATGAAAATGTGTTGTCATATTTCATAATTTTAATAAGTTCGATATTTTATTACACAAAGAAACAGTTTTTTTTTTATTATTCCTAAACATGTACACAAACTGCTTTATTGATGTTAATATTTCAGTATCATCATGACAAAATAAATAAGTAATGCCAGCAAATTAATATTCGTTTTGAAAATATTTACCAGTGCTGGTGAGGGGGTACTGTTGAGACTAAATAGTGCTATTTTAAGAGGGACAGGCAAGACAGCATAAACCGTCTTAAATAAGCCTTTTAGATATAATGATCATGAAGTGGACTCACGGATCGCTTTGTTAGCTTGTAAAAAACACTCTTTCCACAACTAATGTAGCAATTGATTTTAAATTTTCAGAAATTAAAAATGAACGAAGTTGACCCAGATTTACATTTTTTTCTTGAATTTCAAATTTAAAGTTCTGTAAGGCCCAATATTTTACCTCAAAATTTTTTGTTATATAACTATCATTAACGAACACAGTGATGATTTAAAACATGATTCTGCAATCGACGATTAAAATATTCAGTAATAGAAGTTTACTTTAATCAATATGAACCAAATAAGATCGTGATCAATGTTAGACATATTTGTTAGGAACTATACAAATTATGTGATATTACTCTTTGATCATCAATCTTAAAATCGATCAAAAGTTTGCATTGTTTATTATTACATTAACAAATTATAGTATATTGATTATTGCCTTGATAATGAAGACCAATAATAATCAGTCTAGAAATATACACAAATTCTATGAAACTTGCGTAGACGTTTCGTGTGGCTCGAGAACAGTTGACAGGTTTTGTTTTGTATGATTCATGGTTTATGCATCGGGCAGTAAATATTGGTATGTTAACATTGTTCAATATAGTAGTGTTTTCCAAGCTATGGGTCACGACCCGGGACTCGGTTGTCTGCAAATTTTCTTGTGTTTCTTGTTTTTCAACAAAAAACCTAAAAGTTACTAATTTTATTTTCTAGTACATTTTATTAATTATTTTATATCGGGTTTTGAAGTGTTACTCAATAGTAATCGTACATGTGGGAATTATCACAGAGTAAAAACTTGGCAGCATTCATTTTGCAAAGTAAAGTCGCACCAGCATTTCAAAAACTCGCTGATGGCAAACAAGCGTCGCCTTTTCATTTTGAGGTAATTTCTGGACGAAAAATGTCATGTAAAAATGATTGTTTTATATTAGTCACTAAGTAAAGCAGACATAAAAGTACTACATGCCGTTTAGTATTCTATCATGCCCTTGGGTCGCCCGGAAAAAAGTTTGGGAACCACTGCATTATAGCATAGGCGTAAATTAAGTCATCTCCACCACTGCCACAGACCCTGGTATGTTATTATTTGATTTCACAGTTAGTTATGAGCAGACTCAAATCTGTTTTTTTATGATGCATTACCTAATTTTCCCAAAAATCATAGACAAAAATGTCAGACAATGCTTCATTCGCAGACTATTCAAAGTTCAAGCCCAATATCATTTTTTCATGCAACTTGCACACAATTTGGCACTATGCACAACAAAAATAATTATCACGACATTCACAAACTATTTAGCTATAAATACGGAAAGCTGAAGTGGAATTTCTAATCAAGAAGTTGAGTTGCGAAGAAATGACAATGGCACGGCTTGCTCTTTTGTCATTAGTCATAGTGACTTGTGTTGGGGTATCATATTCCGAAAGGGATTTCATGGACCCACTCGTCAATTGTTTGCCATCTGAACAGCCAGAAAAGCTGACAACAAAAAAGAAGGAAGTTTTGGAACCTCTGATAAAGGAAGGATGGGCAATAATAAAAAAAGGAACCAAGCTTCACAAGAAATATACTTTCGAAGAGTTTGGTGATGCATTTTCTTTCATGACGAAAGTAGCACTGAAAGCAGAGGCAGTCTGTCACCATCCCGACTGGAGGAACAACTACAAGACGGTACGTCAAAAAAGTAATTTCCCAGAGTTTATGTAATTTGCTTTAATTACCGTACTAAAAATAAATTAATGAGGTAACTCAAAATATCAAAATATTTGATCATTTTTAAGGAAAAAAAATATTTTCCAACAAATACATGAATCCTGGGACTGTTATAGATTTTAGTAGTGAACTTATAGGATAATTGCTAATTGCTAAAAATGATGAATGTTTTTTACAAAGTTTTATTTTTTTATATCTTGCTTATTTTCATAGGTTGAAGTGACTCTTTTCACATGGGGTAAAGGTGGAATAACAACGAGTGACGTGAAGTTGGCAAAATTTATGGACGACGCAGCTGCAATCTTTCTCAAAAGGAATGTAGAGCTAAAGAGAATATCTTCGATTTAAATAAAATGTTCACAGGAAAATGTGTTGTCCTATTTCATATTTTTAATAAGTTCGATATTTTATTACACAAAGTAACGCTTTTTATTATTATTCCTAAACATGTACACGAACTGCTTTTTTGATGTTAATATTTCAGTATCACCATGACAAAATAAATGAATAATGCCAGCAAATGAATATTCGTTTTGAAAACATTTATCAGTGATGATAAGGGGGTGATGTTAGGACTAAATAGTGCTATTTTAAGAGGGACAGGCAAGACAGCATAAACCGTCTTAAATAAGCATTTTATATATATTGATCACGAAGTGGACTCATGGATAGCTTTGTTAGCTCGTAAAAAACGCTCTCTCCACAACTAATGTAGCAATTGATTTCAAATTTTCAGAAATTAAAAATGAAAGAAGTTGACCCAGATTTACATTTTTTTCTTGAATTTCAAATTTAAAGTTCTGTAAGGCCCAATATTTTACCTCAAAATTTTTTGTTATATAACTATCATTAACGAACACAGTGATGATTTAAAACATGATTCTGCAATCGACGATTAAAATATTCAGTAATAGAAGTTTACTTTAATCAATATGTACCAAATAAGATCGTGATCAATGTTAGATATATTTGTTAGGAACCATACAAATTATGTGATATTACTCTTCGATCATCAATCTTAAAATCGTTCAAAGGTTTGCATTGTTTATTATTACATTAACAAATTATAGTATATTGAATATTGCCTTGATAATGAAGACCAATAATAATCAGTCTAGAAATATACACAAATTGTATGAAACTTGCGTAGACGTTTCGTGCGACTTGAAAACAGTTGACAGGTTTTGATTCGTATGATTCATACATAGGGCAGTAAATATTGGTATGTTAACATGGTTCAATATAGTAGTGTTTTCCAAGCTATGGGCCACGACCCGAAACTGGGTTGTCTGCAAATTATCTTGTGTCTCTTGTTTTTCAACAAAAAACTTAAAAGTTACTAATTTTATTTTCTAGTACATTTTATTAGTTATTTTATATCTGGTTTTGAAGTGTTACTCAATAGTAATTGTATATGCGTAAGTATCACAGAGTAAAAACTTGGCAGCATTCATTTTGCAGAGTAAAGTCGCACCAGCATTTCAAAAACCTGCTGATGGCACACAAGCGTCGCCTTTTCATTTTGAGGTAATTTCTGGACGAAAAATATCATGTAAAAATGATTGTTTTATATTAGTCACTAAGTTAAGCAGACATGAAAAGTACTACATGCCGTTTAGTATTCTATCATGCCCTTGGGTCGCCCGGAAAAAAGTTTGGGAACCACTGCATAAATTAAGTCATCTCCACCACTGCCATAGACTCTGGTATGTTGGAATTTGATTTTACAGTCAGTTATGAGCAGACTCAAATCTGTCTTTTTATGATGTATTACTTAATTTTCCCAGAAATCATAGACAAAAATGTCAAACAATGCTTCATTTGCAGACTATTCAAAGTTCAAGTCCAATATCATTTTTTCATACAATTTGCACACAATTTGGTACTATGCCAATTGCCAAGCAAAAAAAAATTTCCACGACATTCGCAAACTATTTAGCTATAAATACGGAAAGCTGAAGTGGAATTTCTAATCAAGAAGTTGAGTTGCGAAGAAATGACAATGGCACGGCTTGCTCTTTTGTCATTAGTCATAGTGACTTGTGTTGGGGTATCATATTCCGAAAGGGATTTCATGGACCCACTCGTCAATTGTTTGCCATCTGAAAAGCCAGAAAAGCTGATAACAAAAAAGAAGGAAGTTTTGGAACCTCTGATAAAGGAAGGATGGGCAACAATAGAAAAAGGAACCAAGCTTCACAAGAAATATACTTTTGAAGAGTTTGCTGATGCATTTTCTTTCATGACGAAAGTTGCACTGAAAGCAGAAGCGGTCTGTCACCATCCCAACTGGACGAATACCTACAAAACGGTATGTTGAACTTGTTTTTTTTAGAAAAATTAACCCCAAAAACATGAAAACATCTATAATTTTATTCCGATAAGCATTTTTACTAATCTTTCTTAAATTTAAGGAGTGAATTTTACAAATTATTCATTTAAAAATACGACACACAAGTAAAAAGAATAAAATCAAGTTCATTCAGTATCCTATTGAAAAGTAATTCCCCAGAGTTTATGTAATTTGCTTTGATTACCGTACTAAAAATAAATTAATGAAGTAACTCAAAATATCAAAATATTTAATCATTTTTATAGAAAAAACATATTTTACCAACAAATACATGAATTCTGGGACTGTAATAGATTTAGATAATAGGTGAAAATGATGAATTTTTTTTTAAAAGTATTCTTTTTTTTATCTTGCTTATTTTCCTAGGTTGAAGTGACTCTTTTCACATGGAGTAAAGGTGGAATAACAACGAGTGACGTGAAGTTGGCAAAATTTATGGACGACGCAGCTGTAATCTTTCTCAAAAGGAATGTAGAGCCAAAGAGAATATCTTCGATTTAAATAAAATGTTCACAGGAAAATGTGTTGTCCTATTTCATATTTTTAATAAGTTCGATATTTTATTACACAAAGAAACATTTTTTTTTATTATTCCTAAACATGTACACAAACTGCTTTTTTGATGTTAATATTTCAGTATCATCATGACAAAATAAATGAATAATGCCAGCAAATTAATATTCTATTTGAAAATATTTACCAGTGCTGATAAGGGGGTGATGTTAGGACTAAATAGTGCTATTTTAAAAGGGACAGGCAAGACAGCATAAACCGTCTTAAATAAGCATTTTATATATATTGATCACGAAGTGGACTCATGGATAGCTTTGTTAGCTCGTAAAAAACGCTCTCTCCACAACTGATGTAGCAATTGATTTCAAATTTTCAGAAATTAAAAATGAAAGAAGTTGACCCAGATTTACATTTTTTTCTTGAATTTCAAATTTAAAGTTTTGTAAGGCCCAATATTTTACCTTAAATTTTTTTGTTATATAACTATCATTAACGAACACAGTGATGATTTAAAACATGATTCTGCAATCGACGATTAAAATATTCAGTAATAGAAGTTTACTTTAATCAATATGTACCAAATAAGATCGTGATCAATGTTAGACATATTTGTTAGGAACCATACAAATTATGTGATATTACTCTTCGATCATCAATCTTAAAATCGATCAAAGGTTTGCATTGTTTATTATTACATTAACAAATTATAGTATATTGAATATTGCCTTGATAATGAAGACCAATAATAATCAGTCTAGAAATATACACAAATTGTATGAAACTTGCGTTGACGTTTCGTGTGGCTTGAGAACAGTTGACAGGTTTTGTTTTGTCTGATTCATGGTTCATGCATCGGGCAGTAAATTTTGGCATGTTAACATGGTTCATTATAGCAGTGTTTTCCAAGCTATGGGCCGCGACCCAAAACTGGGTTGTCTGCAAATTTTCTTGCGTCGCTTGTTTTTCAACAAAAAACCTAAAAGTTACTAATTTTATTTTCTAGTACATTTTATTATTTATTTTATATCTGGTTTTGAAGGGTTACTCAATAGTAATTGTATATGTGGGAAGTATCACAGAGTAAAAACTTGGCAGCATTCATTTTGCAAAGTAAAGTCGCACCAGCATTTCAAAAACTCCCTGATGGCAAACAAGCGTCGCCTTTTCATTTTGAGGTAATTTCTGGACGAAAAATATCATGTAAAAATGATTGTTTTATATTAGTCACTATGTTAAGCAGACATAAAAGTACTACATGCCGTTTAGTATTCTATCATGATCTTGGGCCGCCCGCAAAAAAAATTTGGGAACCACTGCATTATAGCATAGGCGTAAATTAAGTCATCTCCATCACTACCACAACCCCTGGTATGTTAAAATTTGATTTCACAGTTAGTTATGAGCAGACTCAAATCTGTCTTTTTATGATGTATTACTTAATTTTCCCAAAAATCATGGACAAAAAGGTCAGACAATGCTTCATTTGCAGACTATTCAAAGTTCAAGCCTAATATCATTTTTTCATGCAACTTGCACACAATTTGGCACTAAGCGAAGCAAAAAAAAATTTCCCAGACATTCACACTATTTAGCTATAAATAAGGAAAGCTGAAGTGGAACTTCTAATCAAGAAGATGAGTTGCAAAGAAATGACAATGGCACGGCTTGCTCTTTTGTCATTAGTCATAATGACTTGTGTTGGGGTATCATATTCTGAAAGGGATTTCATGGACCCACTCGTCAATTGTTTGCCATCTGAACAGCCAGAAAAGCTGACAACAAAAAAGAAGGAAGTTTTGGAACCTCTGATAAAGGAAGGATGGGCAATAATAAAAAAAGGAACCAAGCTTCACAAGAAATATACTTTCGAAGAGTTTGGTGATGCATTTTCTTTCATGACGAAAGTAGCACTGAAAGCAGAGGCAGTCTGTCACCATCCCGACTGGAGGAACAACTACAAGACGGTACGTCAAACCTGTTTTAGTTTGAAAAAATTAACGCTAAAAACATGAAAATTGATGATATCATTAACAAAAACGCAATCATCAATTTTACAAATATAGTTAAAATCGTGACATTTGCTCAGACATTAATTTTGGTTTGTATGGGATAACAATTTTGCTGAATTATGAAAAACAATTTCTATTTCAATAAGACGAAACAATCTTGACATAAACTAAATTTGGTGATCTTGGAATATGAG
Source organism: Styela clava (assembly GCF_013122585.1). Classification (NCBI taxonomy): domain Eukaryota; kingdom Metazoa; phylum Chordata; class Ascidiacea; order Stolidobranchia; family Styelidae; genus Styela; species Styela clava. Next base: position 10,511,962 of record NW_024102841.1, read on the forward strand.
GGATCTATGATTTTACTCTGACAAGCGTTTTTTTACGATTCTATCTTCAATTTAGGAAACAAATATTACACTATATATCCAATAAAAAAATATAAAGAAGGAAATTCTGTATTCTAAAGAAAAGTGTTTTTCTAATGATAAGTGTTTCCAAAAAAGTTTTCTTTTTTATATCTTGCCTATTTTCTTAGGTTGAAGTGGGTCTTTACACATTTGATAAAGGTGGAATCACAATGCTTGACGTGAAGTTGGCAAAATTTATAGACAGTACAGCTGCAATCTTCCTCAAAAGGAATGTAGAACCAAAATGGGTATATTCGATTTAAATAAAATGTTCCCAGAAAAATGTGTTAATATTTCAGTATTATCATATTTGATAAAATAAATAAGTAAAGCCAGCAAAATATGCGTTTTGGAGATACTTACCAGTGCTGATGAGGGGGAAATGTTGAGACTGAATAGTGCTATTTCAAAAGGGCAGGCAGGATAAATAAATCCATTTTAGATATAGCGATCACAAAAAGGACATTTTTAAGTGTGAATATAAAATATTAGTCACAGCTATTCATTTGTCGTTTTTATGTCATTGATTCAATAGGCATTTTGTCCCCAAGAAGTATTAGCTCAGTTGCAGTATTAAAAATTAGTCCCCATAAAGCTGGCTAGACTATGCTAAACTTAGCTAGCAGTACTTAAAACATCACAAGGTCTAATATTTTGAACCAAGATGACGGTTATACTATATAATTTATCGTGTAAAATATTTCTGCAAATTTTGCCAGTGGATGGTATAGATTTTATTTACAAATGTAAAGTGAAGAATTAAGACAGGGTGGTCCAAGGATGGTGGGCCGCAATAACTTTTAAGGATAGTTTAAAAATAATTCAAAAATTTTCTGCCAATAAATACAAACAATTGCCAATGATTCAGGGCATGCTAAAATTATTCTGTGGGCCGCATGGAATGTGTCCGCGAGCCGGAATTTTGAAAGCAAGCCTGCATAAGATGGTTTGTTCTTGATATGACCTTGGAAATTAACAAAGGTCATTTATTTTTTTAAGTTTGATCCTTGTAGAATTGATTTTGTTTGATGAAAATGACGCTAATTATCACAACAGTGAAACAAGCATATATTACGAGAGAACATTTATAACGAAAAACTGCAAAACTACAGAAATTGCCATTTTAACATGAACAATATAATATACATGTACGCGATATTTTATCATTTTTAGAAGTCTCACTAAATCAACTCAAATATTTTTACTTCAAATTATCAACATTAAATGTCTAAAATTCAAATTTTTACGAATTTAAAATATCTACTTAAGACTCAGACTCCTGGTAGTTTGAAAATAGGACTCGACCCCGACTACAACTCCACAGCCTCGATTTTGAGACACTCTCTAAAAACGGTTCATGATAGCTTTGAGAGGCTTATTACTAACTCACCCGCACTTGTCGATACTGGAGTACATTTCTTGAAATCAGTCTCTGGTTCACTCAGCTCTATAGATGTTTCATACTCATCAAGAGGAGGAATAGTTGAAACAAGAAATTGACCAAATCTATTTAATGATAAATGTGCTTTGTACAAATGTTACAAAGGACAAAGCTTATTTAATATTACAATAGATTTTCCCTCCTTATATATAACCATAGCAATGGGCAATTAGTAAAGATGATAAGGTTATACAACTAACACGGGCAAACCACGGCCCGGGGGCCAGATTCTGTCCGAAGGGGAATTAATCTGGCTCGCCTGATGCTGCCACAACCAAACTAAAACCAAATTTTGATGTTTCAGCTAAAAAATAATTTGTTGAGATTGCAATTAAATATAGGTTTGGCATGAGGCCTATTGTTTTCCACTTTTAATTTTGTAACACTGTAAATATTGTTCATAAAATGTAACTTTTTACATGACACTCAGACGGCATAAGTGGGCAAAATTTTTGGCCCCTGGTTCGAAAACCTTGCTCACCTCTGTTGCTGGGTTAGGCTGGGACAACGTTAGCTTTGAAAAATTTTTCATAGAAGCAGCTTGAATATTTCAAAATAATATTATGGGTGAACAACACTTTCAAAGCGAGAATAAAAAATTGTGAAATGTCTTAATGGCTTCAAGTATAAGAAAAATTGTTATGGGGTCATTTTATGGCATCAGTGTTTTGAAACCACTTGGAGACCTTGGCCCACACTGGACGACAAAAGTTACCCACCTAAGCAAATCTGAGTGGTTTCCGGAAGTATTGAGCAATGCTTGAATGATTCGAAATATTGCACGAATGGTTCCTAAAGAGAGGGATGAATCTCCAAGCACAAAATGAAGACAACGTTTAACCATTCCACGTTCTTTTATGATTTTGCAATTCTCATTTGTGTCACTAAAACAGAAGAAACAATGGAAACACACGACACAATAAAGTTATTTCATAAAGAATATCTGTGCAAAAAAGTCATCAAAAATTTTAGATAAAATAGGATGCTTTTCTATAAAAAAATTATAGCGGTTTCAAATATTTTGCGTTTCATAGTGAATTTTTATTTGATTACAATTTTCACCCCAATTAAATCCAAAACTGTAGTTCAGAATCTTCACTTCATTATAATAATTAGTTCACTTTATAATACTGTATTATATTGAATACCTTGATTCAGTAAGAAGTCCATAAATATGTTCCAACAGTGATCGATGTAGTTCATCAGGAGCATTGTGCCATACCTGAATATGTAAATAGTGACATATCCCTACTAAAATTTTACTTTAATTGGGTAAATCCGAAAAATCAAACAAAGTGTAGGATTTTTTTTCATATCTACTCAGAGAGATATACCTCTATCTATCCAAAATCAATACAAATACACAATTTGAGAATTAGGGCATATTTTGTAATGATAATTCAAAATATAATATATCCATCATATCAAACTCGAATAACCTAAAATCAAAATCAGTTTGCAAATATAATGAACAAAAATCACAGCTTCGCTGCATAATTGGAAAATTCAAGATACAAATAGATTTGGAAAAAAATTTGACTAACCTCCAAATCACATAATAAATCTTCAAAAGCCGTGATATTTGGAATGGTTGCAGATTCTCTTCCAACATCTACTGTACCAGCGAGTGAATAAGTCAGATGCAAAACATGGGAGTTTAACAAAGCTTTCTTTCTTTTCAAATGCATTGCAAGAGCCTGAAAAAAGAATTGAAGGTCTTGTTAATTTCAGAATTATCTGAACACCACTAAAATACTATGTTGTAGTATATATCTCGAAATGTTAATTTTTATTGTTCCTCATACAGACAATCATTGTAGATGCGCGATGGTTAAAGCCTTAAAGCTGGATAGTTATTAAAGTTCATGTATTGATAACAAATAATTGACTAATCCTATATCTGATATGGACTGGGGGCCGGACATAAGGCTGTGGTGCGCCATATGATTTAGCCGTGTTATTGGCTTTCATTTCCCTGGGATAAATATATGAACCCATCCTAAAATGGTTAGCCTTGGCTTTGCTGACATTGCAGGGTATACATGCACATCTTGAGTTCGAATCTCGTACCCTTCACCCATGTTGTAATAAAATGGGTCAAACCGAAAACATTGAGTGAAGTACAGTAGAAACAGTGCTGGGAAACGAGAATACAGGGTAACTAGACTCAGAGTAAATACCGGTAGATAAAGTCGAAGTAGCAAGTCAAGTCAGGTCGCAGGCCATCCGAGTCTTGAGTCAAGAGTAGAGTCGAGTCCAAGTTATTCAATTTGGATGACTCAAGCCACTTCTAGTCTTCAACAATTGTAACTCGAGTAGAGTCAACACTGCAAACAACTAACTTTAAGAAAAAAGTTGAAAATGATAGTTTCAATATCTACCTGATATCCCCTTTTTCTGTCCATTTCGTTTGCAGCTGCCTGATTGTTTTTAACAATACAAACCAATGATTTGACTGCAGCATATAGACCTTCAACATCAGTTGCCATAGAAACTAGACTTAATATTACTGCACTGCCACCAACATTCTGTAATTCAGAAAAATATTGATAAAAATTAGGGTAATCATGCAGAATCACTTATCATGTATAGTCTTTTTCAAGAAACATGCAAATTAATCAATTTGGTAAGAAAATAAGAATAATATTTACAAGATAAATTCATAACGTGATATTTGAAAAATCCCCTTTTCCATGATTCAGAGTCAGAATTTCAAAGTCAAATTTTTTTCAAGCCAGAGTCTTTAGTAGGGAGCCGAAGTCACAATTCTTGCTAAGCCTGAGTCTTCAGTCGGGAGCCGAAGTCAAAATTTTTGTCAAGCCAGAGTCTTCAGTCTGGAACCAAAGTCAAAATTTTTGTCAAGCCAGAGTCTTCAGTCTGGAACCGAAGTCAAAATTTTTGTCAAGCCAGAGTCTTCAGTCTGTAGCCGGGGTCAAAGTTTTTGTCACGCCAAAGTAAAAATTTGTGTCAAGCCAGAGTAAAAATTTTGTCGAGCCAGAGTATTCAGTCTGGAGCTGAAATCAAAATTTTTGTCAAGCCAGAGTTTTCAGTCTGCAGATGGAGTCAAAGTTTTTGTCAAGCCAGAGTAAAAATTTGTGTCAAGCCAGAGTAAAAATTTGTCAAGCCAGAGTATTCAGTCTGGAGCTGAAGTCCAAATTTTTGACAAGTCAGAGTAAATATTTGTGTCAAGCCAGAGTGTTCAGTCTGGAGTTTTGAGTCAAAATTTTCGTCTAGCCAGTCTTTTTTTTTACGAAATTTGCTGTCTGTATGAATTTGACCAGGCTCTGATCCAGTCCTGATATATACATACAATAAATAAATACAGTCAAAACATTACCTGTAGAACTCTAGCTACTTGTCCTGGCATAAAATTTCTGACAGCTGCAGATGCTTGATCATACACTGCTACTGCACCAACAGATCTTGCAAGGCCAGGCATATGGGAACAAGAATTACGGACCAGAATAATTGGAGTAAGACCCTCATTCAATCCCAACTTCAGCTGCAGGTGTTTATAAATATAATAATATTATTTTTAAATTGATGAGAGGTGACAGAACAATGCTACAAGTATTGCATAAACATTCAACTTCATTTTGTCAAGACTGTGATTCGTTTAATTTTTTGATTGTAATGCATTTATTCTTTTGCTTTCATTTGCTGGCTTTTTATTATTAAACATGGTGAATAAAATAACTGATGGAAACATGACAAAAGTAAAAATAGGTATATTTATAGAAGAGTAAGGGGGCTACAAATATTTGAGAGTATTTGAAAGAGGTCAAAGATCATCATCAGTTTGAGAACCACAGGTATAGGCGATTTTTAATCTGGTCCACTACATGAATCCAGGTAATTCCACGAGGAAGAAAACATAGTCATACTAAGGCATGATTAGAAAGCTAACGATTAGATACAAGCAAGTCAAGTCATTTTTATTTTAATGAATGTTACCCAGCCTTCTCTAGTTTTACTCTTTAGTTTCAGCATTCCTTCAATAATTAAAGATGAAATATTTCATAAAATGTTATTAAAGGTACACCTAAATGACCCATGGCCCCTGGCAGAGACTCTATGCACGTGTTGCCACTGGTCTTGTATAAAAATACAGAGTTTTCTTTCATCCCAGTTATTTATAAGCCATGTTTATCAACAAAAAGTCCAGTAACAAAAATGAAAGAAAAAGAATAAATGCACTACAGTCCAAAGATTTAACGAATCACAATTTATTTACATTAAATTGATGAAATCATCAAAAAAAAAAAACTTTGCGGTATTCATAAAGGTCTTTGCTTGTGGCCTTGTGGAGGCGCCAAGGGCCCAGCTCAAGAAACCATGAGATATACTATATAATGCTAATAATGAAAAACCAATTAAGAAAAACGTTCAATTCTGGGATCATTTGATATAGATATTAGAAACGAAATACACAATATTAATGTTTTACACTTGTGGACTAACTAGCCTGTCCAATTTTTTAATTTGACAAAATCCAGTACATCGTAATTTCACACTTGAAAGTAATTAGTTAACCTCGTTTGCAATAGATTTGCTGTCAAACTTCATGCATTGTCTCCGAATTCTAGCGCCAGATGATGTTTCACATGCATGTGGATGTAATGAGAAACATAGATGTTCTTCTGATAAAACTGGTCCAAAACCTCCATCTGAAAATTTTTAGCAACGAAATTCTAGTATATTTATTTGTATCAATTCGCAACTTGGTGGGTCACAGAATGAATGGGGGGTCACTTTGTGACCTGTGTGTGGGTCAGTGGTTCACTACCCCTGCTATAAGACTAGATATTGTCAGAGGTTTCCAAGAATAGAACTCATTACGGACAACGAACAATGTGAAAAAAACTATTTCGAAATTGTAAAATTCCCGGGAATTATTAAGAAAATTGATACTGTATTCCATATGGCTGAAGCTATGTACTTTTCGAACAATTGAAGCCTATTTTCATTAAGACCATTGCAATAAATATTTTTTAATGTGACGAAAAACAAAACTGAATGAATGACAAGATAAGAATTTTCCGAACGTATGTTTAAAAAATTGTCCAACAGCATTTTGCATCACGCAATTATATTGAATTATTTAGATATGTGTATGATGGAAAAAGCCAATAGTGTTATATTTTTAAACTGACCAGACAGAGGTACAGCTTGAAAATTTCCAATGTAGGATGGTCCAAGTTGATATTGAGTTGCTACACTTGAAGCTGTTACAAATGACGAATCGTCTGCGATGTGGAAGGATGCAAGACGCCAAAGTAGAGGAGATCGAGCACTGAGTCTTGGTGGTGTACCCACATATGCACGAACTTGGATTGCAGAATTAGCTGAATTTCCGCCTGGATTTGTGTGAATGTATCTCAACTAGAAAGGAAAAAAAAATTGGGAATGAATGAAAACAATACATTCCTCATAGTTATTTGTGTTAGGTAGTGAAAATTCGCATTTCGGTGTTTACTTTTGTTCGTTTACAACATGTGGGACTGATTGTGTGGCAAGGAAACGGCAATATTAAACGCTGTGCGGGATGCTTTTCTAAAGATAAGTGTGTTTGGTCATCAATCATGACTCCAAATATTTATTCATTATTTAATGTTACTGGTTATCAACTCCGCAAACCCTTAAATTATGCACAAGGCCTCTATTTCTAATCAATATACTGCAGAGGTTCAATGAAACCATTATCACCGAAATAGAACCTCAATCCGTGAAAAAGTCAAGTCACTGGAAATCAGAGTATCGAGTCAGGTTACTGGTGATTCGTTGATGACGAATCCAAGTCCTTCCATTTAGATTACTCGAGTCAATATTGAGTTTTTAATAACTGGAGACTCAAGCCGAACTAGAGTAGAGCAAAAGACTAGAGCATTCTCAACACTGATTAACAGCTCAAAACCTTGCCTTTAATTAGCCTGTATGAAAAATAGATTTTCTTTACCTTTGATGTCCCAAGCAATCTTCCATTTAAATATGCTGCAGCAGTACTGTGTTTTAAGACAGTTGCTTTGTTGATGACAACAACAATATGATACCATTGTGACTCATGAATTGATTTTTTTGTTGGAAAGACTGCAGATGCTGAAATCAATTCGTTCCCAATTTCTATATCACCTGGACCTGTGGAATTAAGTTTAAAATCATTACCTTGTGAAATAGTGCAAACATAAATATTTACATATTTACCCCTACAATAGGGTGAGTTGAGGTTAAGAAGCATAATTCTAATTGCATTGATTTATTTGCTTATACAAAAAAAAGTTTTAAACCTAAAAAACTGCAACAGACAGTGATCACGTTAACTTCCATATAAGTTGCTGTCCAAAGGCATCCATTATATTTTTTGATCATTGCCCTGACTAAGTCATTGTACAAGCAGGAATGCAGAAAGCTGCTTAAGTTTGTAATATGCAAAATCAATAGGCTGGCCGATCTGAGCCCGCGGTTGTGAAGCCGAAGTCGGCGTTTGGCCTTTTTTTTATTGGTTCTAGAGTCGGAGTTGTATTTTCAAACACCCCAGGTCTGAAATTTTTTCTCTTTTTGGTTCAAATTTTTTTCTCGGCATGAAATTTGTAGCAAAGAGTCAAAATTTTTGTCAACCTCGAGTCATCAGTATAAGCAAGAGTGAGATTTTAGCATTTTCACGTCTGGTCTAACCATGAAAAACAATTAAAATTAACTTTTGAACAACTGATAATCCAAAGATAAAAATTGTTTATTATACCCATATGTTCAAAGTTTTCTTCTTGTGTTGAAATGATTATATTCTTATCTTTAGCAGTGATGTGAATTGACAGGCATGTATATTGCACTTGCGAATTATTAATATTAACCTTAAAAACAAAAAATTCAAATTTAAATTGCAATATATATGAAGTAAAAACAGAGTATAATTATTGTCAAGTAGTTCAATCCAATTAATCAAGATATTTTGAATGAAAAATTTCACAAAAAATTACTGTCCTACAAAATAATAAATTCTCAAAAAAGGAAGTAAAATTATCGGAATACATATATTAGTAACAGAATTTGCTAAAAACAAGATCATTTCCACTCACACAGGAGTAGAGGGGACTCGGCTTTGAGTAAATTCACAGAAACAACCCAAGCGCCGAGAGGTACTGAAACTATATAGAATAAATGGTGGTGCATTATGAACCAAAAAATGCCGGTTTTACCGTAAGACTTCAAGAAGCCGAGTAAACATGCTCAGAAAACAGTTATGGGCTATGATTTCAAAGACTGAAAAATTAAACTTTCCGAAAGCGTGTCTTTAGAATTCAAGCGGAATGTGTTGAATAAGAGTGATGAATATTGAGTAAAGTTAAACTTCTGACCAAGATTGATATTAATACAAAATAATTTTCAACACCTCTCTTGTCACAGTAAGAAGTCTGATTGGGTGAAGTCGATGAGGACAGAATTTTTCAATATAAACCCATGCTGATACTGCAAGTCCTGCGGGTGGTGGAAAAGGACGTTCACCTAAAACAATCAAAATTAGTTTACACAAAAAGCATTTCATATCTATCTGAGGTAAACCATCAAAAATGCTTAATCATATGTTGAAGCATGTATTCCTGCCCTTTTTGAACTAAGTTAAAGCCAGGTATAACATTCTAGATACATAGGTATTATGATGTAACAGACTTGCAGGTTAGAGCAGTGTTTCCCCAACCTATGGGTCGTGACCCACAACTGAGTCACCTGAAAATCATCTTATGTCGCTTACTTAAAAATTACTGCTTTAATTTTTTCGTAAATTTATAATGTTTATTTTATATTTTACATTAAAGTGTTGCTCAATAGTGATTGTATATGTGAGAAGTATCACAGCTTTTGCTTTTGATTAAATTTAAAATATTAAAAAAAAATTGTGTTATTTCAGTCAGAAGTATTGTAATTTCCCTTTTTTCCCTTGTTTGCCTTTTTTCAACATCCTAATACCTATTTGTAGAAAACTTCATAATTATATTATATGCCTATTAATGGATTATATGAGTCAAATACGGGTGCTAATACATATTCCTAAATTTTCACAAGAATTTTGGCTTGAATTACTCCATGTATCATATTGATGGATTCTTTGGTTTATTGTTTTACTTATTTGTGCTGTTCAAGTTGGAGTTTCCTGTGAATGGCATTGGTATTTGTGATTATCTATATTCTATGGCATCTATTGTGATTATATTTAAAAAGTAATAATGTCTAAAATTATGTTGTTGAAAACATAAATTAAATATATCAGGCACTAATTTTTGAACATCTCTTTTAAAGCTAAACACTAGATCTGGTTTGAGGTTTGAGTCCTCAAATATAATTTAAGCTTTGTTCTTAATGTGTTTGTAGACATAAAAATGTATTTCCGATTTGTTTTATTTAATATCTGATTTAAGTGATACTGTATGTAAGATCAGTTCAAAAACCGAAAGTGTTTCCAATCTGAGAAGTAGAATGACAAAATCACAACTATGGTATCCTTTCAGAATATTCTTGCCACATCAATTCGTGGAGTTTCCTTTGACTATTTGTAAGTAAGATATAATTTATTTTTTAAAATATATTGAGCCATAACAAATGGCCTGAAAGATTGTCTTTTCAAATTTCTTGACAAAACTGCCCCAACCGAAAACACAACACACCCCAGACCCCGATATGCATTTCAATTTCAAGTTTTTATATTTCTTATACTTCTTTCAGCAACAAGAATTTCTTGATACGTCAGCAAGCATGTGTTAATTGCAATACCATGTACATGAAGATAGTTATTAAAAAAAGAACATAGCAGTTTATGGAAGCATTACTTCAATGCAGTAGCGTCTTGAAAATAAGGATTAACAATGAAAACTTCGATTATAATGAGGAATACATGCAATCTAAAAATTTAAAATTTCAGTAACACTGAATTTGGTCATAATATCAAAAGTAAGTAAAACATGATAGTATTACACAACAGCAGTATACTGTATTGGTGTGTACAAGTTCACTGAAGTGCCACGAGATACGTTGACAGGAAAATATGTTAAATAAGTTGGAGGCATACAAAAAAAATCTATCACATTGTGGGGTAAATTTTTGAAAAATAAAAAAAAGAAAGCTACTCAAACACCTAAAAGTAATTCTTACGTTGATATACATTATATATGCAATGATTATTTATTTCACCACACATTGTCTTTTTTGAATGAATTTTGCTACTGAACTACTAAAGGCGCATTTCTAATCTAGTCATAATTACCGTTATATGTATTCTATTAGTATTATACTTGCTGGCTTCCATATATATTTACAAATATGTAAATATAGCTTGTTGTAAAATGGGTACAACACAATTGTCAAACTATAAAACAAAATTAACGATATCCTATTATTATACTAGATCATTTATCACAAATGATCACTTGTCAATATACATTGTAATTTTATTTACATACACCTTCAATTTCGAAAGCCTGAAAAATGTTTTCATTTGTTTTTCATTAAAAAGAATTAACAGAATAGTCATCAGAGGTGACATTGTCAAGTTCATTGCTATATCGGCCATTTTTCTTATGGCTTTCGTAGGAGAAAAGTGCTCGATATTTGTACGAACAAATCTTGCAGATCTTTTCACGGTCTCTGCTGAGTTAACACAGCTGGAATAGCCAAGACCTTCTTGTCATGTCTTATATTTTGAGTCCAACATCAGGATTCTGAAATAATTGATAAGAATATTTAGTTTTGAAAAAAGTTTAAACAATAAAAAAATTTGAAAAAAGAAAAATTGTTACCTTGAAGCAATTAAATGCAAGAGTAGACAAAATCCTGCAGCAAGCTCATTGTTGTTCGAAAGCGGCTTCTTTTTTTCTTCATGGATACTTTTGTTATAATTCAGCCAATTTTGGCTTCGTTATAAGGCAACCAAAAATGGTTAAACGGTCAGGATTAGAAATGTAGCGACAGTATCAAAAAAGATACACGTTTGCTCGGTACATTGAAGTGTTATAAAGCATACACACTCTTTTCTTACTTATATACTTTTTGGGTTGTTTACGGTTTGTTCAAGGAGGTGACTTATATAATCCATCACTAGAGATTAAGATATTGAATTACCGAAGCATAAAAACCTCAGAGTGGGTGAAGCAAACGTCATTTCGCTACAAACACAAAAAGATTCGGTGACTGCGTCAGAGATCATCTTTTACCACAGAATTAGCCGAATGACGTTTGAAACTTTTCAATGAAAAACATGCTTAACCAGATGTTTCAGAAACAAAGATACAATCCGACCCTCATCATTTAAAAACCATGTTTTGACAGGAGATTTTTTCTAATTGAAACATATGGATTACTTCATACATAGCATGTGTTTAAGAGCTGATGGAATATTTTAAAACATTCCCAATTTAGATTCGTTGATGATGAAATTAAAAGTAAACACCAGTGTGTATGTATATAAACAATTTTGAGCAGAAATAGCCAAAATAATCAGAAAAATCTCAACACAAGTAATTGATATATATCCAATCTAAATTAAGATTAATTTTTTCTGACGTCAATGGGATTAACAACACCAATTAACATTTTAACTCATAACACCGGGTCAAGAGCAAAATATTACCTCACATATTAGAGGAATAAGAACTTTGATATTTTTATATACAACAAAAAAATTTGTGTAAGATCTAAACAGAACAAATGTTATAAAAAGACTATGTTTCAAGTGTTTAAATAGAAAAATTAGCTATACAAAATGTGTAAGTTTATTTATTATAGCAATCAAGTAGAAATTAATACTTGGAAAAAAGAATTAAATTTGGGAGGTATAATAAAATATTAGACCGAGTTGAAACTAAATTGGAAAGTCAGTTGGTAATTTCCATTAAAAAGCTTCAAAGAAATGTGTATTGCATCAAACAGAGCACCTGTTTCCTTGTTTCATTTACAAAAAAATTTACAACTGACGACATCTGAAACATGTGTCAAAACAAACTCCTTATGACCTCCGACATTTTGTTATTCTTGTCTTTTCTTAATACCCCAATTATCACCGATATCATGTTTCGAGTGTCGGTGCGGTACGATTGAATAAAAGCCAACGGAGACTGAGAGCGTTACCGGCTTACGTAAGACAACTGATTAACATTTTATATTAAATGTAATCCTTGTTGATTTCGTGATACAACGCTGCATGGTCAGATTGAATTTGAAAAAATACGTCAATTTCATACAAATCATCACACAACGATCACATGTACGACACACGTTGACAATATGATCCCTGAGACTCAGGACTCCTGAAACAATTTTTAAATGCCTCGAACATTATACTATCAAGTATGGACCACTGTAAAATATAGTATAAAATGCATTTGAAGAATTCTGTCAGAATTAAAAATAACTTTGTAATTAGGTTGTTTACAGTACATATCACAGAAGTACATTTCCTGTATCATTCCATAATTTGAAGAATTCAGAACAAGAATTTTCCATTGGTGACTCCATATAGTAAAACTGATGATATGAGGTAAGTTATTTACAAGTAAAGTGCGGACCGGAATGACTTATCCTAACAATTTAATTCTTCTTTCGTTTGACTGATAATATAATAGCTGACCCCTATCAAGTAACTTCAAGAGGTTCAACTAAGTCTAATGCTTCTTACATTATAGGTACAAATCTCAGTGTTGGCGTCATAAGGAATAAGCTAAGTCAAAAGATGGATAATTCAGGAAGAATATAAAGTGTTCATTTTTTATAGTGATGGCCTACATTTTATCTTTGCGAAAAAATTGGTATTTGCGCAATGAAGCTAATTTAATGCAATAAATTCAATTCAGTTTTGAGAATTATGTTTGATAATAAAATGAAACGAATGCTTAGAAACATGAAACACAAATGAAAAGTAAATTCTTAGAAGATGGGGGAGACTGAATTTTTTATTTTTAAACTCTGTAATGTCATAGGAACATAAATATTTTAAGTTGTTTATGCTATTGCATAAGAATTATTTATTATGAAAATATTGTTGTGGAAAAATTATAGAAACAAATAAAATGTGTGATTTTTATAAAATACTCGCAATATGTGATAATGGTAGACAACAAGGTTTTTGTTCTCATACTAAAATTGTATGCACTTTTTCCTTTGTTTTCCACGCTTCACTAAATCTAATTTAAAAAATACTTCAAATTGTTATCTTCGATTGTTGTATAGCAACTGGAATTTGAAATCAAATGTTCGTGTCCGGAAAATTCGTCGCATAGGGAAAAAAAGAGCATTTTTCTGTAAAACAAGTATTTGTAACCTCTTATTAAATAACAAATCTTTTATGAATAAGGCGATTTTTCATGTAGCGATTTTTCCTATGTGGCGAAATTTCCTACAGCAAGATTTCCAGCGGCGAATTTTCCTAGAACCGGTAATGTTAGTTGACATGGACTTTCAAAGTGTAAGAAAAAGAAGGGAATATTGAAGGTATTTGCCCACTTGTATCCCATTATGATATTATTGTTATTGTCTATTAGTCACACACTTTAAACCAATATTACATATAGCATGAATGGTAACTAACGTAAAAACTGTTTTATGGTTGATTGAATATTTGAGAACAACAATGTGTGACACATTAGTTTTCAATGGTGATAAGTGATAACGTCATACTATAATAAGTTGAAATGGTTGTATTTAGCGTTAGTGTATTTCTGATAATTTGTTTAGAAAACTCCAAAACAACTTTACATATTTTAATCCAGAGAGAAGAAGGGTATATCGTTCATATTTACTTTGTGTGAAATATGTATAATATTCATAATTTGATATGACCATGTGAGAAAGTTTGCCTTTAAACAAAATGATTTTAACTATATAAAATATATCATTCTTGCAATTTTCAATGCAATTTTCGATGGCGTCATCGCACACAAAAAACAAATCCTATAAAACCCATTGAAATTTTTGAAATAAATAAGAGTAACAGCCTCCTAGTGAAAAATACAATCTCCAACCACTGAAAATTTCAAAGAAATTGATCCAGTAATTAATGAAAAAGGCGATTTTTCATAACAATATGAAGAAAAATACCAACAACAAAATAATAACAAAACCATCCATGTACATTTTGTGTCCAAATATAGTCACTGCTAACTTTCATCCTCATGTAGCAATATTTGAATTGTGAAACCATTGCTGATATGTTGTACTCACCTATTCCAATTCCAGAAATGATGCTTGCGTCTGTCTGTCCGACAACTGAACTGGTGTAAGCAGCTTGAGGAAACAAACTTGGAATAAAGAGATAGCTGCAACCCTGTTGTAAAAACACAATTCAAGATAAATTTAAGCAATCGAAAACTCCAAATAAAGTTGTAACAGAAAATTGTATGGTAATTCACATTGACAAAGAAGAAAAGTTTATAAAGCAAGGAAGCTATGCTGAAATACTTTGGCATGAAGGCCAAGGCAATGGTTGTCCTTACATGGGTGAGGTTGTATCAAACCTTTTACATTACTGGTAGTCTGACCACCACATAACTGAGATGTTATCATGGAACCATGGCACGCAATTTTTAATTTTGATGAGGTCATCACAGAAAGTTTTTGAAAGTGAAAAACAAATCCCATAAGAGCCCACAGAAATTTTCGAAAAAATAAAAATGATAGCCTTCAGAGACAATAACAAGCTTTAATCACTGGAAATTTCGAAGCAATTGGTCCAGTAGTTGAATAATCTATTTAATCTATTTTTGTACAACAAAAACCTAATAACAAAAAGACCCATAGGTCAGGACAGATAAGACAATCGTGTTCCATAACTTAATCATATGGACACGATGGTTTCTCGTCAAGTTGGGTTCAGACGGCTAACTAATTTAATTTAACAGTACAGATTTATGAACTTGGATGGTGTGAACTGTGAAAGAACCCACACATAACATGAGTACATGAAATGTAAAATAGTTATTAGAATAGTATAATAATATACTTGGCTTATTTCCATGGATATAAACCCAGAAATGCAAAAGTTATAAGAAGTGTTTCTGACTATTAATCTCGTAATGCATAAGTTGGGTATACTGTACTTTCAGAATGCTGAACACAAACCTATGTGAAGAAACATGCAATTTATCTGCCATAAATATAGCACAAATTTTGTGGAGGGAAATTAGTGGCTGTCAGTTTTTAGGAATTTCTCTTATAAAGAAATCCTATATTTCATTTAACCAAGTTCGTATAGTGATATCACCAAAATTGAAGCACTAGAAATAACGAACACAACATATCTCACCTGTCTATTCATATCAAACTCGATAAATCCAGGCAGATTGAAATAATTGACAGCACCATCTTCTTGAAATCCCATGTTTCGTGGTGTTGACATCGATACCAGATTTTTCACTCTTGATAGACTGATTGTACCATTGCTTATGAATTCATCTTTGCAATGTAATGGATCGCCAATTCTGAGAAAATCCCTGTATTTAATAATACAAAGGTTTACTGCCTGTTAGTCAAATAGAAAATATTTAAATGACATGGTATTTTAATTTTATCCCGGCTGACAGGAGAGGCAATAAGGTGGCATATGGTGAAGCATGGCACTAGTCTGGTTCCCAGTCCATGTTCGGTATGAAAATATTTAACCAGTCATTTGGTTCAGATACATGGACTTGATGATAGAGGAAGCCGTAATCAACCAGTGCCCCTACGCCTAAGAGGAGTCCAGCAATCCCCGCGCAAATATTTATCTCCAGAAGATTTGAACCTGCGAACCCATCCAGGCTAATCAGAGGTGTTATGTCGAATATTATCCTAACACCTTACTCCTTAGCTATGATTGATGCATCAACCGCTATGAAAAGTTGAGTTCAAAGAAATTTCTGGATTTCACCAGGATAACTTTATACAGATTAATAAAACCATATAAGAATGGACCAAGACCCAAGATAACTTTATTTGAACCGCAGATCTATTCAAGACAGATTCTGGATCAGCAATGATCGGTAGGTACTACCAAGCGTATGCAAGGGTTGAGATTCTTTAGAAGGGAGCCCACATATCATGAAAGTTTGAGAACCACCGTCATCACTATCCGTTTCGCTTGATAAAACTGTTACACAAATTTTTATGGTTGAATTCCGCTACAAAAGAGCTGAATTCCCATTATGCACTCAGTAATGAGTTAGTTTCACTTCTTTTGGAAAAATACTCAAACAGGGGTGTGCAATGTGCGGCCCGCGGGTAAAATGCAGCCATGAAAGAAAATAATAAATGAAGAGCCACCCGCAGTTCACCCAGTCATTTGTATATGGCCCTTCTGTACTAAAAGATCACAAACCTTAACTCTCTTGGAGAAACAGTCTGAGTAGCAAGTCGTTCCATTATTCTTTGTATAGCTGAATTAAGTGGATGAGAATCATCACATAAAATATCTGAGTAGTTTCTGAGAAGAGTTGAGAGCAAACCACTTTTGCACAGTATCTGCTCGTTCCTCTCCAAATTTAAAAGCGAATTGATTTGTTCCAAAATGTAATACTGCAAATCAATCTGCATCTGAACAAAGACAAAAAATTGAGCAAAAATGTTAAAAAATGAAGGTTTCATTGGACACATACATATAGATTGTTTTGTTAAGTTCTTGACGTTATTGAGAAATGAAATATTTAACCCAAAATTTTGCTATTTTTATGAATACTGCATCCCTAAGTAGCATTTTGAGACCTTACTGGTACCGATGTGCACAGCTAGGTGACCGTTGTGAATTGGTATCGTGATGAATTTTAAATGATCAAATAACTATTTCTAGGCAAGCCGCTCCCACAACTGCGGCGAGGCACTAGATATCTCAAGTCTATAAATCTGAGCATTGCTTTCTTATATTACTAAAATTAGGTTCGAAAGCGCACACATAAAAATTCAAAAACTCAAATTATAAAGATCTAGTAAAGGTGAAAGTGGAAATGATTATGGATGTACAAATGATCTACTAATCCAGATACCTTTCAAAATGCTATTTTAAAAATATAGACTAATTAATATTATTTAAAGCTTGTGTATGGTTCAACAAAGTTTAAAGCTGGAAATGCATGAACGATTATCAATGATTTGATTGGTTCACTAGTTTTCTGTTTCCAAAAAATAAAATAAAAGAATTTATGATCATATCATGAATTTTAAATTCTTCAAAATGATCGTTTTTTGAGAGGAAAGCATAGTAAATTATTTTTTAAATCCACAATTTAAAAGTAAGGGACATAATCCATTTTTGAAAGGGTTCGAATTCGAATCCCAAGACTAGGAATTCTGCAATTTGATCATTTGCAGCAATATTCCAATTTTTTGGCAAATGAGACAAATAATCACTCACTCTACTAACTCACTCAATCAATCAACTCACTTGTCTTGATGGTCGAGCAGGAATAACAGGAACGAGTAACATCATAATATCAATAACTAACGAATGATGACAATGCTGAATATTTTTATGATGATAATCGTGGGAAGGTGATGATTTACTGCTGATAGAATCTGGTGATGTTCTGTAAAACAATAAAAAAATAGGATAGGCTTAATGAAATTTTTGTCAGTTATATGATGCTTATTCACCTCTTGAGCTCCGATGAAGGCTCTGTATAGGAATCAACTGATATGTGGAAGCTACAAATTTTGGAAGAACCATAAACTTTTACATTCGGTTCGGTAATCATATTTTGGACATTGAACAAGTAACCAGAGACAAGCCTAATTCTAAAAATCATAATATTCTCAATGACTTACGTTGTTGAAGATGACTTTTGATCCTCCAATTGTAAAATCTTACATAACACTTCATCTTTAAACGAATCCGTTGCAAGAAGGTAGAGGAATCGAAATACTGAGAGTACACTGACACAATTATTGGTCCATATTTGATGACTCTCCTCACTGCTCGGAAGAGAAGAAGACAGCAAGCTAATCGGGTCCAGAAACCCTAGAGATGAAGTGATTAGTGGCAAATCTGATGGTTTGAGATCTGATAGTGTCTCATTTGTATTGGTAGCATTGTCAGTTTCCTTTTCTCCCTTTGCAATCAGTTTATCCACTTCACAGTCATCAGTAAAACAACCAAGATATCTTACAGCACTACGTAAGCTTTCAAATTGAACCTGAAAATATTACAAATATTCTAGTCTCAAAAAAAAAGAACAAGATAGCAATGCTCAAATACATGAACACAAAGGCCAAAACGAAGTAGTACAAGTGTGCAATTTGTCACAGTAGACTCTCGCCAGAATACTCAAATCGATTCCAGAATTTGTATTTAAAAAAAAACGTGATTATTATTGAAGATTAATGAAGAAGATTCAGCCATTTATTACTTTCAACTTGAATTGTACAAAATTTTTCGTAATCATTAAATACTGATATTTTAAATTTAAACCTACATTTTACACTTCGATAGTGAATGGTGGGAAACAAAAAATTGGGAATACTTCTGAATCAGCAGTTATTATTAATTAGCGTTCATATTTCAGATACGGGTATTTTTATTTTATATTGAATGTATTTATATCCCTTTTGCTCTAAAGATTGCTATTCTCGAGCACACACCTTTAACATGTATGATAACTTCAGTCAAATTTTTTTGATTTTCATGGCACCGCTGAGCAAATGATCTCAGATTTAAATATTTTGGATTCGAATCTCCTGGATTCAATATTCTGCATTTCCCGTTTCTTGAAACACTTATAAAATACGGTATATCAAAATATTATGAAATACCTCTGCATGAAAAAATCTTTTATTTGAAGGCAATCTGAGAGCGACGCACAGTGTTTGGAATGTAACTTCAAGTAATTTCAATATATCGTGTAGTTGTAATGCTGCCCATAAACCAACGGGAGGATCTTCCAAGCAACCTTGTATAAAAATGAATTAAATTAATTAATTAACGGCAATCTCAAAATATATACTAGTATCCTGGGATGGTCAAAACCGAATATTTCACTATTCCGAATATATTCAGAGAAAATATTTTCTATACATTTTAAACTGGTGACAAATTTGCGTTGGAAATTACATGAATCTTCATCTCAACTAGTAACATCTAAATCGACATAAATATATTTTCTCTGTGTTGTATGTTGCCAGTTGAGATATAATATTATATGTTCGGATCTGCTTGTCCGGCGGCCCAAAATGCATAATTTTCAAATACAAATATTCTAAATTATTCCTAAATCAAAAACTTTTTATATCAAATATAATAAATTCCGAATGTGTTCGAATATTCGAGTCGTTTGGGCATCCCTACATTCCCTAAACCCTAGTACAAAAAACATTGCAAATGCAAATTTTCTTCAATTGACAACTATTGGGCTGAAACAATAAGCGAACATTGCTATATGCATACTAGGTTTTTTATTAATCTAACGGAAACCCAATGCAATGACGTACATGTGCAATTATCTTAACTATTTTTGAATATTCGAAAAGTTATTGTTATTCCTAATTCCTTCAGATTATGAATATTGGAAAATGAAGATTAATTGGGAACATTAGGTTACTTCACTCTCATTTTGTGTTAGAGGTCTAGATTGAAGTACTAATTAGAAGCCAACATATAATAGGATAGTTTATCTCGTAAAGTAAAAAAAATGAATGGATACCGAAAACGCAAAGGACGGGGGTAATTTTTTAGGATGTATGAATGAAGAGAAATAAAGAACATTACCTTCCACAGATACCAATACTGAAATGACATTGATGAATCCTCCAACTTTACGAAATACTATTCTTGCATCACGACTTTCAGTAATAACCTGTAATTGAAAACACAATTACAATTTGACGAAAAATACTACTATTGAACATGGAGCTGTGCAATTGTGTGGTTCTCAAACTTTTATGATCCTTGTTCCTCTTGCCATTCAATAGTATTATTTTTCTTTTTTAATAAATATACCTCGCTTGCCTTTAAACTAGTTTCCACTAGTTGTTTTGTTTGAATAATTGCTGAAATGCTTAGTTAACGAAAATTTCATCAAATCCTAATTTATTTTAAATGAATGTAGTCAACGTGAATGCTACTCATGGCCCACAGAGGACCAAACCGTGGCCCCACCAAGTCGAAAGCCAAATTTTAAGAAAAGTATCTGGTGGATGGTCTTTGCTAATCACCCCAAAGGACTGCATCGTGTCCCCTCCCCTCCGAGACCGAAAACTGAGTTTTCGAAGGCCTGTTTCAACCTTTTTCTGCATCCACGTATGTGAAACCTGACAGTAGTATTGGTCTCAAATGGAGAAAGTTTTGTTGCAAGCGAGGTGCGAGGGCTTTCACCGAGTCAGTTACGAGTCTCACTCAAAAAATACCCTTTATAATATTTTCTAATCACCTTGAGAAGTGACTTCAAAATATCAGTTTTCAGAATGAGATCTTTAGGTGGAACAGTGCTTAATAACCCAAGTAAAGTCCCCATGTCATCATCATCACTGGATGAACCAGGTGGTTGAAGAATCAGTGTTTCCACAATATTTAAAGCACGAGATCTACTTTCAGAGAACGGTACGAGATTGTGGGCACACCGCGCACCTCCAGTTTCCCGAAAAACACCTGTAATTATAAAAGCGATTGATTAAAAATGAGGAGCCGCCACGTTGGCCCTATGCTTCAAGCGTTAGAATTACCTATGATGACATTGCAGAAAGCATCAAGCTTACCAAACGTTCTCGACACCGACAGTCAATTGAAAAAGGATGACTGGAACCAAAATAGAGATTGAAAACGGCCAAAGTTTTGATTTTGTTACTTCCAAAGTTAAAAATTTTCCACATGATTTGAGAAAACATATTATACAAAAAAATTTCATATTTTATAGTTTAAACCAAATAAGCCATTTAAAACATGAACAAAAACGAATTCGATTTTTTTCACACCAGCATTTGCAGGACAGTTTTTCAGCAACTCGGCAAGAAGTTCCATGCTCAATTGTCCGAGTCTTGTTCGACTTTCCTCTAATTCGTCTGAACTTTTTAAAACTGCTGCGTACCTGAACAAAATTGAACAACCAAAAATAAATAACAGAAAATACTACAAAGAAAAGAAATCATTGAATTACTGTAATAAATAGTATTCTTATTTTATACTTTGTATCATTGGTAAAGAAGGAAATCTTTTAAAAACAAAACTAGGTATTTTTATAGTAGAGGAGGGAAGGATTTTAGGAAGGGGTTCACTGATCATAAAAGTAGGAGTAACAACATTATTAATTATCAACGAGAGCGTAGCCAGGAGGGTGGGATTTAAGGGTCGGCCCCCCTGTATTTAGTATCATACATTAGACCCGCTAGCTTAAACGATTAAACTTAGCAATTAGAAATTTTACCCCCCCCCCTGACCATCTGTAATAATGGCTTACTTATGTAGGCATGTCACGAGTACTTCTAAAACTCCAACTTCTCGGTAGACTTCTCTGTATAACTTGGAATTAGAAGCAATTATCTTACGAAGACTTTCAACACAAGCAATACTGCATTGTAGCGACCTATTTGAAGAAAATTATAAAGCATTCACCTATTTTTCAAAAGTTTGAATATATTTGAAAACAGAGATATTGTTAATTAAATAAGCAAATATTCCAATAGTTTTTTAGTTAATCGGTAATGACCTTTTCCTGGTTTTAAATTGGTCAAAATGACAATTTTCAAAAAAAGCTACTCAAAATTATTCCTGAAATCAGAAATTTTTACAAATGAATATAACTAATTTCAAATCTATTAAGAATTTAGTTTGGGAACCCCTGAATTCTGATCTGATAATGTTTACAGACTATGACATAAAAACTTCCACTACTAAAGTTTTACCTGTCATCCTTCAGTATAAGAGTGAGACTGACTAGTTCTTTGCATGGAACGAACGACAATTCAAGTGCAACAAATTCAAGTAGAGAAAAATACCTGGAAAATCAATACAAAAGTAGAAGTCAACAAGCAATTATACATTGGTTTAACAAAGTCTATTCAAGTTAGAAAAAGGGAAATTTTCTTATTATTTCTTTGCCCCATTTTTGTCAATAACACATAGAAGTTAGTAATAGATATTCAAATGAATTACAATTTGCAAAAGCAGGAAAGAAAATGAATCTATTGAATTTTTATTTTTTGCAGAATTAAGAAATTAAATGAAGGTCTTTTTTTTCAAATCTAAGACTTGGAATGCATAAAATTATTGTTGGACACGAATAGGGCTGGGCAAAATATTCGAATAACGAATAGCGAATCGAATATTAAATTATTCGAATGGCATTTTACTATTCGAATATCGGGTACCACGTGATCTGCGCCGCTTCCCTTGGACACAGAACGTCTCTGAACCGATCGTGAATTGCGCGAGAATTCACCTACAACGCTCGCTAACAGACAAAAACGACAAATTTGAAAAATCGTGGTGGTGTAATTTGTTTTCTTTGCGTTTCAATCGTTCATTTCAATTCCCTGTTTTGCAAAAAAAGGTACCGACACCGTTTCCTAAATTTAGAAACGTCAAATCAGATGAGATATTTAGAATAAATATTCCAGATTTTAAACTCCGTATGATTGGCGGCACGTGATTCGCCGTTTCATGCATGAACCAAACATAAATTTGTTTAACGAAAATTAAAAGTTGAAATAACTTTCGCATGAAACCATATATAGTATAACACGAACAAGCTATGACCAGAAAAGAAATGACAGGATATAGTTCTTTTAATGTACTTTCAAATTATTCTTTAGTGATCACTTTTATTCTTGACCAAGTATATTTCGAGAATGTAAACATTTCACTCGGGCATGCATGGCGGGTGGAGTGTAGAAATAGGGAACAGGAGTAAAACCAATTGTGAAATTATATGTAACAACGCGCACTGTCTCGTTTACGAATTGTTGTATCATCGGAAATGATTACATTCGTTATATTTTGAGCATTTTGCACTAATAAATAGGGCGTGACATTATCAAAATCGTCAAGTAAAAGTGAATTTGCGAATTCCGTAAATAAAATTGTGAAGTACTCGGTAACGATATTAGCTATAATGATCGCGGGGTTTGTTGAAAGAAAACGTCGGAACTTGAAAGAGTTAGTTATAATTAGCGCCTGGCCATCTATTAGGCACAAAAGCGCATTTTTTTCAGCAATCGTAGCTTTGCGTGTTTTATCTGTAAAGTAACAAGGACACCATAGAAGAGCATAGCAAAGTTAATTACGGTATTGTCTTGAATATCTGCATCCCGGTATCGATAATAAGATTACCGTTCGCTTAATATTGTCACGGTCAATTTACAAACGTCGACAAGTAATATGAAGGCCAACGCAAATGATAAAAATCAGAATGATATTAATTTAGGTTTTGAAATCAATCCTTAATGGTTTAAACTGCTGTTGCCGACGTGAACGCACGGGTAAACCCGAAATATAAACTTCGATGTCCGCTGACCCGAAAGAATTTATTCTTGCAAAAACAGAAAGGACGGTAATATAGATTATATATCACCACAAAAACGGTCACGGTGACAAAAACAATCAGCGATTATGACGAAATAAACCAGTAAAAAAACGCTTTGTAGACGATTTTTCAAAGACGATTAATTTCCAAAGGGAGTATCGACCGACGTTCTGGACCTCCTGTTGTGTATAGAAAATATTCGTTATTCGACTATTCGGTATTCGATAAAAATATTCGAATTATTCGATTCGAAAAAAATATTCGATTTTGCCCACTCCTAGACACGAAGTGGACCTATCTATGGATCGGCTTGTTATGATGTTGTTGTTGTGCAAAAAATGCTATCTCTACAACTACAAGAATAATTGCTTTGAATTTTAATTTACATCGGGTAAACTTGTTGTTATCGGCATCGCTAGAACTTTTATTTATTTCAATAATAATGTCTGTGGGCTCTGTGGGATTAGTTTTTCAAAGTTTTGTGTGATGTTGTTATCAAAATTGAAAATCATGCACTGTGCCGTGGTTTCGTGATCTGGTATTCACTACACAGGTACTAAAAAAACTATTTGATACTACAGGGTTTGGCCTTCATATCCATATATATTTAAGCATTGATCTTGTGAAAATATGTAAATGATAATATTCTATATTAACCCTTTGATCAAGAATTGAAAATATTGAATATAACTAATTTCAAATCAGTTCGAATATTTGATTTATGCACTTTTGAACCTGAATATGTATTATTTATTCTAATCAATAATGCTGATTAAATTTGTTCAATATGGTTACTGAAAATACATTAATAATCAATTTGTTCCATATATTCAAAGACATAAAGTAACATTCAAATTATGACAAATTTCCTAAATTTGAGAAAGCAGGAAAATGTAAATTGAGTATAATAATGGTAGCTTTCTACAATACAACAGATCAATAAAAAGCATAATTGATGAGTATGGAAACTAGGTTAACTAATAAAATAAAATCAATCTTGAAGCAATAAAAAAGTAACATAAGGTAAATCGAACAATATGGAACATCATCTATCCATCTGTGCAAAGGGAGACCCAATTTTACCGGGTATTAGGGATAGGAGGTACGGTCAAAACACTTCGGCTATTAATAACCGGACCAAAATTGACTGGGGTACCGCTGCTGTTAGATTGAACAGTTCACCACAATTTACGCACGGTAAAGAGCAATTACGCTTGTTATGCTATGGCGCTAAAAAGTTTTGTCCGGTTGTTCTTTGAGGTTAAAACTGGAATATTATGAAAAAGCCTAATTTGTTCACTTGGTAAGTCTTATGAGATATGCAACTTACTTGAGATATTTGGTATTTTATTCAAACTGATTTGATGATTAGATGTAACATATGTACCAAGCATACGACAATATATAGGCTATTGTAGTCCGTTGACAATGGGTAGAACAGAAAATTTCAATGTTCCAGACCCTACCCCTTATAATGTGTGAGTAAAATTTAGCAAGGCAGCAAAAAATTTTATAATTTCATACTAAGTTGTACAGCTAAATACAACAATCATTCACCCAATAATAACAACATACTTGGATAAAACATCAAATCTCTTTTCCAACAATGGTTCCGCAAAAGTTGACAGTGTGTGTTGCCCAGCCAGAATAAAATAGTTAGCGGGATCTCTTCTATAAACATTCAAAATTCCGTCTAAAACACCAAGACATAATAGGCTCGTTCTACCACGAATGAAAGCCTGTTCTAAAACTTGGAAAGCTTGAAGATTGCGAACACTCGCCCCTGAAAAATAGAAAATCAGTATATTGATTTGAAATTTAAATCATGATTTCATTTTTGTATACTTTTAAACAATACAGCCTAAATTCTGAATTTAAAATTAACTCTGTTTAGCCTCGCACTAGTTTTGCCCTTTTATAACGAAACACTAATATTGAAACACTAAAGATAATTAATTAAAGGAGTGGAGCCCAACTCAAGAATGAAAATAAATTATTAAAAACTGTTTTTAAAATACTACATATAAAACGAAAAACAGCATAAATTTTGTTTTAGGAGTGCCACGAGGGAACCATAAATATCAGAAACTCAATTGTGTGCACGATGTACCTAGTTATCCATTTTCAAATTACCGGCAGCCCTCACTCAACTTTTTCCACCACATTTTTCGACCAGATTATGATGCTATATAAGCTAATCAATGTAAAGTACAGTATGTTTAATGAATTTTCTATTAAATGGCTCAAGAGTTGTCATAAATGTTGTTGCAACAGAATATAATATATTTGCTGGGCAATTACAAAAATTTCAAAACCACTGTTAACAAACCTTTTCCAACAGGTTCAGGGACCTCAAAATGAGCTTGAAAAGGAGAAGCTTGAACAGCAGGGCCTGGATTTAACTCCACGAAACCAGATGTCGTTAAAATTTCTAAATTACTGACAATACTTCGTACGCCTTCTCTGTGATTTTCACTTCCTTCGGCTAAAAGTTCCAATCTGCAAATGCATTGGCAATTAGAATCATGAAGCTTGAAAAATGAGAAAAATTATATCCTCTCAGGTTCGAATCCTGTGAGGGATAATTATATGCTTGAGCAGTGGTTCCCAAAGGTAATTGACCGAAGGCCAAAATTAAAGGCAGAAGGATATTCGCGAGTCGGAAATGCCCGCAAACATGCATATTAATCGTCATGCATGCTGTACATGGACTAGGTTTGGGAACCACTGTGTTAAAGGAATGCAAGACTCCTCGCCATCTGAAGCAGTTTCATATAATTGCTGGTTGGATATGGCTTCCTCCACCATCATATCCATGCACATGGTTAATTATTTCCATACCCGAAATGGACAAAACCGGGCCAAAAGGCCATGGTTCATTATACAAATGCCTTATCACCACTCCTCAATCCCAGGATAAACATGAAAATCCTTTGCCTAGACTTGTAGATTGCATTGTATTTTCTGCTGATTATTTTATCTTACTCTTAGTAGCCTAGCAAACACTTTGCGAAAAATGGTTATGACATAGAGCCTTGCTCAAGGTGAAGGTTAAAACGAGAAAATGAAAGGAAAATCCATTTATGCTATATTATGCTATAATCAAAATATATCAACACTTTAGAATAGTTCACTGATTGAATAAATCACCAACCTCAATAAAAATTCAGTCAAGAAACCGTAGCCATTGCATTGTCGAAAATCCTCTAAAATCATTTGTGTGACGTCGGCTGTGTCTCTGACGAATCTCATTATGCTTACGAGAGCATCGACCAGATCTAGATCTGAAATTTCACCCTCTGTGCTGAGTGATATCTCTTGTGCATCACTCGTAGCACTTTTCATCGAACTGTGCATGGAACGTCGTAGGTTGTCGATGCATGTTGATATGCAATGTTTACCTGCAATACAAAATTGAAATAGGAAGCTTATGGTGTTGTGTAATATGAAAGGTGGCAACACACATACCTCAGTCTGTACTCCTGTAGTATATGTACCAGGTTAGGGTTAGGCAATACTTTTATTCAGATTTTCCTTATTTTAGTTTTATTACGAGTTCGGGACTGTCTGTGTTAGCCAAGTGAATATTTCAGTCCGTTTACACAACTTGATGTGAAGTAGGCGAAAAAAATCAGTTACCTCCATATTGATACACATACACCTGGAGCGCCCCCTAGTCAGGTCCAGAATGCCCAAAATGATTTGAATATTCGAATATTAGCCACATTTGATAAGATAAATTCTTGATTTACAATAAATTAGAACAGTTTCATTCAAATGTTCATGATTTTGAGTATTTGGGGCATAATATGGTAAGAAAAACATAGACTTCAAATCTATTTGATGAATTAAAAATTAATCAAAATAATATTTATCTATTCTGCATTTACCAAATTAATCTTCTCCAATTTCTTTACTAAATATAACCAATTTATAAATATTGAAATTTGTTATCAGAATTTATTATCTCAGATGTATTCAATATAGTAAATTATTCAGATTTGGCCATTCATGATCACAATATATAACTTATTAAAATTAGGATTGATGGATCAAGTAACACGACAACTTGTTAATGGAATAATGATAAATAGAATGTGGCATTTCAAAGAAATCGGTGCAGCAGAAAAGCAAGTTTTTCGCAACAACAAGAAAAGGAATACTTATAACAACAAAAATTCAACGCAAATTCATAGGACCACTTTGTGCCTAATAAGAAACTTTCAGGAAATATGACAAAATTCGTCAGTCGCATTCCATACCATTGTCTTCAATAAAGAAATATATAAAGTCATCAAGACTTAGTCATACATCGCTTAAATGACGTGTTGAAAAGTTATTTTAAGCTTCAAAATATCTATCATTATTCAATACAAAAGTTTGTGACCTGAACCAATATGATTTCATGTCATTCTTCATAAAGTATGTCGTTTTTACATTGAAGTATGGATGATTTGGCAATATATTAAATCTGATTTATTGAATGTAAAAGCCAGGGCGCTCAAGAAGTATGTGTATCAACATGGAGGTAACTAATTTTGTTCGCCTACTTAACATCAAGTTGTGCAAAGGGACTGAAACCAATGAGCAGGGGTATATTCAGTTGGCTAACACAGACAGTTCCCGGATTCGTAATAGAACTAAAATAAGGAAAATCGGAATAAAATTATGGCCCAACCCTAACCTGATACACATACTACAGGAGTACCGAAATTGTACTGGCTCCAGAAATGGTTCCATAAATGGAACAGTATATTCATACAAAAGATAAGCATTCATAAACAAACAAAGTATAGCCTAATCAGGATCAAAGCACTTTCGGCAATGGCCTCAGAAATTAAGCTTTCAACTAGTTGGAACTTTTATTTGTCAGCCAACAGTCATAACTTGTTTGAGTAATACTAACAAGAACTGAATTCAATGACTTGCATCCTTCCACCCCCTTTACTCTTCCTGGTGTCTCATGTCCGGATTGCTCAAATAACGATTAATTATTTCATATACTTACTTCTTATATACTGCACTACATTGTGACTGAGTCCATGTCTTGAGATTACATTGAGAACTTCAGACGCTGCTTGTCTCCATACTGAGTTGTGTGGGGGACACCAAGACGTAACGGCAGAAAATAATAAACCAAGATCATCTCGGTGAGATAATTCTTCAGCTGGTGATATATGTTTGCATAGTCGAACCAATGTCTGAAAAACAAAATATTATTTATTATTTTTCTGCGTTGAAAGTAGTATGCGTACCATTATGGAGGTAACTAATTTTGTTTGCCTATTTTACACCAATTTGTGTATAGGGACTGAAACCTATGAGCAGAGGGATATTCACTTCTCACTTGGTTAACACAAACAGTCCCGAACTCGTAATAGAACTAAAATAAGGAAAATCGGAATAAAATTACGAACTAACCCCAATCTGGTTCACATACTCTGGGAATACCAAAATTAATTGAAATTAAAAACAGTTGCATGCAAGAATGTCTGAAACAAATCGGTTTAAAGTCATTCAGTCAGTATAACTATCAGACAAAAAAATTTTAAGCTCAGTTTTATTTTCTGAGAATTTCGTTACGTGGAATTCACTGCTGTATAGCTGTTTTTCGGATCATATTAACATGAAGTACTTTAATTTCAGTTAAGTATTTACTAATGCGCTATACTACACAACAATTCGTTATAGTCTCAGTAGCTCTTCGCATTTTAGTGGTCGTCTTTATAAATCTCCCTCATTTCTGAGTGAGTGCGAGTGACTTTGCTTTGAGTAAATTCCTCAAAAAATGAATAAATGAAAAAAACGACATTGCAAATTCTTGAACTCGGGAATATTTCAGTATGGTTTCATTTAATGAACAAAAAATGACCATATGATCAAAAAAACACTTCATTTAAGCAGTTCTGAGAACCGTAAATAATAGAAAACTAATCAAATCCCTGTATGTCTACTTTTAGGCATTTCAAGTTCACACACATTCAATATAAATTGATTTGAACATTATCCAATTTAAAATATATTTAATATTCTAAGTATGTGTGAAATAGTAGTTTACCATATTTTTAACACTAAAAATGTTTGTTTTTTTCCATTGCCTTCCAATGAGAAGGCAGAAAAATAGTCGAGATTCACAGTGGGAGAATGAAAAGTGAAAACTGATTGGGTAGCACATTATTGTCCCTCTTTTCTGGCTTGAACAAAAAATCTTCGGATTTTGGATGGAAATGAATTTATCCTGTTTGTCAGTTATTGCGTATCCCAATTTATCTTGCCCTGGTTGAGGTGACCCTGGTGAACATAGGATTTTAACGAGAGATATATGGCGATAGCATTATCATTATTAAGTCTAATGCTTGAACCCAACATGAGTAGAAGTTTCAGCCTGTGTGATTGCATATTCTATAAAGCTAGAATACCAAACATTTTTAATTCCAATATCACAAATTTGACGTTGCAAGTGATTTTTATTTTGGGATTTCTCATGCATCCCATGCTACTTGCTTTGTAAAATTCAGCAATAATAATGATTTAGTTGAACATAGGATGAATTTTACACCAAACATAACAATTTAAATGCACTTTATTCTTAAAAACATTTTTTTTGTATTGATTTTGATTTATAACCCATAAATCAGACCAAGAAATATCAAAAATCAAACTGAAACTGGTTCATAAATTACCAGCATGTGACTTCTCAATAACCTCATCATAAAATTCCTTTGCTAATAGGAGCTAGTAAATGAGCAAGTCGGGACCACAAAGCCACACATTCGAACATGGCCCACGCAAAAACAAAATCCATTGAACTACTAAAATCAATAAATCTTCCTATCTATACAGTCGACAATGACATCATTTGTTCTGGAACAAAATGCACAGGAAACTAAGCTTGCTCTGTTTAATAACTTTTAAGTAAAGTAAAGTTGGTAAAGTTTTAAGTAAAATTGGATTATGGTACTTTAAAATACTGGAATAATAACTATGAAGACAATAATAATTTGGAGAATTATTTGTAAAATTAATATAGAATTATCAAATTTACAGTTCAGACGTTACAAACAAAATTTTTATGTTTGCTCAAAAATAATATTTTTACAAAACTACAGTAAGATGTTAAGGTTACTGAACTTGTTTAAAATCAAAGTTTTCAATCCATTCCATTATTCCTAATGTTTAATTCAAACCCTCTCTGTTTATCATGCATGGTAAATTAGTTTATAGGCGCTCCAGAAGTGTGTGTACCAATATAGAGGTAACTAATTTTGTTCGCCTACTTCACATCAAGTTGTGTAAAGGGACTAAAACCTATGGACAGGGGGAATATTCACTTGGCTAACACAGACAGTCCCCGAACTCGTAATAGAACTAAAATAAGGAAAATGGGAATAAAATTATAGCCTAACGTTAACCTGGTACACACACTACAGGAGTACCAGTTTATATTCTGTAGCATTTGATAGCATTTGCAAAATGAGATTAAAAAAAATATCTACTGCAGCAAAAAACAAGATTCATTCAGAGTGACATCCCGAATACAAGGTATAGATTTGCAACACTTCTTAGGAAAACAATGATCTCAAATACTACGTTTGAATATGGTACTTTTAGTGTGAGTAAATGTGATTGAGTATTAGTAAATTTATACATTTATAATATAGGAATACTATTTACAGTATAAATAATAATTCAATAGTACAATAAATGGAACTACGTATAATCCTACTTGCGTTGCGATCAAATCGCTAAGCAGTTTTGACAAACACAGAGATAATTGAATAGATTCAAAAATAGCAATATTCAATATTTCATGAGTTTAGGAATAATTTGAAATAGTTTAATTTGAAAAATTACCATATCTGGCAAATGACAAAGAAGGTCTTCATTTACTTTCTCAAAATTGGTAGAAAAATAAAAAACTATTCAAATTACGTTTATTTGAAATTTGGATGCACTCCCAAAACACATTTCTTGGATATATAATTTAGAAATTCCATCAAACAAGGTGACTCAAAAAAACAGAACCCAGCTAATTCGGAACATATCCTAGAAAGAACATAACTTTTGTGCAAAACGTCCCAAATCACTAAAAGTTTTCGGTACAATCAATCATATGCAAACAGTTACAGAAGTCGAGTGTTAGAAATAAATTTTCGTCATTTCCGTAAAAGTAGCCTATTATATGGGCTCTAGTTTTTTTGGGTAATCCTGCAATATTACAAATTATTACCATATTTTGGGGATGTATTCAGAACAGAAGGTTATTCGGTCATCTCTGAACTTAAAAAAAAATCTGTAAGATGTAAAACACTCTACCTGAACGAAAACTTTTTGCAATTCCATTCTTTTTATTGATGTGCTTGATTTCGCGTGTTCCATCAGCGCTTGTTTTCCAGACTCTTTTCTCGCCAATGTTTGCTTTTGCAAAGCCGATGCGACTCTGACTCTCGAGCCTTGTTGAAACTTTGTATATTTGGGTGACGATGCCACGGGCGTTTGATTCTGAAATCTATTTGAGGCATTGTCAGATTTTCTCGGAGTTGTGTTCGGATCGTCGTTATGGCCAGCACTGTGTAATGAACCTTCAGATGGGATAGGTCCTTCTACCTCGAGAGATATAGGTGGCAAATCGAAAAACAGATACAAACATTTGACAAGCGTAGAAGGCAGATGCATTGTCGTCATACAGTCCACAACATTCTGAACATAAAATATATAAGTAGCAAGATTTAGATAATTTTAAAAAAAAATGAAATTGTCTATCAAATAGTTTAAAATCAGTAAAAAGGGAAAAATGCTAAGTATATAGACAAAGCGGTCAAATGTCATACCAAAAGTTATAAAAGATATTTACATGACTTAAAAGAGAACAGCAAAGTTTTGGGTGAAATAACAGGTCAAGGGGAAAAAGGGAAAAAAATACAACTAAACAACTATTTAGCAAACGATCCATACGACACAACATGTCAAATAATAATAATCAGTATTTTGATATCAATAGAACTAAATTAACGATAAACATATTGGTGGCCTATAGAAATATGTAAGAGAGCTTGCTGTTTTTTTAGTGAAAATTTATTTATATTCAAGAAAATTTATATTCGAAATATATGAGACATATTTAGGGCAAATTTATAAGAAACAAACCTGCCCTCCGGCTGCGAGGAGTGATAAAACATTGAGTAAAATCCATCCTCTACTTTTTTCTTCAATATCTTGAACGAGCAAAAAGTCTGTGATCGCGGCGCTTGCTTCTTCAGTAGTTTTATCTGATGCTCTTCTTCGTATTTCAGTGACCATGAGCCTGGATACCTGAATTAATTAAATAATTAAATTAATTATTCTAATTGTGGACAGCAATATTTACAGCATCAATACACTTGAAATATTGGACAATTGTAAATTTAATTTGAGAAAAGCATGCCTGTTGCAATGAGGGTATACATATATGCATGTGTATAAATCTGTGTGAAATTGAAAAAAAAAAGGAAAAATACACGAAAAATAGTCGAATTCTAGTAGAAACACTATTTAAATATGGGCATCACTAACATTTACGAAGACCAGCATATGTTATGTACTATTATCAATGTTATGATATTCATTTCCAAGCTCCCTAAAATTGAGCACAAATTGATTGCAGCCAAATAAAATTGCACCCAAGTTTTAAGTTAGATGAGTTATGACAATGTGGGAGATGGCCATACATAAAAGAATATGAAATATTACTTTCATGTTAAATATACATCCATTGTTGGAATTAACAAACAATTATAAACACCAGTGTATCATATTGACATTTATTTTATATTATTATAAAGCCAGGCCATATATATATAGGTCTAGCATACTTTAAAATGTTAAAAGTGACTCAACCACAAACTGAACTAAATGTTATAGACCTTACAAAAGTCAAGGGTTAAATTTTGAAATATTGAATTGAATGGATTGTAGAGATATTGAAACTGAATGAAATATTTGTATATTTTCAAAATTTGATTATTTTCTCAATGCAAGGACATGAACACTTAATCAGAATAAAGAAGGTTGAGCGAAGATATAGTTCACAAAATCACAAAAAAGCCAAGAGCTACTAAGAATATAGAGTATTTTGGCACAGTACTGCATGTTTTTGAATACCAGTGAGTGAGTGAGTTTTAGACAACTGAAGAACTCAGCCCACTAAATTTTTTTCAAAACAGCGCAGCGACATTACATTTTGTTGATAGCAAAAAGTTTGCAGTTAGGACAACAATCATATTTTTTATTCTATACGATTTATGGATAAGTTTTTGACATTATCAACAACTT
Organism: Styela clava; assembly: GCF_013122585.1. Lineage (NCBI taxonomy): Eukaryota > Metazoa > Chordata > Ascidiacea > Stolidobranchia > Styelidae > Styela > Styela clava. Next base: position 10,546,228 of record NW_024102841.1, read on the forward strand.
GAAACAACTTTTTAGTTCAAAAATTATAATTTTGGAAAATTGAAATCAGAATTAAATGCATTCATCTTATACAAAAAAAAAATCAGAAAAACAGTGTCTTCGCCAGATGCCTATAATGATTTGTTCAAATTTATATACTGAAATGAACCATTTTAAATAATATTCAATATTCTGGATTAAAAAATATATTTTCAGGATGTTTCAAGATATCAAATTATTCGGGTTTGCTACTCCTACTCAAAGGACTAAAACTTTCTATAATCCATTATCAATTACATGCTCTCGTTCCCACCCAAAGATTGAATAATTGTTCAATTTCACTTACCTGAGTTGCGAACTGCAAAACATCCCCAAATTTTTCTCTCATAGACTTTGGTGGTGCAGAAATGAAGATCTGAAATATAGATGAAGATAGATGTTAAAAATAAATTTCAAAAATATTGAAGAATGGTAAAAATAAATTACATCTCAACAATCTTTAGCAATACATTGATATTTCCACCAAATCTGCCATACATTATAGGATAAGTTGAAGCAATGCTTCATACATATAGTAAGAAGGATGTATTTTTATCTTGTAATAATTTATATATACCTAATATATTATATAAGATTTTGGTATGTTCCAGAAGCAGTTAAGCAATATTCTGAACTGCTTAGAAAATTATTTTTTCTTTACTCATGACTTCATAATAAAAATACATACAGATACATATACAATTTGAGAAGATGCTTTTGTTACAGACTACAGTTTTATAAAAAATTTTACAAATAAAACTATATTTTAATAGAAAAATCATTTTGAAATATTTTAATAGGGAAAACCATGAAATATTTCAATGGGGCATATAATAGCACATCCAATTTATATCTAAGTCTAGTTCAAGTTGATTAAAAGTTTAAAATTGTTTTATTGTCGAGCAATATAGAATTATGAGGCAACTGGGCGTGCAAAATTGTAATTACACAACACTTTTGCATCAATGGAAGTATATTTCACTAAAAAAAAAACTGTATGCCTATCCAAATTCTTAAAAAAAACGATTTTCCCAAAAAATGATAAATTGGCATTCTGTTTATGGGAGGAATTTTCAACTCCATAATCATATTTTCACCTCAATAAGAGACAAGTAGACATATTATTTTTCATATTTATTCTTTTTTTTTGTGCATATTTTAGATATTTCCATTAAACTCTATTTAAACCATTATATAAAGTTACTGTGAGAAACACAAATTACATTTGCACAAATCTTTTCCACGTCCACTAAAACAGCATAAGGAATCTACTATAATAAACAGATCATGATTTCATTTATTGATTTTTCCCTGACTGTGATTAAAAGAACGCTTCAAATTAACAGGATTTGAACTTCATGTGCTGGGAATCCAATAAATCTATTTAATCGAAAAGCATAATATAACAACAAACTGCCTGCCAGCAGGGTTGGCCAAAACTGAATATTTCACTATTCCGAATACATTCTGAAAAAAATATTTTCAAATATTGAATACCTTTCAAATTGGGGATGAGATCTTGTTAAAAGTTACATACGGTAAATCATTATATATTCATGTTGATCCCATCTAAAACGACTCATCAAATATGAGAGTCATTGTTTTCTCTGTTGTTCGTAACCAGTAGCAATATCATATGTTTTGATGGCTCGAAAATCCTAAGTTTCAAATAAAAATATTATGATTTTGAAGTTTTTTTATCGAAAATGATCAATTTCAAATGTATTAGAATATTCAATTCGTTTCTGACATTCCTGCCTGCTAGTATAAGAATTTTAAACAATTTCCATAAAAAAAAAAAATTGGTATAAAAGACATTGCTCACTACAGAGTGTTGCAACAAATAGAAAATTCTATAAAAGTTAATCCAATAAGACTATTAAATTGCTTGACATAAAAGGCAAATTGGTCTACAAGTCTTCAGTGCTTTCTAATGCAATTCATATGATTGAAATCAATTTGATATATACCGGAATATAACTTTATTACAACATGCTATAATTCCATCAACTATAAATGATGTTGTTTCATGGTGCATTTGCTTCATTTCAAAAGCCTGCGCAAACTAATAAATACTGCATGTCATATGACTAAAAGCCAGTCAGCTTAATAAAATAAACATTAGATGTTTTGAGAATGTCAAAATTTATTATGAATGGCTGTGTACTAGTTATATTGCTTTTTTATCCATTTTTTGATGCATTATGAATTGATTTGATAATTGCAAAATACTGGTTATAATTTAGGTGAAAAAAAAAATATTGATTATACGGACAATAATTTACAGTATATACTGGTAATACAAAAAATATTATCGGTATTAGTATATAAATAAATAATAAAGGCTAAAATGGGGTAGGCTGTTCTGCATCATATGCTACATTGATTGCACACCATTTATTTTTATTCTTTTATATGGTGCTTTTTGTGACTTCCGCTACGAATATAGCTTTGTAAGAGCAGCCAATTTTTAGAAACAACAATGGCAATCAATATCCCATAGTCCCTGAATGCTTTTGACAAAGTTTTTTATGAATACAAACTCTGACAATAACATGTTTAAATATCTGTCCCAATGTGTTAATCATTGAATACAATACAGATGCCTCAAAGTTCTATTTTGTCAAAAAAGTGAACAAACAAACATGCTAAACTCTGTGTGATCAGTATAAAAATTTGCAAATGTTTCTCAGCATCCATAAGACAAACATAATGTAATTGAATTGATTGAATTGAAAGTTACTATTTCCAAAACAATAATATAAGATTTCCTTTTCAATTTCATAGAGAAGATAGTAGAAACATTGAAACCCATGACCTGTGTATGGCAAATGTATAGCCTGGAGCACCACTGTTTTAATTAATAAAGCTATTTTCAGAAGTTTTCTATAAGACAGAAGTTTAATCTGTTTTGTTTAAATAATTCGATATGATATGGACTCGCTTCAAATAATACATACTCTCACTCTCTTGATCTATTTTAGCACACATTTGAGCAGTACTTCATTCCATGACAGGAATTGAGATAAACAAAAATGTATCGAAATCAATTATTCGATTGAAAATTCCGATACATCTGAAAATTACTATTTCTAAAATTGAAGAGAAAGACCTGATCAGGAACACCACACCTATTATTGAAAGTGATAATAAATGTCTATCAAAATACTTGACTACGTTTATCATGCTAAAACTATCTGGAAGTACTAAAACAATCTCCTATTAATAAAAATGCCCACATTCACAATGAACAATAACCCCATAAAGGCCATAACTACAAAAAATACAAATTTCTACTCTGGTGATCACAAAAGTTATTGTTATGACAATGTATACAATAAGAGCTAAGGTTAAAATAGTTTCATTAGGGCACTTTTAATTTCCCCAAACAAGATCGATTTTAAATGTCTAAGCCCTACGATTGATTCTACAATGGGGGCATGAGAATGGGTTAACGAATACATTTGACAAATATATATACAGATATGATGAAATTTTTTAAACTTATCAGTGCAAATCTTCAAGACTTCAATGCACCATTATAAGTATCTTATTGCTGAAAATTAAACAAGCTTTTACCTCATAAAACAATGGCAGCATAGAATATAGTTTATCCTCTTGATCTTTGGTGGAAGTCGGTCTTTGTGAATGACTGATTTCCAGAAATTTCCTTCTTAATGTTAGCAGCTCATATGTGTTATCGCTCGATGTTGAGGACGATGATGACTAGAGAAATATAATACATTAGAGTACTGTTTAAACATGCTAAAACATAGACCCAATTTTTTGAAAGATAAATGTTTTTTAACTCATTAAATGCATTTATTCCATTGGATCTTATCCACACTCAGTCTGAAATGAATATACCTGGGGTGGCCAACACGTCTACAGGGGTGGTGATTCCTCTACGGCCCATGGGCCGGGGCCACGGCCCATCTAATTGGGCCACATGGGCCGTGGCACATTAAGCTATGGGCCGTGGCCCCATCAAGAAAAGTTCAACTATCTTACCAAAATTTTCAATTTTCACAAAATTGTAAATATTCGAACCAAAAAAAAAATCGTGGGATGCCACCAATTTTTTTTTCTTACGATAAGCCTTCATATAAAAAGAAAGCAAAATACTAGGCTACAGAAAAAGGATACTCCTGTAGTCTGTGTACCAGGTTAGGGTTAGGACAAAATTTTGTTCAGATTTTTCACATTATAGTTCTATTATGAGTTCGGGGACTGTGAATAGTCCCTTTGACAACTTGATGGGCCACGGCCCGTAGCCTGATGGGCGAGGCCCATTTCGATGGGCCGTAGAGGAGTCACCACTTTCACTCCAACACGTATATCGCCACTTATTGAATAGTTGATCGGTATGCGCCAAAAGAACGGATGTTAATAGCATCGGCATAATTTTTTGTATGCTTGTGTGCAGTTATCCGCATATTCAGCACTCATTCGTTTTTGTGTATGGCCTTATTAGCGATCAGTCGATTGTGAGCTATTTTGACGATTTTGGTCGATAGCATTCGAAAGCAGGTTGGCCACCCCTGGAATATACCAGTGTCAATAGGATTTATATATTAATGTTTTTTCTCCGACAACTTATAAAATTGAACAAACTAATACGGAAGTTACATTGATAGATTTTAATTCGCTGCACCGATTTGGTGGTCACAAACATAATCAGAATGTATTTTTACGAAGCCAGCAGAAAATCGCAAAATTTGAGCTTCCCTCCTTGATTTATCCTTAAAATACATATATTTTACTTAGTATTAGGATAGTAAAACAAATAGTAATAACACTAATATTCTTATATCATATGGTAAACACGCAAAAACAAATTGAATACTTACAATAACAGTACTCCCTCTAACCAATTTTCGCATAAAATCCATTATGTTATTGATGATTTGTCAGAAATTACTGAAGTGAGATAGTCCGTCAGTGTTTACTGATATTGTTTTGCAATAGTCCCACACATCGAATGTGAAATAATCAGTACTGCCATTTCAAAAATGAGATGAAAGGCAGTAAAGGGAGGAATTCCACATAAAAATTGCAAAAATGATTGTTCGGTATAGACAGATATTGTTGGGGTTTTTCTATTTAAACATTTATTTTAATATTTCATATAAACAAATCTGAAAATCGGCAAACAAGATAATTCATTTAACTCATGGTATGGAAATTCCTGAATGTTACCCAATTTTCAAATGAAGTTCAAACTAGAGATGTACCGATACCACTTTTTTCGCCGATACCGATACCGATCCGATACCAGCTAAAAACGCCGATACTACCGATATTCTGATACTATGTAATTATTACTTAATTAGGTGTGCTTTGTAGGGCAGCCGGGTTAAAACAATGGTCTTTGAGCGTTGTTCATAGCACACATTATTTCAGATCGAAAAAGAGATATATCAAATAATATGAAATTGATGTTTGACATCCAGATGCTTTGACTGATTAAGATACACGCTAGTAATCTCGGGATCCTAAGTCGGGATGCCCAATTCGAATTTATTGTTAATATCGCACCCTTCGAATATCGTTTTTCGTGTTTAAATAAAATATCGCCCACACATTCTAGCGCCGCCGTCCTACGTTCAAATTAGAAGCATTTAACAAATATTTTATTTTGTGGTTAATCGTAATCGTCGCCGCAATAAAACAAAGCCAACATGAAAGAATATCAATCAGCACCGACAAGAAGAAGGCCTACCTATAACCATCGAGGAGATTTTTTTACTTCACTATTTTATAATATTTTACAATTGCTGTCAAATATTTTGAGACAATCTAGTCTAACTCTAGGCGGTCATGTCAAAATATCTATAAAGAAATTGTGTAGTTAACAAAATTAAAATTAATACCTGCGTAGACTGATAATTGTGACGAAATTTAGTTTATCGATGTCGACAGACTAAATGACAGTCGTACTTGACGACAAACAGTCAGAATTTATACTCGTGCCAGAAGGACATGTGCCGTTAAAAAGACCCACAATTCCACTGTATGATTTAAAACTGGCGCCTAGTTGCTTTTTGTTATGTGCTGTGTTGATAAATTTCTTCATTATTACTATGTAATATTAAAAATGTCAATATAAAATTTGACAGCGAAAATAGCCAAATTAGTTGAGCTAATTTGGCTGATAAATAGTTAAAATACGTGAATCCTATTCTCTCGCGGGGGTGGGGACAAGTATGGCTCATAGCTCACGATCTCTCCAGACAAAAAATAAATTAAAAAGTAGTATTCCAACTTATCTTTTAATAAAACATTCTGGACCAAATCAAAAAGGTAAATGTATCGGAAATATCGGACTTAATCTAACCGATACCGATACATGGCCGATACCGAAAAAATGACCGATATTGCCGATACCGATACCCGATACATCTCCAGTTCAAACATGCGACATAATGGCAATACTTTAAGAACAATTTCACTCTGTAACATAGAATATCCCCAGTACTGCAGTAAGTGAAAAACTTTGTAAAATGTCAAATATATCGTGATTGAACGGATAAATCAGTAAACTAGAAATATCATCACATCATCTTATATCAACACAAACATAAAATGAGCACCCAAAAAATTGAAACAACAACTAGGCCTAAATAATAACAACCAACTATTCCTATTTGTAACAGCATTTTCGAATCTGTACACTGCTATTATAAGACATACAGCTGTACAGTTTTAGTACAACTTATGTAAAAGTGAGTTATGAAGTATAATGATATATCCTACTGGCCTATATCTGAAAATTATATCTAAGCATTACGATTCAAAATAAAAAGTATTATTACAATTCCAAGATTTTCGTGATGCAGCGGCAGCAGCTCCAACCGACATTCGTCAATGGCTGCAGCGGCTCATCGCGTTCTGAATTAGAACATATGAACAAAGATATATCGGGGTCTCGTGTAGTTTCGTACCTAACGTACTCCTAGTAGGCGTAGCATAACAATTTTTTGACATGCCAATCCTAACCCTCATCTGACTACGCCATCCAAAAATTACGTCACTACGACGTCACAATCACGTCCACAGAGCTTGCCAAATACTCGTACGATCGCCCGAAATGGCATCGGCGCAGACGATAAAGAATCGACTAACGTCAGCGATCTCTCTCCTGTCGGGAACGTTGCGACTAGAAAACGAGAGAAATGACGTTCGATTTCGGCTTCTTCGGGTCGTAGTGACGTAATTTTGATAATAGGACTAAAATAAGGAAAATTGGAAAGAAATTATCGCCTAACCCTAACCTGTTACCCATGTTACGTTCCAATGTCCGCCATCTTGGTTCGCATACTTCGGGAGCACCAAAAATTTATATTTCACTTCTGTAAACAGTGACATGTACGGTACGGTATTTGAATAGGATTTACATATTTATCTCGGGGCAGGGGAAAGCCGATAAGACAGCTTAACCATATGACGAATCACGACCTCTCGTCCGGTTACCGTACCATTCCATGTCGGGTACCGGTATGGGATTAGTTAGTTATTTGTTTTCGGAAGCATAAACTTGGTGGTGGAAGAAGCCGTAACCGAACAGCGGGTACGTGAACCAACCTACGGCGGCGAGGAGCCCAGCAATCCTCTCGTATGGTGGTACCGTAGCCATCCTCACATGGGATTGGAACTTGCGAACCCACGCAGAGTAATCAGAGGTGCGGTGTCGAGCGAGCGTATTCCTAACGCAATAATAGGAGGATAGGATTTTACATAATGCTTAGCACGATGAGCCACACCGTCGTGTGAAGGGAATTAACAGGAGTCCAATGCCTGAACGTAGCCTATCCGCGTTTTAGACTATATCAGACAGTCAAATGTACATGTTAAAAATTAAGGATCATGCTGTTTTGGGCTAACGTTATATTTGTTTGAACTTTCTTGCTTGGCTCGGCTTTCAGGCTTTTATTAATTCATTACCATAAATTGTCATGCGCTGACTAGAAGCACCGGTACCGGTACCAGACCGTACTATTTTTACGTTACCGGTACCGTACAGTACGGTATTATCACACGCTTTGTCTAGTCTAGAATCTAGATCTCTAATTCGCTGCATTATTTCCAAGGACAAAATATAATATCAAACTACTTCTGTACCGGTACGGTACTTTATGCCAGCATTCAGGGATTAGATCGGTGCATTGCGAATGATGGCGCATGGCGGTCGCATAGGCCATAGGGTAAGGTACGGTACGGGCGCAAGGTCGCATTATAACGACTCACTAGGAACAATGCGTGGCCGCTCCATGAACGGAGCATAACAAGTATACAACTCATTAAATCAGTATATATTTACGGTTTAACAGACGATAACATACTTGATAAAAACAAATAAATAAAAACTGATTATAGAATCAGGAGAGCAAATAAACTCTTAAGTATGGTTTATACATACCGTACACTCGTACAGAATATAGGTTGGATTTGAAAGCGTTTGCCAAAACAGCGGTACGTGTTCACTCACCTAAAAGTATCAAATTAATTCACAAACACACACGCACTTTTTTGCAGCGATTCTCAAAGTGGCGATATGGGCGAATTTTCGATCGTAAATTATACCGCAGTCACCTGAAGTTGATCTTACCATTATCCATAGTTAGCTAGAAACGTGCGAAAGGAGCGTTTCAAAGCAATTCAGTTGCGAATTTCCAAAATAGCTCACATCAGGAGTATATATAAATACGTTTAATGTATATTGGAGTACATTAAATTCACTTATTTTTAGAACGTAGAAAATAATGCACATCCATATTAGTTTAAAAGATATGAAGCAAATAAATGTCCACACTTAGCGAAAACGTGAAAAAGGGCGTTTCTAGGCAATTCAATTGCGAATACCTAAATGTTTTCACTTTAGGAGTAGAAATATTGAAGTACATTAAATTATTATTTTTAGAATATCAAATATAATTCGAATCCATGTGTTTTTACGGCTTATAAAGCAAATCAAGTTATAATATGACAATAGAGTAAAAAAGTCATTCTTAAGCAAATCAATTGCGATTTAGTATATTTCATTTTGGGATTATAAATTCCTTATTTATTTTATAAAAATAGGGCTTGAACGTACAGACTCACATTCTTACCCTTGTTTGGTTTGATTCTGAATTTTTCATACATTGATATTGTTTAGCTGGCAAGTTATGTGGGTCCTAAGTATATAAAGACTTACAACTATATTCCAGTTCCTACAGAAACCATATATTTGTTTGTTTTTATTTAGAATTGTTCACCATTAAACCATGGGATATGCATTGATTATCTCCTAACTTTATTTCTCCATTGTGATTTCGTATTCGCCTCGCCACAATTCTAACATTGGTCAGGCGAAGCGTTGAAGCCGAAAGTTGACGTAAATGTGAAAGAAGACTTGATTATTTTCACTCTTTCCATTCTCGACTATTAAACACTCCCGTACCAGGCTAGTGCGTCAAACCAGTCCCAACAACATTTTTTTTTGAAACACCTTAATTTCGACAGCATGGCTTCAAGTTATTAATGTTCCTCTTCGAGGATGAAATAAACTAGTGATACCTCGGTAGTCGAACATAATTCGTTCGGGATTGGTGTTTGCCTTCAGATTTGTTCGAGTACCAAATCTTTTCTGTCATAAGATAAAATGAAATGCTAATTATTTTAATACTTTCTTACGAATTTCTAAATACCCAAAATATTAACCAAACCTATTATTTAAATGTGTACATAATATATAAAGATAAAAGATATTGAAAATAAAAATTTTGTATCATTTACTTAATCTTTGAAAAGCGGTTCGACTACCGGACTACCGAATTGTTCGAGTGTCGAGTCATTCGATTACTGAGGTATCACTGTGTGTACGGTGAGGCTTAATTACTCTGTCAACAATTTAAAACTAAGCAACTACTAGAATCATATCCACACCATACTCATCCGAATTTGACACGCGCGTAGGCATTTGGACTCTCCTGATTATGTCATAGGCAGAGTTAGATTTATCATTAGGCAAAATGAGCACGTGCTTAGGGCACAAAGGGAGAGGGGGGCACCACTGAAATTTCCATAGTCGAATTTCCAATGGCGCTTCAGTGTTTAAGCCAATATCAGAAGAGGTGGCGTATCTTAGCTACAAATCCTACTCCGTTGAACTTAAATCTAATATTTCTACTGGGGTGGATGGCTATGTTGAGTTTCGCTTTATTCAAGACCAGTAGGCCTACTGGCTGTCGGTGTCCAGTTAACTTCATATAAAGACTCCTGTAATATAAAAAGTGGTTGTTGCTAATGTTTTTAAAAATTTTATTCTTGAAATTATTTGAATACGTTAGTTAAAATGGAACGTTCTCGTATCCAGTGCTGGTATCGGAGTATGCACCGACTAATTTTTTTCAAACTTTCTGATTGGAGCTGAAATTTTGAAGGGCAGGAGACCAAAGTTAAGTAAAATTTCTGTAGCAAAATTTTTCAGTCGAAGCGAAAATTTCCTGCGGTACAAACTTTCAAAGCAAATATTTCTCAGTGGAGTGAAAATTTCAAGCGATACCAACTAATATGAACCAAGATGGCGGACACCGGAACGTAATATGTGTACCAGATTAGTGATAGGCCATAATTTTATTCCAATTTTCCTTATTTTAGTTCTATTACGAGTTTGGAGACTAGCGAAGTGACTAGTAGTATTTGTACCTGAAATCACGGCCTAACCCTCATTTGGTACACATACATACGTTCAGGTGTCCGCCATCTTGGTTCACATACTTCGGGAGTACCGAATATTCTACGGCCGTTTCGTCTTTTATACTGTGGTTTCAGACACTTCTCGGAATCTATCTGTAAGTAACACCCGATGGAATTTTATGAGTAAACTTTTCACTCTGAAAAGAATATTCTACTTCAGACTCTCGTTTTGCAATGCCAGCTAATCTGCATTTTTACTTTGTGCATTCTCTTGGGCTCACATCTCAAATTGTTATGGATTCGTCTCACCGCAAAATCTCAACATTAAAAGTTGTTATTTCTGATATTGACTGCGTATCTATTTTTCTCATAAACTAGATTGGGGAAACAAAAAAAACTATATATTGTTTCAACTTCTTTTTTATTAATTGAAGCTGCCATAAAACTTCATACTTGAAATGGGATCAGGAAATATTCCATCAAATCTTTTTCAAGCCTTAGTTACTACGACAATCGTATAAAATAAAGTTTATATTGGATTTTTCTATCAAGTTGAACGAATTTTCATCTGAAAATAATATTAACAAAATTGCCGAACTGACTGAAAAATAACTGATTTACATTTATATTTTTACTTTTAGTGAATTAAAACACAAAAAATTAATTACTGAACCATTTTGCTGCTTTAAACACACAAAGGTTGAACAGAAGTAGAGGGAACGAAAAAACTGTTGAAAGTCCTCCACACGTTGCAGTAGTTGTAGTTGCTGTAGTAGTTGTAGTAGTGGGTGCTACGCATGCCGCTTCCGAGGCTTCATAACCAGATTTACATGCACATTTTCCTGTCGAGGTGTTGCATTCCGAGTTGGCGTCACCATTGGTTGTGCAGTCGGAGGTCGCTGCACATGTTCTGTCAACACAAGCTGTTGTCCTAGGGATCTGATTTACTGGACACGCGCACTGTGATAATACGCAGTAGAGAGTGCCGGATCCGCAAGCAGATGCGATTGTAGCTGTTGTGCAAACTTTGGGTGTACACGATCCAGATGACGCGTCGGCAGTGGAAAGGAATCCACAGGTGCATCCAATGGTTCCGGATGTAGCACAATAAGAATGAGCTTCGTTGGTAAAACAATCTCTGTCACCATTGGTGCAGGTACGACGTACACAGGCAGTCACTATCACCAGCAGCGCATGTCATTGCTGTGCAGTCAGTGTCCGGGTAAGCAGGCTGTGAAATTAGACATGAAAAATAAATCAATTCTGTTTCTTGTACCTAATAACTGCATTTGCCAAAATAGTGTTGGTATCAATTGGAAGTAATGCCGGCTGACACCATAGCTTTTTCTAGGCGTTTTGGTATGAAGTTGTGTTGGAAAATCTGTTGTACATTACTTCAATAAGAAAAATCGAAAACATATGTTATATAGCTCTCCAGTTTGCAATCTGCATGATAAAAGATTCTCTGGTGATAAGCATACTTCAGTTTTGGTATTACTCGAGGTGAATAAAAATAAATGATAAATTTTATTATATCTTGAATTTTATTGTTTAAGCTGAGTCTATAAGCAAAAGTTTACATACATATTTTGATAATTTGAGTGCTCAAATACGTTTTGATTATTCTTACCGTATAATTGACATTACACAAGCAAAGTGGAGTAGGATAAGTAGAGTCACACTTATCTGCGTTTAGTTCGTTTGTACATGTACCACCTGCGCCTGAGCAATCTCCGTCCAATTGACTCAGACCTGTTATTAAAAAAACTTGTCTTGCCGTCTGGTTCTTAATTTTATTGTTATTTAAAACGTTATCCACCTATAATTTAGACGTTTTTTTTCAATTTCACGATTAAGTTAAACGATGGCTGGGCTTGTTTTAGGAATTTGTCTACATATACTATTTTAAAAACTTAATCAATTCTTAGAGTAAATAAGTGTTGTTTCGTACAGGAGAAATTGAAAATTTATCGCAAAAAACGACGTTTTTATTAATTTATCTAGTGTAAAGTGATTACTATACTTCACCTCCTCTTGTCATGAACAAAACACACAGCATAGAAACCATAACCCTCATTTTAATTGTTGTTAAGATTGATGAATCTTCGAATAGTCGTTGATTTATGCTGTAATATTTGAAACAGAAATTTAGTATTATGGATTATTAACAAACAAATTCCCCGTCCTGTCTCCCTCACAAAAAATTCGACGGAGCCAATTTCTATATTATCATTGCACGAATAACTTTTTTAAATTACTTCAAGGATTAAATAGTTTTCAACAACTCTTGATAAATACATAGGTATCATGCTATGGCGATCAGGATCTTTCTTACTCGGCATAGCCCTACCACGTTATCAAACAGTAGATATATTTATTGTCTTAATGTTAAATTATTTTAAGATTATAAAGACAAAAATCGGGTCGCGTAAACTGCCGATTCCTAATTAGCCGGCGAAAAACACAGCCCGACAATGAAAATGTCCATGTCAACTTCATTTTTCATCTGATGAAGTTATGGTAATTAAATTATTTTATATATATATATATATATATTGTTTACACAAAAAGCATATGTTATGCATCAATTACGTTGGATTTCCGAACTAAAAATCCGTTTCAAAACCGGTTCGCTTACACTATGTATCTACAAATGCCAACTTTCTTATATGACGACATCCCATGAATTGAGTATGGTACAAGTTACCATTGCTCATTGAGTATATTCAAGACATATTGGGATACGAAGAACGACAAGAAAGTATATTGATTGAAAAAATTATTACGACTCACCCAGTCTGGTAATCTTATTTAACTGGTAAATATCTCCAAGCGTAATGGTTCATTCGGTGATCGTTTGCGATTTGTATACTGAATCACCGCAGAAAAGATTCGTTTGGAGGAATGAAAGAGAATACTATTTGTATGAGGACTAGCGACTTTTGCTCATAACAAACACACTCTTTCCGATATGTTAAAGATTGCAAAATATCATACACCCACTCGACAATCCGGCATTCGACATCACAACAGCAGACATCATCCGGTTTTGCGTTTGATTGACCTTTTTTTTGAACCTCCATGTTTTTCGATTGCAACAGATACCTATCATCGGGAGCTCTCTACAAAAAATGAAGCAAGCTGGTAATGCCATCTCAATAACTGTACTTAATGTAGGCCTCTATATGAGTTCAGCAATGGAACATTCCCGATGCATTGGCATTTTCCGCCGAAGCCACCCGGCGAGGACTTTCAGTACTACTGCAAGAACAACTGGAACGCTATTTAGTCACTCAGTCAACCGTTCATTTGTCACCACAAAGACAAGTGCACAGAAATTAATACAGCAAATAAATATACATTTACTTCAACGTTATTTGTGTGACCAGAGTCGGGAGGTCTTCAAGCCGCGACTTCCACGACTCTGGTCTAGCGCAGCACTGCATAATGCTTTAACTATTGTGGTAGTAAACATATTTTTATACTAACACTCATATTATATATAGGGAAATAAATATCTCAGAGAAAATTAACAGCAAGGGTAATCCTGCAGAAATGTATAACAAGAATGCAAGTTAATCATCATTTGTTTAATGTCTTTATATATATGCTGCCTAAAGTCTTTCACCGTTTACACAAAAAGTTATTGTGTATTCTTCAACTTTAAAAACCCGATTCCACGCAATTGATGCATCCATATACTCAAAAATACATATTCATGTAAAATTTGACCAATACCACACTTGATCAAGTGTGCAACATGTCCGAAATTCTATTTAACTTTAAACGCCTATATGTTATTGCCTATTGTGTATACGCAAATATTTTAGTAATTTTTCTTTCTTTCCATGGAAATGTAATGTTGTTTTTGGACACGCCTAAAATATGTTAAAACATATGTGAAGCATTTTTTATTCATGTTTATTGATATTAATGTTGGGTGGTAACAGACTCCGATGACCGCATGGTCGTATCGTTGCCACCCAGTCTATACCGAGAACTGTTTCGCTTTTTATTAATCATGTTTTTGTTGTGTATATGTTTTCTGATGGACAAAACAAAATAAACTCTCTCTCTCTCTCAAGAAATAAAATGGTCATCGAATTTGTAAAAATACAGTAAATATACGCAGCAATAAAGTAGACTTTATTAAAAAACAACAATGAGTTACTGTGTCTCATTCCAAACAATATTTCAATCCGTATAAGAATTATCATAGTGGCTACTTATCTATAATTCGACTCCTTGAACCTATAGTTTGCCAATATTCTTTGAAGTTGCAACTATGAATACTTCAAATGATTATTTTTTACTTTAGAGAAGAAATATCAGTAGGTCGAAATGATATGAAATAGCATAGGTCACGTGATTCGTACGAATGGCATGATTTTGGAGAGTTCTTGGCGAAAATTACATATTTATCAAGATAGTAGCCTATACCTAACACATTCACCTATCATTTTTGCCCGTCTCAAGATTGATATTTAAATATAGGCTGATTCAATTGTTTAACGACATTAAAAACAGTATGCCCTTCCTCATTCATGCCATAGCATAGCCTACAGAGTCTGCTCAATAAATCGTTTTGTATATCAAAATTCCCCGTATCACGGAAACCGGATAAACATGCAATGGATCAACTGCATAGAAATATTTTTGAGAGTCATCAAAATCCGCTGTTGTCGTACCAACATCAGGGTATCATAAGCTAGTGATTACTATCAAGTACACGATCGCTGTGAACAATTGAGCAAAGATTGTAATATCCCAACTCCTCTCAACCAAATCTGATATCAGAAACGCGGTATTGGGAACAAGGCAACCTAGTCCGTTAAAGATTATTTTCTATCAGATTTAGCTTCTTTTAATAAAATTTTACGAAACACTAAATTTTCAGCGTTTTGCTACGAAGAAGCACACTATTGTTCAAGTCGATCTGGAAATTTCTTCTTTTAATTCTCTTATTGTTTTTGGGTTGGGTTATATATATGTAGCTTTGTTAGTGATATATACAACGTATACATGTGACCATATGTGTTATATTTTCGAGTGGGTAGTGATTAATGTCAAAAGCTATGAGGAAATGAGAAAGACATTCAGTTATGCAAGAACATGACGCCCATATTTGGTGTACCGTGTGTCCTCTTCCTTTCGAGATTGAGAATTGAGAGAAAGCAATCAACGCAAAACCGCCCATTGCCAATAAGAACTCGCGTCAGCACTTGCTCGAGTGGCGGATGCGATAAAGAATTTGACTGGGTACCAGCCGAATAATAACTGATCGCGGTTTACAATGTAGCTTACAGATGGAGAGGATGGATAAATTTGATTTTAGTTCTATAATTTACCGAATTTCGAGTCATATTCTTAAAATATTCCTCCACAAATAATGATTATTATTTAATGTCAGCTATAGACAGGCAAATTAGAAAAAACAATCTGAAACGTATGATTTGACTATATTCAAGCTAAATTTTTCCAGTTGGATAATTTGTTTTATCTATTGACGAATAACTTAGAATTATATTTTTTACACCTTTCCTTGACGATTGAAGTCCATTTTCATTTATCAACATGAAATATAGTTGCGTAATTCTCGTCATCTTACTTGGCACGATTATGGGTGAGTATGTTTTATTTTATCTTACTGTTTATTACCAAGAAACATTCCGTTTTACAAACAGCCGTTTGCTCAGCCCACTTTTCACAAAATTCTACGCGGAACAAATTATGAATGCTTAGAAGATGAAGCAAATCTCGCGGGAGTTGAGTTTTAAACAAATTCTGAGTTTCAATGATCCGGCAGTATATACGCGCACAATCTCATTTCCTCAATATTCTATTGAATGATTCGACATTGAACGAAAATTTGGTGGCCTCAAGTATGTAAGCGCAATATTGATATAGATAGCTTGATGCTGGCAAGCCGTGTCAGAAACATCTTCCTCTTGCATCGGAAATTTTTAAAAAGGTTACATCAGTCATATATTTGCATAGCGTTAATGCTTTAGAGAAGATCAAATTCCACATAAATGTAAACTTCGATTTTATCTGTCATTGAAAGTTTATATGAGTGAAACAGTAAATTCTAGCTGTGCGATTGTGTTCAAGTTTTTCCTCTTCACTTGAATGACGACTGAGGATAATAATGTGGCTATGGTTCGGTTGGTTTCGTGAGGCATGTGATTCTCTCTAAGTTTTGTTTTGCGTTCGAGGCCAAAATATGCAAGTAATCCATATGAGAAAATAAACGAAAAACTCAGTGATCAAGTGGAATTTTTATGGAGTTTTCTTACCAGTCATAAGTTTTCAATTGTATTATCATTTCAATCATTTTCCGGTAAAAATTACAAGCGGTCTGGAAATTTTTGGCGTATTTCTTGCCACGTATAGCAACCGTTACGCTAAAACAATAATTGAGCTGCTTATTTATCTTATTTGAATTGCCATATAGGTTCACAGGTTATATTTTATCGGCTGTGCAATCCATATATTTGTTGCTTCACTTTTGTATACCAAAAACATAAGCTTTATATACCTTATTAATTAAGAATATATATATATATATACGTCAAGATTTATAAAATTTAATCATCATTGTTTTTCAGCTGTTAAAGCACAAAAACAACTATGGAAACAACTGTTGCAAAATCCTCTGCAATGGTAACTAAACCTGCTTCAAAGGCAACAACAACCACTGGTGATGTAACTGTGGCTCAAAGCAAAGTCAGTACTGTCGTCGCATCGCTATTAAAAGCACAAACAGCTCGCTTGTTGTTCTAATTATTGGTAAGTGTAAAACATCACTGAAATAAATGCTGTCTTAAGTTTCTTCCTATAATACGGAAATTAAAGAAGTATAATTTGTGGATAAATATTTTGATTGCAGTTTATAAATGGCTAGCTATCCTGGACGAAATTCGTGCTTGGTGACTGAAATTATTTTTGATATGATGGTATATCTGCTGAGATGTTCTTGTTGTACATCGTGATATCCCACCACCACCTGAAGATATTTGCAAAATTTGTGATCGAGTGATGAAAACGGATTTACGGATCGCTATATTCACCACTATCTTTTGTTGGTTTCCACTCGGCGTTCTCCCAATTATTTTTGGATTCATCAGCATTCATTATGCTCTTAAGGTATGTAACTGAAACTACTAGACTGATTTTTTTTTATTTCCTGCTTCAGATAGTTGTATTCGATCTTTTCATGTAATGTTTCTTATTACTATGAATCAAACCCAACATATCACATAATGACATTATCATGTCTTTGGGCCAAATCCCGGAAATCAGTACAAATAGTAGTAACAGTCATAATGGTCTTTTTTATACATTGCTTCCCCTGATATATTATTTACAATGTCATATAATTGCGATTCCAAAAACATTCAATTCAAACTTGTCTCTAGCCTTAATAATATACCTTTGCGCTAATGTATCAGGCTAAAAAGGCGGAGTCTGCTGAGCTACAATCAAGATACTCCTACGTTTCTGCATCAATATCATGGATTGGAATGATGTTATTTGTCACTGTACTCACTTTGGGCGTTGTCATCACCGCCACATGTGGTATTCTTTAGTCTGTGATTGTGAACAAGTTGTATTCAGTCAGTTCAAAATTTATGTTTATGAAATCCAACAACAAGTTTTCTACTTAAGTAAAGTTTAAATTATTTCGGTTCTACATATTCTGTTGAATTACATTTGAACATATTTTTTGAACCTGTCTCGCTTTTCATTAATCATCTGAATCACCTCATTTGAAATGACTTTTATTATTTCTTCAAGTTATTCTCAGTTTTTATTTTCGTCTCATAAATTTTACTGTGCCATACTGGTAGTTTCTGATTTTTGAACTGTTCTTCACATATTGCATTTAAAGCTTGCCCAGGTGTTTTTTTACCAACTGTTTATACGAAACATTTTCACTGTGTTCATTAACAAGAGAGCAATGCTCAAATATATGAACACGAAAACTATTTGCAATAATTGCATCACGCTGTTAAACCGGCAAATATTTTTTGCATTGATGAAACCGCGACCACCATATTTCATAACATGTTGAACACTATTGGAAAGATTGTAATGCTTCTCCCATACAGCCATACCAGACTTGGAATGGTACCTTACCAGTAACCAGACAAGAGGCAGTGGTTCGCAATATGGTTAAGCCGTTCTATAGGCTTTCCTCTCCATCGGGATAATTATGTAAATCTTATCCTTTTTGTAAAGTCTCTTCCTGTGTATATTTCTGTATTTACTGATTTATGTACACTAACCTGCTGCACATGTTGAAATTTTTGTGAAGTTTCTTCCTCTGCATACGGTACCATTCGTATTTATGCAAATGTTGTTTCCAAAAAATGTAACGAAACAGCGAAAAATTAGAAAGGCATAGCAGCTGTGCAGACATGCTGGCTCATTACAAAAACTTAATTTCAATGCAGGCACATACTCTAAACAAATATAATTAATGCAACTAGTACAGTAATACTGTACTAGTCTACCGATATCGTACCTGTACAGCTGTACCGTAACGGACTACGGTACCGGTATCGGTAAGACGGTACGTAAACCTGTAAACGGTACCGGTACGTGCCGTACAGGCCACAGGGACTGTCATAGCTTTCCCAGCTATCGTACCGGTACCGGTATCACTTTCGCTTAACACGGGAACCACAGTCTACAAATACTGAAATATATGGAAAGTGAACATTGATTGATTGAACACCGAGCGAAACAGTACCGGTAGTTTAACTTAACCTCAAAAACCTTTCGAGTTTATTGAAATCGCAAACCGTTGCATTGCTGCATTGCGGGTACCGGTAACCCCAAACATCTCGATTCCCCATAAACAACTCTTAGCGGAGCAAGAATTACGATCGCTTCTTAGTTGATATGCCTTCGCGCAATCGCCGCAAGGTGTCACTATTTTTTATTCTGATCACTTCTTTGAACACAAAAAACGAATCTCTCGAAGTCCACAGGAAATTTTAAAATAAATAAAAGTAATAGCCTTCTGGGGAAAAATTTTATCTTCAACCATGTGCGCATCGGCAACCTGTGCGCATCGGCACAGGAAGCTTCATTGCTATGTCATCCTTTCGGTGCAAAGCGACGTCTTCTTCACGCGGATACGAAAATGCCATGGCATCGGTTCTTCTCATATCCACTCGTCTCAAAAATCTTGTTTTCATCTCTACGATTTTTGCGTCGCTCGTACCAGAAACTTCCAAAATTTTTCCGATATAGTGCGCGATGGATCGAAATCCTCGGAATCTCACCACAACAAAATCACCCTGCTCGAATGATTCGTCCTTTTCCTCTATGTCTTCCTCGCTGTCATCAGTGGTATCGTGAATAGACATAACATCTTCCTCATCTGAAGTCGATTCATCATTGACCGTCGCACTTTTCCTGGGGTTCTTGCGTTGCATAGTTTTGGTACTGGATGCACTCTTTTTCAGATATCAAGCTAAAGCCAAGTCTTTTTCAGATGTTCGAGTCAAAATCCAAGATTTTTTCTGTTTTCTTCTCACATCGATCTTTTGCGCCTGTAGCTTGGGTTTCGTGATTGGTCGGACCATTTCTGGAGTCACTCCGATTACGGACTCGACCTGCGATGGCCCTCGGTTATCTACGGGAACTTCTTCTGGTTGCGGACGTTCAGTGGCCGAAGATGGGGAGAAGTCATCTTCGACAAAAATATTTCTATCCAAAGGGTAGATACCTGTTTTGGAAAATCCGCTGATTATATTTGATTTGGAAAACGACCTATGGAAGCTCTGGGACGCCAGTTGAGGAATGTCGTATATTGTGATGCGTTCCCCCTTGTTCGAAATTAGTCGACTTTCTATCGCACCAGTGTAATACTTTTTGAAAGCAAAAGAAGAACAATCCCATGAGATCTGGCAAATTCGATAACTGGATAGCCAACATGGGATTCATGATTGTCTAGAAGTAGTAGTATCGGGTGCTCAATGGTGCAGCGCACGTGCGCCTGGAAATGTGCAAAGTATTGGACAAAATTTTCCATCTTCATCCATCCCGAACCGTTTGCCTCCCCGACAGAGCCTGCTGGGCAGCCATTAAGGAAATATGAGCAAAAATTAACTCTTGGAAATAGGAACATTGGTGGCACAGTATTTCCGATAGCATTTACAGCACAACAAACTGTTACCATGGTTCCCCTTTCGACGGAAGTGGCAGTTCCTACATGGCGAGTGCCTTTTTCTGCCAACACTAAGTTCGGACGTTGTACTGTGGAACACCCGGTTTCATCGACATTCCATATCTCAGAGGGCTTAAAATGGTACTCGTTCATGATTTCATACATGTTGTCAAAAAATGTTCCTACATCGTGTTTGTTGAAGGCAGACATCCGTGCTATTGATGTTGATTCAGGTGTTCTTATCGATATGTTCTTATTTCTCCTCATAAAATCTGAGAACCAATCACTGCCAACCTGATTCTCCCATTCCCAAGACTGAGGATATTGTATCTTCCTATCCTCGTGACTTTCTTCTATCGCCCTCGCAAAGTCATACGCTATTCTCCAAAGTTCCAAGGGTGTAAGACCGAAGAACAATTTGGCTGCTCTGATTGCATACTCTGCTAATTCTTTTTCCTCTCCTGCAGTAAAGACAAGTATGCTTTGCTTGTAGCCTATATGTCCAACATCAGAATCCATCCTATACTTTTTAACATATCTAGTGAGGGTCACATAGGGAATACCAAATTCTTTGCCGGCCTCTCTGATGGTTTTTTGATTTTCTACAACTTCCTTTACCGCATGCAGCATTTCTATTTTTAAAGTATGACCTCGTTCACTTCTGCGTCTGTATTTCCTCATTTCTCATTAAATTATTTTCACTAAAAATGATAAAACTATGGATGAGCTAGGGCAGTAAATTCATAAAGTAATCACTTACAACTGTCCTAACTGGCACGGCGATTGATTGCTCTCAATAAGCTTGGGATAGCGGCTTAATCGATGGGTGAGGCACATGGGGTAAGTTGAAACGGTTCATATTGCCCCTTGCAGCAAAGTTTTAACTGGCCCCGACGTGACTAGGCAAAAGAAGATGGCCGCCTTAGCCGAAACAGTTAGTGCCATGCAGCCGAATCTCTGCTTATGTCAGCCTCTCCTACATATCTCTGTAGTGGCGCAACATCGGGCGGATCGCCTATGGTACCTTACATTCATGAGCAAACATTTGAAAAAATTACCTTCCTGGTTTGACCAAAATTTCCATCCGATTTTGAATGATATTGCTCTACAAACTACAAAACTAGCTCTACCTCCATGCCCCATAGCAGGTGAAATGGCGATGTTGGTCGCGATTTGTTGCCAAGAGATCACGTGATTTGGGTGCGTCATCTCGCAGAAAATTCGACCGTTTCAACTAGCCCCTTATACCAACTGACCCCGTTTTTTTGATAGTAATACTGTTTAAAAGTGCCAGTCGTCCAACATTTAAACACCATTTCAACGTAATTTCAATACTGTTAATATTCGATTTCACTGAAGGTTTTGATTACGGCGCGAGACTACCTCTATGTATCTTGCGCAATTATGCTGAAGGATTTTTGAGCGTATAATAATGCAAGGGTGCTGTCGTCGGGGCTGAATCAACCATCAAGCAAAATAAGCACGTCCTTAGCAAAGCACCAAGAAAAAGGGCGAGGGGGACACACAATTTTTTATTGCCGAGTTTTCAAATTTTGGCCTCCAGTTAATAATGAATACCGAAATTTACTTATTCAAATCCAGACAACACGGAAAACTAGCTGATAAAACATTCCTATTATTATTTTTAATATATATACAGAGCACCAAAGTATTAAGTGCTTAAGGCAGTGTTTCCCAACCCGAGTCCGCGATCTCAAATGAGTCCGCGGAGCGTTTCAATGAGTCCGCAACGAGCCAGAAATTCATTGCGGGCCGCAAACGTTTTTGGGAAACTTTACTATTAGCCAAGTTACGATTTACGTTGGAATTTACATAAGACATAAAAACGAATTTACTCACATTACATTAATAGAGTCAATAAATTACTGGTTACAGAGTAGAGCCTGACATATATTCGAATATTCAACTATTAGAGTACCAATTTACTATTCAAATATTTGGTAACAGATGACTTGTGCGTCGCTTATTCAAACGATGGGGTTTCACTTCCGGATTTCCGATGAAAACACGAGTCTGCACACGCGTCGATAGATATCTAAGTGGTGTTTTTGCGAGTTCGAACAACGAGGAATAAATTCTTTTTTTTCGGGTAGATGTCAATGGTGGCAACCCTAATTTTCTAAATTGAAAAGCGCAAATACAGAATACTAAAAATAAAACGGGGAACATCATAAGTTTTGTTTTATGATGGTCCGCGACCGATTGAAAACGCTTGTTTAGACATTGCAAACCGCAAAATTTCGGGTGCTACCGTAGTATCAGGGCATTTTCCCTTAAGATTCTTTGCTTTACTGCCTCCACATTGGTACGTACAGTAGCTTACTGCCGTATGTGTTGTACGAACAGCTCAGATTTGTCGAATTCACAAAAATACGAATCAAAACAAAATATAATCGGGCACTTTACGACGCATTTTTGTGTCCACGGATTGTCATATTTTTTGAGCAGTATTGCTTATATTTTGTCCACACAACCGCAGATTAAAATGATCACAAACAAATTAATAATAAATCAAGGCGATGAATATGTATTTTTGATTCACTAATATACTTTTAATAAGTGCTAAATCAAGTTGTAATTTCTGGAAATTTATTTGCATGCAAGATCGCAAAAAAATATGTTTCAAAACTAAACTAAATATAATCGGGCAATATATTCTCACATTATGCGTTTATTGCAACCGTACTCTCTGTGAAGAAGCAATAAAATCAAACACAACGGAATTTTAACAATGGCACTATCTGTCGCAGAATATTCAATCCATGATAACGACGAGAATTTAAAATGTTTTTCTATTTTAATTGTGTTCATGGTAACTCGCGGTTGCGTCGACTTACGACTAGGGCTGGGCATTTTCGAATACCTTGTGATTTCAGAATCGAATCGAATAATTTTTTCGAATCGAATCTCGAATACTTGAAAATATAAAATTGTAAGCGACTTTATCATAGTAATTGGTCCTCTCAACAAATGAATTACTGAAGACATAGAATAAATCACTCAGATAGATTACTGAGCGTTCACACAGAATAACAAACACGTTTTATCAATAACTCACTACAGAAATGAGTCATATGTTAGAATTTCGTTGAAAAAATATGACTTCAATGAAAAAAAATTTGGGAATTCACCTCGACCATTAGCGGAAAGATAAAAACAAGATGGCGGCGATTCGAAATTCCAGTCTGAACCGATTCGAATAATTTACTATTCGATTCGAAATGCCCAGCCCTACTTACGACAAGATGAAAGCATTACTTCACCTTGAGTCCGCAAAGGTTTTCTCCGGTGGGAAAATAGTCCGCGACCAAAAAAGGTTGGGAAACGCTGGCTTAAAGCCTCTAAAGGTAGGTTACCATATTTTGTGACTTCAATGCGGGACGCATCCAAAGACCAAGATCCTTTAGCTGTTATTTTTAAAATCTTCTTTCCAGATTTTACTACATTTGAAGCCATCCAAAATGTCTCCATTGGTCATATTGTCATCCAGAGTTTATGCGCATATTTTTCGTCTAAATATCGTTTTCAGTTCAAAAATAGAAAGGAATTGATGTAAACGATACAAAATAATTACCTTGCCACAAGCCTAACCTGATAAAAGATTACCTTGTACTGTACAACTACCAGGCTACTGCAAAAGTGGCTGGCAAACAGAGCATTCACGTAACAAATTGTACCAATTATCGCTGAAAACAACGGAACAAACAAAATCACGCATCCATCATCATAACGTTTGCTACACAGCAACATGCCGGTAGTAATTGGTAATGTTCCTGTATTATGTCGACTGGCGGAACGCCAAAGCGGGACTTTTGGCTTACCGGCCGGGACGCCGGGACGGTAAAAAGTGGGACTGTTCCTTCTTAAACGGAAAGTATGGTAAACCTATCTAAAGGCCATGATTCGACACTTTTTTGTAACTGTGATTCGCTTTTTCAACCCAGTCAAAATTTATAATTAATCTACATTCTGTCGCCCACTAATAATTATCAAAATTTGATTTTCTTATAGTTCGGAGCAAAATTCTAGAATAAGAAAGCGGCATGCGTATAATTCAATGGGAAATGTAGAACTTGAATGGTAAAATTTGAAAATTATTGTTGCATTATTTGAGATAACGATGTTAGCGTGGCAGTCTATTGTTTTTGGTTCGTTTACTGCGTATTTCGGATTATCTAGCTAAACAGTTTATCTGTATTCAGCAATAAAAATATTTGAAAAATCAAAAAAATATTCATGAACAGTCGTCCGCAAATGCCTTACCAATAGCAAGTGGTAATGACGAGTGTTTACAGTTAATTGTTGTTCGGAAAATCCGTTGTTTTTGTTTTAATTTGATTCATATGTTGACTACAATAAGCTTATACCAGAAAACAAACAACGTGACAATTAAAAATTTAAAACACCAATTGGTTGCCGGTGCGACTGGCTCATTGTGAAAATTTTATGCTTGTTCATAGTCCGACCCTATCACTAATATCGCTACATTAATAACAAAATTGCGTAAACCATTTGTATCGTTTCTGAGAAAAACTTTCTAAGGATATTGTTATGCCAATAATTAGGAGTGAATAATTTCGCCTGGTTCAATTTTTACTCGTACCCGAATTTGAATTTATTTGTATGATGCCGACATGATGGCGTACTGCGACTAAGGCAGAAATGTGTCCATGACTCGAGACGTAAATAAATACTAATACGCTTGAGGACATACGCAATTTTGCAAGTTGACTATATCAGTCTTGAGAACCAAACATTAAAAAAACGACATATGACATATGACATATTACTAGCCAAATTGCACCATATTGGCGTTAGAGGTCAGAGTTATAATTGGTTTAAAAGCTACTTATCAGGAAGGAAACAAGTAGTTATATACAATGATGTAGCATCTAGCACATACTGTAATTTGACTGTAGGTACTTTACAAGGTTCTATTTTGGCTCCATTATGTTTTTCAATCATTATTAACGACTTTCCGAATTCTCTTCTTCACTCTGATATCATACTTTTTGCTGATGACTCAACGCCATATCTTCGAGGCAAAAACTTGCCTGAACTTTTGACCAAGGCAAATACCGACTTAGAAAATATTCAAGCTTGGTTGTCTGCAAACAAACTCACTATTAATGTCGATAAAACTAAATATATGATATTTAGCACGCCGAAGCAAAAGTGTCCAACTCTGCAACAAAATTTGGAATTAAATGGAATAAATATAGAAAGAGTTAATCAGACTCGCTTTCTGGGTGTAATGATCGATGATAAATTGTCTTGGAAACAACACACCAATATGGTTCTATCGAAAACAAGGTCGTCTCTTA
Source organism: Styela clava (assembly GCF_013122585.1). Lineage (NCBI taxonomy): Eukaryota > Metazoa > Chordata > Ascidiacea > Stolidobranchia > Styelidae > Styela > Styela clava. The sequence goes on from NW_024102841.1 coordinate 10,572,451, forward strand.
GTGCCATTACGAAAATAGCCAACTACTTAAATACATCTTGTTTAATATCTCTATACCACTCTCTGATAGAAAGCCATATTCGTTATTGTGCCTCAGCTTATGTTCATCGCCAATCGTCCATTCTCAAAAAATTCAAAGTGTTTGCAATCGCTTTATTAGAAGAGTTTTTCATAGAGGTAATCGCGAAAAAATTGATGACTTATTTAAAGAGCATAGGCTACTACGAGTTGTGGATTTAGCTAAATTCGAACTATGTAATATGATGTTCTCTTGTCACATTGGAGAGCTTCCGTCCAGCCTGAACAGCTTGTTCCAAGCAAACCCAAATTCAAACAGCAGAAATAAAGATAATTTTTTTATTCCATTTGTCAGTAAAAGTATTTCACAAGAATCAATCGCAGTATGTGGACCAAAAGCTTGGAATGCCCTACCCAATGACATCAAAAATTCAAAATCGAACTCAGAATTTCGTTCCAAACTTAAACAATATATATTATCATCATATTAGCAATTTTCTCTGCTTTGAACATGTTACTGTTTGGAGATTATTTTTTTAAGGTCAGTTCAACACTGAAAGGGAGAGCTGTTGATTATTTGGATTGAATGAACTATCAGGAAACTGTCCTCCTCTTCAGTCACCATAGACCAGCTGACAATTTCAATAACTCCACAGGATACTTCACCCGGATTCAATATAGAACAATGGACTGAATTAATAACTAGCACACCATTCTAATTTCATTATCATGCGTAATTAGACAACAGACAACAACAAAAGCACAGCAATTTAGGTTATAGATAGAATGCTCAAATAGTAGGGAGTAGGGACAATGGTTTTTGTTTGAGTAGCATGCTGTTCAATTTATTTCCATTGTTGCTACCTATCACCGAGTCACACTTTTTCTTCTGCTCATCCCAGGATACCATATAATTTTATTATTTTAATTTACATTGGAAAATCCATGACATGGTAAAATGGCTTCTCTTTATAACTTATCATTCCCTATCCCACTGTACCTTTATAATCTTCTGGCTGAAATGCAACCATAATAGGTTTTGTGGAAATGCTTTTCATTAATTTTTGTTATTTTTTTTTTAAACTTCATTGTTTTTGGCTGAATCCAGAATTTCAAAAAAACCTTATAATAGTGAGTCATGTGATACATACCTTTTTATCATATTTCGCCAAAACCTGTAGGGTCACATTTGGGCCAGAACAGCCATAGACCACTTATAACACTGTCGCCCTTGAGTGGTGCATACCATATATGTACACACCCTTTAAACTTGACCATTCCCGCGTTTTATAGTATGTGGTATCATCACTCAATGGTATTGTACATTCATCCAAATTCTTAATTTTTTTTTTTTTTTTTTTAAAAAATTTTTTTTACTATATTCATATGCATTGTGTTTCATGTTGTGTTGTGTCTCTATTTATAGATGTTGTTTTGTCTAACAAACTCCTTTGTACAAACAGTTTTGTACACTCCACCCATATCCCTGTTACCGCATCCACCCACCCTCCTCGCACAACTGCCTGTATAAAGGACCATATTGTACATATTTGATTTACCCTATTATAATTTATATAAATCAAAGGGGTGTATGCCGCACATCTGTGTTTTAGGCCAATATGGTCTTGTGCATACATCCCGTCTTCAGTATTTATAATTACTTACTCTTTTATATTGCTTTTACGAGACGAATAAACATACATACACAACATAAGTCATTTTCATCTACCTCTCGAGCATCGGCGTCGCAACCTCGGAGAGCGATATTGCTCGACTGTGAGTTGTCTGCTTCTCATTGCTCGGTAGTCGAGTTGTCTACCTCTCGAGCATGATTGAGGTACACCTCAATGCGGTATAGTATAGTATATAGTATAGTATAGTAACATCGCAGAGCGATTGTTCGACTGATGAGTTGTCTGCCTCCCATTGCTTGGTGGTCGAGTTGTCTACCTCTCGAGCATCGATATCGTAACCTCGCAGAGCGATTGCTCGACTGGTGAGTTGTCTGCTTCTCATTGCTCGGTAGTCGAGTCGTATATCCCTCGCAGAGCGATTGCTCGACTGGTGAGTTGTCTGCTTCTCATTGCTCGGTAGTCGAGTCGTCTACCTCTCGAGCATCGATATCTTAAGTTTGCAGAGCGATTGCTCGACTGGTGCATTGTCTACCTCTCATTCAGTCATTGCTCGGTAGTCGAGTTGTCTTCCTATCTAGCATCAACTTCGCAGAGCGATTGCTCGACTGGTGGGTTGTCTGCCTCTCATTGCTCGGTAGTCGAATTGTCTTGCTCTCTAGCATCGACCTCGCAGAGCGATTGCTCGACTGGTGAATTGCCTGCCTCTCATTGCTCGGTAGTCGAGTTGTCTTCCTATCTAGCATCAACCTCGCAGAGCGATTGCTCGACTGGTGGGTTGTCTGCTCTCATTGCTCGGTAGTCGAATTGTCTTGCTCTCCAGCATCGACCTCGCAGAGCGATTGCTCGACTGGTGAATTGCCTGCCTCTCATCTGCCTCGGTAGTCGAGTTGTCTTCCTCTCTAGCATCGACCTCGCAGAGCGATTGCTTGACTGGTTTGTTGTCTGCTTCTCATTGCTCGGTACCGGTAGTCAAGTTGTACCGGTACTATATCTGCAGACCTGATATCTTAACCTTACAGAGCGATTGCTTGACTGGTGAGTTGTGTGCCTCTAGTCTCAAGGGCTGACGACAACTCGACTACACGGACACTCCACCAGAGACAACTCGACTACCATAGAGGCCTGCGATGAGTTGGTCCGTCTTTGGCATTTTTCTACGGTGGTGTTTTAGGTCCATAGAAATGCGTTTTTGATATTTTTAGTGTTCAAATGTTGAGAAAAATACATAAATATGCTCTAGAAAGCATTTTTATTTGTTTAAGTGGCTTATTTTGATTATGTTGTATGAATACAAATACAGTCTACAGACTAAATTGGAGTAACGTTAGCGAAGTTAGACTGTTGACTTATAGGACTGTGTTCGTTTAATTTTTTGAACTTTATTGGTATTAAATGTTTCAAATGATCACCTTTAAATATATTAAAACCTTTATACTTCACAATAACACTTAAATATTTATAAATGTGAGCTCAGTAGTCTATGGTTGCAGTAGTCTAAACTCGCCTACGGCAGTCGCCCGACCGACTGTCAACTCACCAGTCGAGCAAACGCTCTGCGACGTGACGCCATCGATGCTCGAGGTGAAGACAACTCGACTACCGGGCAACGAGAGGCAGACAACTCACCAGTCGAGCAATCGCTCTGCGATATCGATGCTCGAGGAGAAGACATTGCTTTGCAAAACGCAGACTCAAGAGTTGCATAGAATTTACTTAGTGCCGACTGATATTAGTTGTAAGCCAACTCACCACCTGAGTAGTCTACCAGCCGACAGCCACGTTCCATCTGCTGAGATACAACAATCGGGTTGAAGTCATGATGGGTGTCATGGACCTGGTAGCAGTCCAGGCACTTCCACTCAAACGTTACGTCCTGTTTTTTTATTAGCCTGTACTGTTCCCTTGTCATTACCACATCTGAATCATTAAAACATTTGCGATGAAACCAATTTCGACAGACGTCACAGATGAGTCCCTCCTACTTCATGGAAACGTTGTCGTCAAATCTCTTGCACATATTTGGAGTTTATATATACCTCGTTTCAGTATAAAACTGTGATGAAAACGACCTCGGCTAATGAGTATTTACGTTTGTAAGGTGTCAGGCCGGCGATAATGAGGCTTCAAACTCGGCGATAACCGAGCAGTAATCTCGGCGCGCGGCTTCATTATCACCGATCTGACACCTTATCTAATCTCCGTGCATGGATATCACCTCACTCAGGCCATCATAAAGAATGTGCGTCACAATAATTTGCCTCGCCTATACAACAAGTGAGTGGTTAACCATATTTATATATGTCTTTGTACATCTTTCACTTCTTTTGTATTAACATGTTTTTGTTTTAGGGACGCTGAAACAAGAGACCTGATCAAGCATGTCATGGTGCTGTGCTATATAACAGCTATGTTTATTACGTCCAGATTCAAATCACTGAAAGAAAAGATGCAAACTCAAGATCTCAAGAACTTCGCCGAATATTTTCAAAACACATGGCTATACAACAGTGTTCGGACTCCCAATGATTGGTCAGTATTCGACGTAGAAATAAGAACCAACAATCATCTAGAATGTTGGCACCGCCATTTTAACAGTATAACTCGGAAAAACATGCCTTCTTACAGTTTAATCTCAACAATGTACGAGGTAAGTATAGGTATAGGGGCGGACGTTGTGGAGATTTTGGAAGAGAATGTTGTGGGGCGTGTCAACGGCAGGTATGCGGAAGCCAACGAGAGGGTGCAACGTGTCTGGGAACAATTTAAGAAAGGAGAGTTATCTGTGGACTCTCTTCTTCGAAGGTGTTCAAGGATCTACGGGCGCAGTATTGCAAAGAGTAAGTATGTAACGCAGCAAATTTCCCATAACGTTTAGTATTCAAATAAAATTCATTATACGTAACGAAAAAGAAAACAAAACCTTCCATCCATTGAATTTCCCCATAATGTTTAGTATTTAAATATCACATTAAATTCATTAATCGTAACAAAAAGTAAACATCTTTTATCCATTCTTCGGCCCAGTTTCTTTGCCAGGCGCAGCGACAGTGCCTATCTGTTCCTGGTTTTCTTCTGCAAAAAGAAATTCCAACTCTATGACTGAAACCTTGCCGTGGTGAGTTGGCTTACAACTAATATCAGTCGGCACTAAGTAAATGCTTAGACTACTGCAACCATAGACTACCGAGCTCACGTTCATAAATATTTAAGTGTTACTGTGAAGTATAAAGGTTTTAATATATTTAAAGGTGCTCATTCAAAACATTTAATACCAATAAAGTTTAAAAAAATTAAACGAACACAGTCCTATAAATCAACAGTCTAACTTCGCTAACGTTACTCCAATTTCGTCTGTAGACTGTATTTCTATTCATACAACATGATCAAAATAAGCCACTTATACAAATAAAAATGCTTTCTAGAGCATATTTATGTATTTTTCTCAACATTTGAGCACTAAAAATATCAAAAACGCATTTCTATAGACCTAAAACATCACCGTAGAAAATGCCAAAAGACGGACAACTCACCAGGCCTCTAGGTAGTCGAGTTGTCTCTGGTGAGTTGTCCGTGTAGTCGAGTTGTCCGCTTCCCGTCTCAAGCACCAACACCGTACCGGTACGGTACCCCAGTTTCGTCTGTAGACTGTACCGGTACCGGTAGGCCTATCTGTATTTGTGTAACATAGGCAACATGTGGGATATATAGGTAAGTTACCACTAGTCTATCCTCTAACTGTCTATGGTCTATAAATTAATGTAATATTGAAGCAACCAAGTTTTTATCGAATTGCGTTTATAAAATGAGTAAAATAGTTGGTTCACTCGTTGACTGCAGAGTGAGTGTGTGTGTGGGCAGAGCAAGTGTGGGCTGGGGTACCGGTAACTCCTGAACTCTGGTACGGTATGACACCTAACATAATTCTCCAGTGGGATGAAAATGTAAAACCTATCCCAGTATCCTAAGCCTGTAAGTACTGGAGTAAGCCGTAACCGACGAGCAGTTACACGAATCACCTTAACTACCTTGCGTCGGTGAGGAATCCAGCAATTCTTTCACCAGTCTGCCAGTAGAAGCAAATGCGATGGCAAGCATATTCCGTATTCAAGCCATCCAATCATCTATCCTTTCCCTCGGGATAGGAACTGAGATACGTAGATTCTTTTCGAGCATAGGTAACGAAGGAGATAGGTTTTTTACTGACTCTAGTTTGCTAGTGGTCGAAATTTCAATTGAATATTATTCGGTAAGGAAAGAAACAAACCGAAATGGAAATCGCACAACATTTACAGCATTTATCAGTTTATCGGCCTCTTTTTACTGATTCAATCACACTACGTATTTTGACACTTTTAAATAGTTTAAAAAAACAACAACACAAAGTTGGGTTAATTTGGATAAACAGTTAAACCTTAATCACGCTTCGATGTTCTGATGTTGCTGGTCTCCCTCAACGATTGGGTTGGTGTTTGGTTGATTAGGTCACAACACACATATCAATGACATAGTCACATACGTATGGTATTGTTTAGCTTCTTGAAAAAAATTTAATTTGAACCCAGTCTACCAGAAGAAGTGCCCAGTTCTGTGGTTGTTCCAAGTCTTCTATTTCCAGACTCCTAATTTATGTATTCCATCTACCTATTGCAGACTTGTGTAATAATATTAGATTACAGTCGCTCTGTCAGCATTGTCTGATTGTGGCAATCAGTGGTCCTTTATTGACAGTCGTTTGATAATGAAATTCATAAAAAACGAAAAAGGTGAAAAAGAATTGTTATTTGAAGGATATGTTTATCAACGATGCAAGACGAATCATCGAAGGACAACACCTGAGGTTGAACCCTTATGGGTGTGCGCTCATTCAGAGGAGTGTAAAGGTTTTGTTACAACTGATATGGAATATAAAAAAATATTAAGCTATAAAGTTCATTGCCATGAACCGAAATATACAGCTTTTCGAAGAACTTCTTCATTGCCTAATCTAGAGGCACAAATTGAATTTATCCCCAACAATAAAGGTGGTAAAAAATTAATTCATGACGGTTATATGTACACAAAAAAATATGATATGCTAAGTGCAATAAAGTGGGAATGTTCGAGAAGATCATTTCTGAAATGTGGTGGTACTGTAACCACTGAGCTTGTGAGCAACAAAATTATGCGGTGCCATGTTCATAATCATCCCTCTAGTAATCACGCTATAGAAGTTGCAAAGGCAAAAATTGAACTGAAAAAGGCAGCATGGTTAACACGCGGCACCAATTCGTTACCAAGAGATGTTGTCAAGTCGACTTTTTCTAAAATTAGTACTGAAGCTCAGAAGGAAGTTGGTAAGGCTGATTCTAATAGGCGTCTCGTCAGACGATATCGAAGGAGTGGTGTCCCAGTAAAAGTTGAGCTTGAAACTGAACGATTGACAATAAATAGACTGGAAGAAACTGTTGTCAAACAATGGGAGAAATTTGAAGCAAAATGGGCTAAGTTTGAGGAAAATCGAAAAATAACTACGACTCGCCATAAACCTTATTAATTTTTGGTGTATAATACTTTTCTGATGTTTTTTTGTTTTTTAATTAAATCATTTTGAGAACACATTATTACCTTGTTTTATTTTTTTGACAGCCTCAATGAAAGGCTTTGTGTCAGGATTTTGCAAGTATGGTTGCTATTCAAACATGCGGAGCATTTATCTGCGTAAAGTAGGCACACTCGGAATTTGGATTCTTGATTGAAATTCATTTTTATCATTATGAAAGGTCTGAATTATTTGAAAGTTTTGTTGTGTAACGTCAGTCCCAACTCTGGAATTGTCATATATAAATGACGTCAATCATGCTTTGGTGATCATGGATGTGTGGAATAAGTTGCTTGTGTAGCCTTCGGTGAAATATGAAACATTTTAACTATTGTTAAAATTGAGAGCTCATGTGCTATAACTATAGCTGCAATATTTTGAATTATCATTTAGTATTAACTTTCTGATGTAGTACGTAAAACTTATGATCTTCTTTAAGTCATGCTGCTATTTTTCAACTTTCATCTTATGAATTTTGAATTTTTTCTGTCATTATCTGATTCATTTGATATTTTTCATTATTATGAGCCATTAATTTTTTAAAGAATGCCTTGGAATGAATGATTAATTGTGAATTATAATTCATGTCTGGAGGTATATTATTCATTTGGTAACACTCTCTATTACACTTTTTCAACCACTTACATTTTTTTTTTCATTATATGCCATTGCGTACAAAACTTTATTGATTTATTCCAACAACTGCCTCTATCTAATCATAAGTTTTCTATTTTATTAGATTCGGTTAACCTATCTTTTATATTGGTGTGTTAAATTACTCTCGTATTGGACAGAATTGGGTGCCTGCATTGTTAAGTTGCACCTGCTAAGCATTCTTGCATAGTGTTTTGTTTATAGGGCTCAGTTTTCTGAGGCTAACTTTTTCAAGCATCTATGAGATGGTATATTTATCCTGGTTCTAGAAAAATTCGCCGTAAATAAGTTTGCCCTAGGAAATGTCGTCGACGGAAATTTCGCCGCAAGAGCATTTTGCTGTAAAACAAGTATTTGTGATAAAACAGGTTTTTGAAGTACCTTTTTATTTTATAAAAAAAAATCGTTATTTAACATCATACATGGATATTGTACCGTAATAATAATTAAGAACATAAAAAAGAATCATAATCCTAACCCTAATGTTTATATGAAACAAAAAGTTGTTATTAATTGTTTTTATCACAGATACTTATTTTACAGCAAAATGCTCTTCCAGCGATTTTCCAGATTAGGCGAAATTTCTGCGACGAGTTTTCCTACCGCAAACTTCTTAGACTAATTCCCCACACAATTTATCCTTGCTCTGGAGCCTCAGATACAAACTTAACAGTTTAGTGGTATTTTTGAGAGTTATTTCTACAATACTTGCTTATTCATCCATGAGCTAAATAAAAATATAAATTACTTTTGGTCTAAATAGTGTAGTGTGAATAATGTAGTAATAATAATGTCTGGAATAAAATAGCTTGGCATGGTTTTTCTGCAATCTCAAAGTTTTCTTCTCACTACGAAAATTCACTCAGAATCTACTCTTAGTGCACAACAAATTTCATCAATGTCTACACAAAATTGCAATCTGGGGTTTGATAATTCATCTCAAACATCTTCTGACACTTCAGCAACAGCTCAATCGGAGTCTTCTACAAAGCCATTGCCAATGACAGAGCCACATAATCTTGTTACATTTCCCAGTCCTTTGAATATGAATATCAATAATAAAAGTAAAAGAAAAGCAGAAGATTCTTCGAATGAGTCTAACGGAAAACATCTCGAAATTCTGTCATCTGATCTTACTAATAATGAAAATAAAGATCATGGCACCCATTCTGGTTCAACTACGAAAGAGGTATCTGATGACATTGACAATATTATGGACATGGAAACTCCTGATCATATTGAGCAAGAAAAATTATCAGAAGGACAAAAAATTCTGTCTAAAGACAATACTGTTGAGACATCGATTTCTTCTAATAGTGATATTTCAATAAATGACTGCAGTAGTGGGGAATTATGTAAAACAGTTGGTAAAGCGGAAAATCATGATAGAGGTTCTTCACATGAGCAGCAAAATTTGATAATTGATGGCAATCAAAAAGTTGAATTGAAGCCGAATCGGTTTTCAACTCCCCTCCGAATCAAGCTAAAAAATGTAAAAACTACGGATAAGAATAAAAGGGAGGAAATTAAGACAACTCACTCGAAAATGGTATACACAAAGTCAGATTTCCATACTACATGTCACTTATGTGAAAATGCAATAAAACTGACAGAGAAAAATGGAGACACCATATTAACATATGATGGTTATTTATACACAAAACTTTTTGTGAAAGGAGATAACGTACACTGGATATGCCAAGTTCAAACTGTATTTAATTGCAAAGGCGCTCTAGTAACGAATGTAGCACATACAAAAGTCAGGGGTGGTAGCACCCATTGTCATGAAAGAATATCATCAATTACCACAAAATCATGCCCAGTGGCATCGTTTTCTTGTATGTGTGATGCAGAGATAAAATTTGCAAAAACGAGACAGGGCGGACAAAAATTAGTATTCGCTGGATATACATACACCAAGAAATGTGCAAAAACTAATTATATACGTTGGGAATGTTCTGGTAGAAGAGGTTTTTCCTGTAATGGAACTGAATACAAATATAAAAGGACAATCGATACTCTCTTTCAATGTTCATACACATCCTCCAACAGAGCATATTCATGATGATATTATTCCAACATCATCTGAAAAAGTAACACAAAAACGTAAACGAAAGGTTAATAGTAGTAAAGAGAAAGATACTTTAAAGGATTTGGTTGATGAAATTGAAAGAAACACTTCAAAATTCAAAAAATCAAGAACTCACCGCATAGATTTATCACATAAATCAAATAACACTTTAAAAACTGATGAAGACAGCTCAGATGTAATGCTAGAAAACTGTTTCAATTCAACAAATGGAAATAAAATAATCACTAAGTGTTTGAATAAAGTACTGAACAGTCCACCAAAAAAAGTTCAAGTATCACTTGCCAATGCTGATATTACTTTTCACTCTGAATGTGTTGTTTGTGAATCCTCATTAAATCTTTTTGATGACGATAATGGCGATAGTATTTTATCACATGATGGTTATAGTTACTCTAAAAGCAGTTTAATCAAAGGGATATTACATTGGTCATGCGCTCTGAGAAAAAACTCACATTGTAAAGGATCTATATCAACTGATATTGAATGCAGAAGAGTTTTAAGTTGTTATGCCCACTGCCATCCACACACTTTATCTGGCCATAGTGGCTTTATGTCTTGCCCTGTTATTGCACAATCAATTTTTACTGACTCTAAAATTGAATCTATTGCAAGTGGCAAAGGGGGTATAAAATTGTTAGTACGTGGTTATACTTACACTAAAAATGTGGTAAACTTTCTACGATACGGTGGGAATGTTCAAGAAGAAAAGCATTAAAATGTAGAGGCTCCATCACAACTAATATTGATGGCACAAAAATATTTGGATTTAGCACTCACTCACATTCAGACATGGATAACAGATCTGAAGTTTTCAAAACAAATACTAAGAAAAAGAAAGATCTAGAATCCGAAACACTCATCGACTCTGCTGCACATGATTTGAAGTCAAAACCTAAATTGTCTGTTGGTGATGACATGGACCAGGATAAGCTACCAGATACTGTTGTGGTATACTGTGATATTGACTGATTGAATGAACCCATTCCACAATGGTTTACAGGAGATATATTTTGTAGATGCTTCGAATCAAAATCCCTGTTTATTAGAATGTGTGATTACACAATAAAAGCTCAATTTTATAAGTCAGATTTAGCATATACAAGGTAAAAACCACGGCAGTTTGGAATATATTATAGAGCAGTGGTTCTCAAATATTTTAAGCCGCGCCCCCTTTTTAGAATTTGTCTCGCACTCCACCATAAAAATAACTATCTATCCATAAGCTACAAACAACAGATAGCAAGGCGAAAGTATGTTTTATTCAAAAAACACGTTAGAAATATGTGGATGGAACGTAAATAATGAAATAAATGAAATGTAAATACTCAAAAAGGCGGGCAAGATCAAATCTAACAAATATTTTCATTGTTAATTAGCTTCACGCCTCCTCAAAAAATTGTCTACCGGTATGCCCCCCTTAATGGGCACGCCCTATTGTTTGAGAACTACTGTTCTAGAGTGACATTACCATTTGTGCAACGCGTTATGTATCCTTTGGTTACAATAATTTTTAAAAACAGAAGTGTTGAAAAATTTTTTGTAGAAGTAATCCAGAAATTTATAGGTTCTGTTTTTAGAGTTACTCCGTTTTGTTATTTTCGCTGGAAAGTGAGAACATTCATTGAGAACTTGAAGTCGGGGTTTTAGAATATCGTGCCTTAATCTTATGAAGATTCTTGTTTCTTCCACGAGGGGAATATGATAAAAATTGTCGGTTTGTATGAGTTTAGACCGCCGGTCCTCAACATTTTCAAATGGGACACAAACTTATTAAAAATTGCTTATTGATAGATAATCAAAAACCGGTAATTTTGATTGGTGCAGCAATGAATGATGATGCTGTTTTTCCCTACTGAGTGGTAATTTAGATTATCAAAGTGGAAGTTGAGAACGACTGGTTTAGAATATTGTCTTTGTACTGAAAGGGTTTAATCATTCGGTATGTGTTTTAATTTGCAGTCTTGCATTCAACTTTTTTGAATCATATTTCTTTGCAATACACCTATAGATGTAGTCATTCGAATAGATAATACAGTTGAATATTGTATTTCAACTTTGATTAAACAACAATATGTGTGCAATGAATGAATATGTCAGTTTTAGAACGTCGTTCACCATATTTTTATAGTCAAGCTATAGCTATAATATGTGCCATGTCAACTGTGTATAACTATGATATTTGACAATATTCTCCTATTATTAGTTATTCAGAAGCTTATGTCCTATTTTTGAATTTCTTATTATGCTGTTTGTATAGCGGTTACTTTTAGATTTGATTTTGCATCTTATTTTTGTTGACATGATGAAATTTGTACTATGATAAAATTTATTGTTGAAATTTGAAAAATCATTTTTTTAGATATATTGTGGTGGAGATTAGTCTTTATTTGTGTTAATAATGTTTACTATTTTATTGAAACATAGATTGTGGAATATTTTCGGATTTTAGTCACTATCTTGAATGCTTTTTTTTTCATAACGTTTTCTTTTTCTTGGATATGCTTTTATAATGTGGGTTGTTGGGCTATTACTTATATGACTAATGTATTATGTCACATTTTCTTAACAAGCTTATTTTAAAAACTTAGAATATTCAGTTGAAGCTGTTGGCATTCCATTTTTTTGTTAAAATTCAAGATCTTTTAGAAAAAAAAAATTTGATTAGAATTCATAAGCACTGCCCTAATAAGAAATTCACATACTACACATTGCAAAAACTTCGAATTAACTTGAGTAATTTGATTGTTATCCATGACATTATTAAAGAAGTACAAGTGTAACTTGTAGATATTCATGTTTTTTTTCTATTGCTATCTTTCATATGTATGCTTGCCTTTATTAAATGTTGTTGGGTGATGCTTGAGTACCAAAATTTTTCATAATATAAGCTTCATTTGAGGTTTTGCCTACTCAACTAGAGTCTCTATTTTTATTTGTATAAAAGGGAGTCTTCAAAATAAATTGTCATTGGAATATTGACAGAGATCTTGTCATACAAGATAATAATGCTTGTCATTGATAAAATACTAAATGTTTTTTCACATTTTTATGTGCATTTATGGTTATTTTTTTCAGACAGCTATTATGCTTATTGAATTATTAAATTAGTAAAAATGTCATTTGGCAATTGGATGAACAAGAATCAGGTGCAAGATATTCCTCCTGTACCTCCAGGATCTGGTTTATTTTCTTCACCATTGGCACCAACACAGCCTAGTGTATTTGGTGCTTTTAAACAAAGTGGGGAATCATCCAATGCTGGTACATCTACTGGTTTAGGTAGTCTTCAATCAAGTTCTCTGTTCAGCACAGAGCAAAGTGGAAGATTAAGCAATACAAGTAGTTCATCTACATTTGGAAGCAATTTTGGTGTGCAGAGCAGTCAAGTAAATGTGGTTGGAAAACCCACTTTATTTGGGACCTCACCCCGACAACAAACAAGCGTCGGGTCTGTATTTGGCCAATTTGGAACTACGAATGATAGTGAAAAACCGTTCCAGCAAGCTGCCGTCACTGAAAAACGAGATCCTTCTGTTTCCTCTTTATTTGGAGATGTGAAATCAACTTCTTCAGTTTTTGGTAAATCTGGCTCTTCATTCAGTCATACACATACCAGTCAAGAGCAAACAGTGGCTACCACATCACACTCTTTTACCCTTTTCCAACAAAATAAGACTAACAACACTGCATCTTCTCTGTTCGGATCTAATCGTACACAAACGTCATCATTAGGAAGCTCCAATATCTTCGGCACTATTTCAAAACCGTCTTCATTTTTGAGCGACTCCCAAACAACAGCTGAAAAATCGCATTCTACAGGTATATTTGGGACATCGCAGTCACTTTCTGATAACAAGCTCCAAGCGAATCCACGACAGTCAGTTATTGGTCGACTCCCAGTGCAACCATCAATTTATGGGAAAAGAAGATCACACATTGAAGAGGTTGGAAATACAGCGGAAACAAGTAATACTGGTATTTCAAAACCTCAGATCAGAAACATATGGACGTGCAAGATTTGAGAAGCGCCTACAGCTTCCTATTTGCAAGGAAATAATACAAAGAAAGCGTTCCTATGATCAAGACACCACACAAGAATCACTCAGATCCAGTCCAGAAAGTCATGTTGAAGTTGGAGAGGCGTCAAGAAAAAAACGTACAATGCAGATATCGCAGAACCCGGCATTTCATCAAATGCTTGTTGGATATAAGAAAAAACTGGCAAAACAAAGAGGTGATGAATCAGACATAACGAGGCAAGATAACTTAAGTGGAAAGGCAATTGCACAACCTCAATTCAGTAGAGCTCGAGCAAGGCGATCATCATCATCCTCTAACCTTATAGATCAGAGCGCAGCATTACAGTCTAGCGCTATCATTTGCCACAACGTTCCCCCTGATTTAATTGATAACAGAGATCTGCTCAGGAATCATTTTGAAAAATTTGGTCAAATCCTTCGTATTAATATTAATGCAGAAAAAAACACTGCAACTGTAGTATTCAAAACTCACGAAGAGGCTGCTGCAGCTAAAACTGAAGGGGCTTATGTACAACAATCAGATTCTCCAATGAAAATATTCTTTTCGAAAAGAGCAAGAAAATCTGTAGACAAATCTCCTACGCAGTTAAGTGAATCTCAAAACTTGAAAGTTACTTATCAAAGTGGTCACAAAACACTCGCAAGAGTAGCAACTCAACAAGGACACTCTGCTCGATTTCCACCAAAAAATCGAGTGTCTGCTCAGATTTTTGCTAATACTGATGAAGAAAAACTTGGGATATTGGAGAAGATTGATAATTTGCTCAGGAAAAAGGTTGTTCGACAATCAGACATCAAAAAAGCAAAGACAAGTATAGGAACTTGCCCGGACATGTGCCCAGAAAAGGAAAGGTATGTCGGAAATTTAAATGTATTGTTTATTAATGCAAGATTTATTTACAAATGGGATTGCAAAAAAACTATTCACTCATATCTACTTTAACTTAAAACGAAATAAATTACCTCAATATTTGAATCAGAGATGCAGGACAAAATGTTGCGATAATTTGAAAATCATCATCGTTTATTAGGGTGCTTAACGTTATCTGGATAGAACAAAACAGTATCTTATAAAATTTTGGATTCTTTCTCTGCGTGATGCTTATGAATAGACAATAATGGTGTAATATTTGTTCATTGAATTATCATTAAGTAAAGTGCCTAAGCCGCAAGCTCAATGATTCTTTTAACAATTTTTTTTGACGCGTTCATGCGTATCTAGCTGGGTGAGGTGGTTGAAATGGGATTTGAACCCAAGGTTTTAACCTGCTATGCCATCTAACACTTTAATCACAAGGCCAGTACGCCCACAAAATTTGGAGACAGTTATTGCCATATCATACTTTTTTAGGTACTTGAGACAACAGAGAAAACTTCTATCTGCTTATGAAATGGAAGGTGGACTAGTATGTCATTACAAAGCTGTCAAAGAATACAGTCGATCTTCTGCAGACCAGGAAGAACCTTTACCTCATGAACTACGACCTGCGAGTGTTCTGCAAATGACAATGCATTATATTCTTTTGAACATGATGCCGAAATTAAATGAAGGGCAGGTCGCAGACTGGTTCGACTTTGTTTGGAATCGCACTCGGGCTATAAGAAAAGAACTTACAATACAACAATTCAGTGATGTAACTGCAGTACACATCAACGAGGAATGTGCGCGGTTTCACATTTTTTGTGCTCATCATTTGTGTGAAGAAGATAGAATGGTATTTGATCCTAAAATAAATAACGAAAATTTAGAAAAGACAATGAAAACTATCATGGATCTTTATCACGATGTATATTTCTCGCCTGCTCAAGGTCAAGCTGCAGTACCATTGGATAACTCAAATGTAGCAGAAATGTATGGATATTATATCTTACTAAATATCAATAAAACAGCAGATGTACTGAATGAGTTACAGGAACTACCTCCTGAAGTGAGGTATGCGTCAGATGTTGGATTTGCCGTACAAGCATTTATGGCAGTGCACAGCAACAATTACGCCAAATTTTTTAAAGTTGTCAGACGAGCTACTTTTATGCAGGTTAGTCAGATTCTTGTATCTGTAAAGTTTTCCGCCTCAGGATTTTAGCTGAATCTTTTCCATGTTATGATAAATTTTAAATTTGGTATGGTCATGCATATTGGCTTGAGAAAAAAACATACACTTAATAAAACAACTATTGCACCACTAATGAATTACAGTTAATTTTGACTATAAAATATTAGATTACCTGTAGATTCGGACATTCCAAGTCTACCTTCATTTATAAAGAAGATTTACATGAATAGAATCAAAACAATGTGGGAAAAAATAAGTAAATAACCTTCGTTTTTTACAATAAAAAAAAAAATATTGTAGTATATTTCTAATATTCATACATTTTTCAGGGCTGCATTCTTCATCGATACTTCATGCAAGTCCGAAAACAAGCTGCTTCGACAATATGTAAAGCATTTGTCGTACAATCTAATAAAAGGACTGTTCTTTTCCCTGCTGATGATTTTATGAAAATTCTTAGTTTCAATGATATGAAGGAAGTTGGCATCTTTTGTCAACATTTTGGAATAGAAATTGATGCCAACAATATGTTGTTATTAAACAGGTCGGTGAAATAGTTTTTTTGAATTGACTCATCTTAATTGTGTGTGGTCTATGTTAAATGAGCAATATTCTAAAGACAGAGATAGTAGCTGTGCATAAATTTATCCGAAAACATGTGCTTCATAATCGATATTGCAGGCCAATTATCGTATTTTATTGGAAGAAATAATTGAAAAATATATGACTTTATGAAGGGAGATTTGAAAAATAAATTTGGAATGCATGAACTAAAAATTTACCGGTTGTTATCGTTGGAGCATTAAATGCGGTATCTCACAAGTTAGAAGGTTATTCGAAAGATATGGATTTGATTATAAATTGCATCTGTTTTAAAACCGGATGCTGCACAATTTTAGTATTATTAAAATGAAAATGAGGTCTATACAATTTCTTTCAGTATACATGATATTGTTCAATGTAGTACTTCAGTTGGTATTGGTTAGTATATATAAGAATCCAAACTTAGGATATTATCGCACCAGTCACTTTCATATGGCATTGTAGAACTGATTGGAGCTGACAGTAAAATCAGTTATTGCTATTTTTAAAGAATAAATAAATCCTAGATATTGAATTCTTTTCATGGCAGGAATGGTCTTGAAGAGCCTGACTCTTCAATGGCTGAATCAAGGTCAAATCAAGTTCTTGATAAAATCCAAGGTCAAAGTTTGGCCAAATTAATTGCAAAACGTGATATTGCGCCAATTCATCACGAACCTTATTCGAGTTTTGATAAGGATGGCAGGTAGGATTTTTCACAACACATATGTTTCTTGATTTGTTATATAGGATAGGATTTACATAATTATCCCGGGGAAAAGAAAGACGATAACACGGCTTAATGATATGGCCAACCATGGCCTCTTCTCCGGTTACCCGTCCATATCGGGTATGAGATTAGTTAGTCAGTTACCGGTATTTGTTTCCGTAACCGACCAATAGTTATGGGAACCAGCCTGCGGCGGTGAGGATTCCAGCAATTCTCTGTCACTTTATTATCCCCATGCGATTCGAATGTGCAAAACCATGCAGGGTAATGATTATAGGTGCGAAGGGGATCATATTTCTAACACTTAGCATGAAGCGCCACAGTGCCAGGCCTTCGAATCTGAACGGTTTAATACCTCTTTATAAAATTAGAATTTTCGTTTTCATTCTTATTTCAACCATGTACCCTTTCCAAGCCAACCCCCCCCCCCCCCATTTTGAATTTCTCAGCAGTATTTCTTCGATTTCATTTTAATTCGTTATGGTCAGCATAGAGAGAATTTTCACATTTTTTAATTTTTTTTCTACTTCACACCTCCCAGCAATATTTACATTTTGATTAAATTTTTCAGATACATTGGAGAACACACTTCATTGCTGACTTCAGGAAAAATGTCAGGATTTCAAGCTGTACCAAAGCCTGATATACTGGAGCACATGAAGCCAGCAATAAAGGTATATGATTCTGTCATAATTTTACACTTAGGTCAGAGTGTTTTTTTCTGTGAATGTGCAAAATATTTAACATATTTTATACTCTTTCAGCTTGCATTACCACCGGGAGTTACAAATGATCATGTGAAAATATTGGCACGAGAACTTTTTCATGAAGTAATTGATGAGACTGCGTTAGAAATGGCTAAAGAAATGCATGAAGCTGCTACATGCACTGTCATTGGGAAAAATGTGATGGAAGAGGTACTCAATGATTTAATAACAGATACGGCAACTCAGATGAAAAAGTCTGTTCATGATGAAAAAGAGAAAGAACTGAAACAAAAGAGAGAAAGGGAAGAACAAAAACGAAAAGAAGAACTGCTGCGAAAAGAAGAACAAAGAAAAATAGCACTAAAAGAATTGGAAGAAAAACTGGAAAGAGAGAGAATCGCAAAAGAAGAAGAAGAAATGAAATTACAACAAACGGAAATCATCGCTACACAACTACAAACTGAGGTTGAAGATGATATAATAAATACTGTTGCAGAGGACACATATAAAGAAGTTCTTCGTGAGCATAGGATAGAACTTTTAGCCGAGGAGGAATTTGTTAAAATTACTGCTGACGTTACTTTTTCCATGCTGAAAAAATTATGCAACGACACTTATAAAGAAGATAAAAAGAAGCAATGCCATTCTATCTTTTGTGAAATTCAAACGAGAAAACTTGAAAGACTGTTTAACAAGTGGATCAAAGTAAAAGCTGTCAAGGTTAAATTTCAGAATATAACGACAACTTTTCCTAGTGTTCCTTACTCTAGGAAAATTGGTGATCAAGTGAAATTGTTATTGCCAAATCAGAAGCCGTTCTCATTGATTCGAAAGCGCAGCAGTTTTCCACTTGATAGCACAGCGGAAGCATCTCTACGATCACCCATGGACATAATGAGCTCAAGAAAGAGATGTAAAACATACTTCTCTGTGACAACAGAAAAATTATCGGAAATGTATAGAAAAGCATCTGAACCTTTGTTATTTTGTGACCTGTTGAATGATGCCGCAAGTGGAGAAAGTTTCTGGCAGGATGGGAGTCATTCTACAAAAGATGTTTTATGGAAGATAGCAGTTTATTTTCCTGAGACTAATGATGAAAGTGAGCTGCAGAATTGGGTAGAAACAGCTTTTTTAAAAGAAAACGAGAAAATTTGTTTATTTGAAGGAAACAAAAGTCCAAAAAGGGATGTCTGTTGCCGTCGCATCTCAAATAATAGTCAAAGAAGCGATTTAATGGGGACTTCAAGCATTGTACTTATTTTATCCAAGCCACCCACTCATCGAACAATGTATTGGACCCGAGCCCGTTCAAATCTTGAATTTCTAATATCTACTAAACCTTCCATACCCACTATTCCACTTGTGATTGTTTTACTAGATTGGGAACTCGACGAGGACGCTTTAGCCTATGAACTTGGGCTTCCCTTACTTGATTTTGCATTGTCAGATTGGGCATCATATAGTTTGCATAGAGGTCAAGAAAATGTATTGATGAACTATAATAAGTTGACATCGTGTGTTAAATTTTTGTTTCAACGTTCGCCTGATCGGCCAAGTTTAACCAGTGTCAATCTGCTTGACTTCTTTGAAAACACTCTTTCTTCAGAATATGTTACACCGTTATATCATCACATATCTAATAGGCAAAAATCAGGAATGTATCCACTAGATCCAGCTTCTCAGATTGATTTCTATAACTTTGCTATCGAATCTTTAGCTGGTGTGGCAAGCAGTGAGGAATTTAAAGAGATTTCGTGGCCTCCACCCGAATTTGTTGAACCCGGAAAAACAACTGAACTCCCCATACCTGGATGGAATTCAAATGAGAAATTATTACAACACTATGAAAGTATGCTGAGATGTAAAATACCGTGTTTTCCAACTATTGCTGATGATATCACAGAGAATGAAATTTTTGAAATTGTTGCAAAATATGCGGAAGATGTGTGTCCTAATTGTCCCACTTTATTATCTTCTTTGAAGCATGGCATCAACGCAGAACTCCAGAGGCTTAGTTATGAGGTTGATATTTTTAATGACAATGACGAGAGTGGAACTTTTTCTCTTTCAAAAATGTTTGACTGGCATAAAGTGATTGATTTTATTATCAGTCAGCATTTAACCAATCTTTTATATTATGGTGAACTGGGAAATATCGAGATAACTTTTCCGTCTGACATTTTGGACAGTGTGGAAAAACATCCGGGTTTTGATACCCTTTTCAGGGAAACACACTTTCAAACTTTAAATGAAATTGAGAATATGACGGAACCTAAGGCAATGCAACAAACAATTTGCGAAGTTGAAGATTTCAGCCAAAATGAAGTAATATCAAAGTGTGAAAAAAATACTAATGACTCGACCTCTTGGATAAAGAAAGAAAACAATATCACAAACACTGTAAAAGAGACTCAAGATTTACGGGATAAAGTAAAATATGAACAAAAAATAAATGCAGAATATGAGGAAAGACTAAAAGCCATATTGGAAGAAGGTGAAGCGTCTTTGGGAATGTTAGACTCCAGTACAGTCTCTGCGTCATTACTGTCATCACCAGATTTTTCCTTTATTTTTTAATTAATTTTACCTTACTGTTATCATGTTCAAATTTCTTATGTTCCTGAGTAAATTTTTCCTTGTGTATTTATTCTTGGTCTCCTAGATTTCAGGAATGTTTACCGGCATTTGGGTACTGCAGTCTTGAACAGAATTCGCTCCCTATATGGAAGTAAGTTGTTGCGTTAGTTGACAGACATTAGTTTTCTTTCATGCTTTCCAACAAAGCAACAGTTGACAACTTCGCTTTTGGATTCGGTGGGTATTTCATATTTATCCCAGGGTAGAGGAAAGCCATTGGGTCGACCGTGTTCATAACACTTGGTCGGGATCTTTATCACCAGCTTCAGATACAAATTAGCTTTTGTATGAACTCAGAACCTCGATTAATACAAGAGTTCCTAGGGGGCACATTTCTCATTTACCAAACAAACTATCTGAACATCTATTATAGACCTCTAAATTGGTCTCCACTAACAAACCCACATCTACCTATAAGCGCTGGCGGCTAATAGTGTTGAATTCCAGAATCAACATTTGTACAATTTTGTATGTGATTTATTTGCTGTTCCCCGCGCATTTCCAGTAAAGCTTCTCTCTCGGTGCTGTATATTTCAGAATTAACATTCGGACCATTTTATACACAATTCTGCTGCTGGCACCTTTCTAGTAAAGTTTCTCACTCATTTTGTTGCGATTTTTTTAACTGGCCTCTTCCATATTTAACTTGTATTGTAGGATATATAAGGATCGCTAATGCCTGACATTAAAATACACAAGTACAGTTTTAAAATATGTATTACCTATAGAACACAGTACACGATATATGAATAAATCAACGTGGCAGTATGGTGCGAGAGTTTGAAGAAGTTGAATTATCTAGTTGAAAGGATATTCTTTTTGCACATTTTGTGTTATAAGAATTACTTAAATCTCCTGTGGCAGTTCGCTTTGACACCGGACTGTTGCGAACCATTTCATTAATATATTGCAGTTGACTTCCTGGGCTACTAGAAAATTTATATTCAATACATCTGGGGGGTGAGGGTAGTCCACCTCGGAGTGGTGAAATATATAAATTATTTGATACCCGAACTGGAGAATCAAGATTGTTGGGAAAGGGAAAGCCCTTCGCTATTTTTGTACCATCACTTGCTTCTTTTTTCTGCTTGATGTATTCCTTGAAATAAGTTTTCATCTTCGGCAAAAACACTTTATTGTAAAAAGTGACAAGATCCCCTTTAACATCTTTGGAAGTAGTTTTGTTAACCTGTTCTGTGCTTTGTGATGGGCTTACGTCCACAAATTTTGATGTCGAAAATTTTCCCACTGGAGATGGTGTCAAACTTACGGACCTATGAATGTCTGGGTCGCTGTTTGGTAACATCTTGTAGCACTGAAAAATAATCTTGAATTCGAGTGGTTGGACAGTGGGCAAGGCTTTACAAACTGCATAGATAATGCACAGCAATAATTGGTCTAATTTTCTTCCGTACAAAATTTCATAACAATGGTTAGTGAAAGCGTGGTTGAATGTGTTCCACATATCTTGTAGAAAATTGGTGATACATAGCACATCACACAACTCTTTTAATAGCACATATGCATAATTATATGTCTCCAGAAATGCCGCCATAAGAATTGGTTTCCATTTTTTAGGTTTAGATTCCTGTATGTGCTTTGTATCTGGAACACTGGAAGACTTTATGTCGAGATCCTTTTTCAATTCACTTTCTGAAATTTCACATTTTTTACAGTTACTTTTAAACTTTTTCATTATATTTTGTTGAGAAAGTTCCTCCATAGCATTCTTAAGATCCTTAAATGAAGGCAAGAATGTTTTACATTCGTCGATTTTAGACCATATTGAAGAATCTGTGTTCCATATCACCATCTGCATTATGGAAGTGATAATAATTCGTGAGTACTCACTCAGTATTTTGAATGTTGCGTTAATTGAAAGCTTTTTTAAAAACTTTAGACAATCCAATGCTGAACCTTTAAAATGCTTTATCAATAATGTAAGACTAGCTCTGGGTGAAACATTATAGTCCATCAAAGTTAGAGTTACAGAGCATATTTGTAAAGTTGCTTCAAATTCTATGGCTAGACAGTTTGCACCATCTTTATATTTTCTTGCTACCAATTTCTGTGAAAGACAGGAATATAGTTGGATACATCTTTGTGCAATTTCTTCAACACTTTCAGTTACCAAAGTTAGATTTATTATACTTGGTAAACAACGGAGAAATTCTTGCCGTGCATTTTCAACCCTGATTTTGAGGTCGGCATCTTCTTCATTATCGCAAACACAGAGATTGAGAAATACCTTCACTTTCTTTCCATCCATACCGTACTGTAACCAAGTAAGGTGCGGTATCGTACAGGAGTGTTGAAACAGTGGTACAAAAATAATCAATACTATTAAACCAGAGACAATGAATAACAACAAGACGTCAAGCTGCCTTTGTTTATTTATTATAATTCCCGACGATTTGTTGATCACTCTCTGCCACCTAGTGGAGGTTTACAAGCGATTGTCTTCAGAGGTTGTTTGCGGTGGAAGTTGTTTCGAAGTTTTGCAGCATCGCCATAATAGTTATGAAAATATTCTATCCCTTATTTAATAATGTAATCAAGTGTATTTTTTTTTAGGATTTGTTGACCGCTATCTGCCACCTATTGTTATTGTTTCTCCCCTATTGTTATTGTTTCTGAGATCAGTAATCAGTAATTTATTTCTTCACCAAGCTGAAAGTACGAATTATACATACACAAATAAAGGAAAAATAAAAGACCGCATTCCAGGGTGAAAGGAGACGCCGAAAACCAATTCTGGTTATCGAGCGGCGGCACCCTCGGGGAAGTCTAACAAAAACGTGATAAATATAATTAAATCGAACAAAATATATTACTTAATAAATAAATAAAGAAACGCAATCGATGCGTCAAGGCGACCCGGTAAAAACCAAGCAATCGCCGTTTAAAAATAAGAAAATCGACTCCATGCACCACAGTCTAGGTAACCATGGAAATTATTAAGTGAACCAAACAGACTTGCAGTGTGGTCATGGCAGGTAAATAGTTCGGCTACGGTAAAGTGCAAACACAAGTCGATTGTGTGCATATAAGTGTCCAGATTGAAATAAAACTGGATGTTAAGAGTACACAAATTGTAAAAGTATAGAATACCGTACCAATCAAGTATGCAAATAACAAAATATTGACACTTTGAGGCAGAAACAAGCTAGTAGTGTAAAAGCTAAAATGTTGACCTGGACTAACAAGTGTTTTGATGCTGGAGTCAAAGATTCACATTACTAATTAATTTTGAACAAGCAGTTGAGCTCTCTCCATTGGCCATTTATTTTGTTCTATAGCATAAGATTTTCCTTAATAAGGCTGTTCACATTCTGATATCTGCATGCGCATGTTTCCTTTTTTTTCAATGTCGGGTTTCTGATATTCCACATGCGTGAACTTTGTTTTCTGTTTGGGTGGTGTGATTCTTTGTGAGGGTTGTAGACGGTATAATTTAACTCCTGTACCTAATATTGTAATTAGGTGACCAGTCGAGGTATATTTGGATTCTCCCCTACATTTTAACTTGCTGTAGTACTATATGCTGTGTCCTGCGTGTGTACAAAGTTTTTATCCTTGGTCGAATTTATTCTGTGATAGCATGCAAATGCGTAAGGGTTAGTGTGATGTTAATGACTAATGAAGATAATGGCATACATGTGTGTGGTTTGACCGACATCGAAAGGTTTTTGCATGGTTTGTGAACAATTTCTCTTGTGTCCCAACCACAGTCTCTTCTTTCTCAGGTCTTTCAACTAGCAGTCTAATGATATTTAATTAATATTAATCAATATTTACACAATTCAACAACTTCCACTCAAAAGGTGTAGGGTAGTTTTCTATTGATTCCTTATTTGCAATCATTGAATATTGTACTCGCAGATATATTTTTCGTCTTTCAGGACGTCATGATGATCAATTTAAATGCTATCTATGTCAACATGAAAGGTGTATACATCAACAAAACTTGCAGACTGATGAATCATCCGTGATGAATTTGAACTGACCACAGGGATCAACAACCTCAATTAAAGTTACTTGCCTATAATCCATGACCCTAGAAACCTTACTTGAACCTTAAACACCATATATATTCCCTTAACCAATTTTCCTACCTCTGTATCATACCGCCCTAATTAATTTTAATTATGATTACCGGTACTGTTATTGATTAATAGTATTTAAAATAATTTGGACGTTATTTGGCTTGTTGTGGCTTCTATTTGATGAGTGAAGCAGGTCTAGCCCACCTCTTCATACATCCAACTTGGCAATTCTGATTGGGCAATTTGGCATTAGGTGACTCCAATTATAATCAGCTTGACGATATCTTTTGAGGAATACTTTTCTATCCACAATACATTAACTCTTGTTGACTAATTCGGTATCCAATTTGGCAATCCTCATAAAATTATTAATTTGGTGTGGCAAAAGAATTTATTCATTTTTTTTATTTGTTTGTATATTTTCCTTCTTTTTACTTTCAAGTCTCGCTTTTTTCGCTTCCGACAGTATCATGTCTCGATGATTGTGTGTGTGTGTGTGTGTGTGCGTGCGTGCCTTAATTAGTTTTTTTTACTTTTGGGTGAGCGAACACGTACTACTTCTTTTATCAATACCTTTCCATCTAACATCTGTACGTTTCAAACCTTACTCTAGGTTTTGTTCGCTTTCCCGATTCTATAATCAGTTACTTTTGTTTTTATCTATTTTTTTATCGTCTATTGCTGATTATGGAGTCGAAATAAACTTATACTTATACTAGTGGAGGCTGGCCACAAACATGCGGTGGAAGTTGTTTCCAGTTTGATCTCTTTAAGTATGGGAAACAAGTATTGCTGTCCGGGATGTAATAGATGATCAACGCAAAAAAAGCATTGCCAAAATACCACTATGGAAAAATAAAACAGTACAGCGTAATACCGTCGAAGTTTTTAACTTCGGACAACAAATTTAAGCTGGCATATATCAACTAAAATGTGACGGTATTCATGCTCATGTCAATTTTTATTCTAGGATAGGATAGGATTTACATATTTATCCCGGGGGAGAGGAAAGCCGATAAGACGGCTTATCCATATGGCGAACCACGGCCTCTCGTCCGGTTACCATTCCAAGTCGGGTATGGGATTAGTTTTACTGTATTGTTTGTTTTCGGAAGCATGGACTTGGTGGTGGAGGAAGCCGTAACCGACCAGCGGTTACGTGAACCACCCAACGACGGCGAGGAGGAAATAAGTTCTTCATTTCCGGACAACGAACCTGGTGGATCGATAACTTCTGTAAAACACGCATTTAATATAGTACAAGTTGTACGTTAAGATATTCAATCATATTATTCAGAAATGAAAGACATAGTTAACCAAATACCACCAGCAAATTTTTTAATCGCGATGAAACTAACCTCCAAGACAACAAAGGAGAAAGCGACCAATTGTTTTGGATCGAACTCGAAGTAACAGATTAGAAAGGATTCAAGACTCTTCAAAAACTTCAAATTCCACGATGTTCTGCGAGCCAGCAGCTGTCAAATTCGGTTCATAACCCATTTGACCAAGTGTGTAATTAGTCAGACATTTTATTTACCAGTCTGAGTGCCGAGAAGTTTTTGCTATCAATTGACTTATATTTTTTTGTTGTGTATTTGTACTTTGATTAACAAAACAAAATAAACTCCCCCGCTCTCTCTAATGAGAATATTTATACATTTAATATTTAATGCACGACGAAAATAAAATTTATCTAGCCTCCCCGTTAGTCGTTGGGCCTCCCATATAATGATTCGCTTCTGGTTTAATTAATCTCACATCGTCACATGGTGGTACTATAGAGTAAAGTAATTACGGGTTAACAGTGTTGAGCTCATATGTCGTATATCTTTATCTGATACCGTATCTGAACGGGTCTGTGTGATTTGTTTTTATTAATCATTTTATTGTTATGCTGATTATGGAGGCGAAATAAACTTGTATTATACTTTTATTATGAATAATGTTACAACATGTTTGGTATTTAGACGTTTGAAATTAGGCTTAGGTCTGTAGGTTACGATATTCATTTTATTGCAACTTGAAAGTCAAATACCAGAATACTGAAACAAGGTACCGGTAACCACCGGTACAGATACCGTGATACATTTCTTACATCTGTACATTGCTATTTCCGTCAGCTGCATTGTGCTGTTGTGAAGCAAGCGGACATCCAACATGGCTGCGATTTTTGAATCGTATGAGCAACAGTTTTCATCATTAACTGCTGAAATAACAAGAAGATTGGGCTCTGTATCTTCATTATATGGGGGTATGTGATATAATATTTACCAGCGCTATCAAATAATGCTGTATTGGGTTTTTAGCTTCGGTAGAATTCATGATTCTGGTCGAACGAAAACGATGTGTCATTTTTTTGCTAAAATGTGATCTTTTTAGTCAAAAAATAAATAAGACTGTGCGATTGAATAAGATAACAGATTCAGAGATACCATAGAATCTGCCAGAAGCACAATACGACACAATTCAGCCATGATATAAACGATTGAAAATTTCATTTGTGTTTCAAAGTTGCAAGATATCCGAAGTTAGTCGTTTTTGCGATGCCTATTATTTCCTATGCAACTGTAATCTAATATCGTTAAAGGTTAGGACTGAATAAAGTAGAATACTTCATTTCCTGAATTATATTTTTGCCCTCATTATTCATTTCAGTTGACAAAAAGACTGTGATAAGCTCAATAGAAAGACAACTTGATGAAGCCCAGGAATTGGTAAGAATATTTGCATTTGCTACGATGCAGAGTTAGGCACGTGGAGGCATAGTGTAACAAGTACAGTTTCTCTCCTACAAAAATAATGTTGATATATTTAAGTGAATTTTGACTGCATCTTAATTAGCTTTGGTCTACTGTCAGACTGTAGGAATGAAGTATGACTTATGTGATTAATTTCTTTTAAAAGAATGATATCATATTAATTTTTCAACAAACCTATGTGAAAAATAGCAGGAAAGATACAGGGCTTAAAATTAAGTTTCAAATGTGATCTCTAACCCCCTTTTCTACCAAGGGCTTATCTGTTCGGACAAATGTCATCAATTTTCATTTAAAAGTAATGGCGGATCGTATCAAAATCATCTAACCCAATTGTCATCACCATATGAGTTCATTCCCTCGTTGACTGCCAATGTCTATTTCATATTTTATAATTTGATGTAAGAAATATTGAATTCTTCTGAATAATTTTAAGAAAGTGTTTTGTTTTTGTCAATTGTCTCAAAGTCGATATTATTTTTTGTCAGTTGGAACAAATGGATTTAGAAGTTCGAGATATGCCCAGTGCTGAAAGAGGAAAACTAATGAGTCGTGTGAAAAGTTATCAAACAGAATATACAAATTTGGAATCTCAGTTGGTGGGTGCTATTTGTTTGCATATTTTAAACCAGTTTTTCTGATCAATGTGTGGGTACTAATCCCTTCCAAGATTCATCACACGCACGCACACACACACGCTGATTCATTTTTTATTTATATTGCAGCTAACAAAAGGCAACCCTAAATATTTAACAATATTTTTCATAATGCCATCTACTTCCTGACTTGTTAGCTGAAAATAAGCATTTTGAGAAAGTGTGATGCTTCATTTGTCAAAATCCTAAAACTGATTTTCTGAATTATTGATGTTTGTTGGAGCCCAGCATGGCAGTCATGCACTGATATACATATTATTTTCTTTTTTGGCAGTTTCGAAGATAGGTTAGTAATTATAGTGTATGGATAACATAAGTGGACATAGTCGATAAATATTTTATTCTCTTGTTGTATTTTTGGTTGTACTTTCATTAAATAATTCTCAAATGATACTTTTTTTGATTTTTGATAAAATAACATCAAACAACTCAATATATTGAGTAATAAAGTATCAATGACAAATAAAACAATATAAAATAAAATTACCAACGAATCCCCAATTTTTCAAGGTGTTCTTTAGCATGCTGTTTGTATTTTGGCGGTTTTGTTTAAAAAGAGCGTACTGAATAGTTTTTCTGTTTCATTCTGATAATTTGTTACAGAATATTTCATCCAATATCGATGGATAAATTATGTACACGAATTCTTCTGAAATAAAGAATCCAAGAAATTAAGTTCAAACAAATATAATAAAGTATATTTGTGTTATTATCTTGAGATTATGTTTGATGCAAAGGTGTGATAATTAATGTTTAGACGGTCTGCTCTATAGAAGTAATCCCAGATTACAGCAGCCAATATATTCCAACCTTTATTTATTCATATACATATTGTTACAGAAAAAGCACAAAACTTCAGCAAAAGATGCCGCAAAAATGAGGGAAGAGTTGTTAGAATATGATGATGGTTCAACGAATGACCAGGTGATTAAATTTATTTTCATTTTCTTTTCAAATATTTGTATGACTCACAAAATAATCAGCTTGGACATATCTCCTAAATCCCTATTTAGAAATAGAATTAACGTTGTAAAAAAAAATATGAATATTAACGCTATTTACATGATAAATAAGATCAGGGACATTTTTATTTAAATGTTGGGCATCTTAGTTTTAAAATATCTTTATTTTTTACAAATTTCAATGAATACCCTGATAGTAATAATAATGTAATGACTGGAACATTACACTATTTTATCAATGCAATCACCATGGATATAGAATATCCAAATCATTGTGTAATATAGATTGATCGTTAAATCCAATTGGTTGCTATTGGTTTATTTTAAGTGTAGGAAATTAGCACAACATCTGGTATCTAATGGGAACCAAAATTATGAATGGCTGGTGATTTAAAAAAAATATGTATATTGAGTTTCGGTTGGATAATCCTGGGTGAATACTCTGGACAATGTTAAAGGCTTTCAAACTCACAAAAGGGTGACACCTAAAAAAAGCTGTTTTGAGAAAGTGAGAAAAACGTATAATTTTTTATTTTTGAACTCTGAAACATCCTTCAAACTATGATTGGATGCCAGCTTAAACAGCACCTATTTCTCTGTAATATTTCCGAATAATTTTTTTTTTCAAAATTTCAACATTTTGAACATTCGAATCATATATATGGTTTGCATCATAGATAGATGAATAGGTTGACTATTGATTTTATAATATACCTGAGTAGACTGATATCTACATAGAAGCATGTATTTATATTATTTCGCTGAATTCGAATTTTTTTTTTATCTTGTTTTGATTTGGTCTTATTACTTTCTGCCATTTCACCATGAAGCTGACTGTTTTCCATTATATTTGACTATATTCAAATCATATATATGTTGAATGGTAGAATATTTTTGTAATGGAATTTCCTCAGTGTTGATATCTCCCTACTCCCTTTTCATTATTTCTTTGTTGTTTATTAACATATGGATTTTCGTTATTGATTATAAGTACGTCAATGTGGATTTGTGTTATCAACCGCTTTATGAATAATTCACATGCTGGAATCCATTATTAAAGATTTTTAATGTAATAATTGTGCACCACCTGCCTCCCAGAATGCGGTTAAATATGTTTTGTACTAATTGCATTTATAATGAATTTGTCATATTTTTCTCATATAGTCTGTTAGAATAGATCATGTTGTGAGCACAGCAATCCAATTATTCCAATATTTGGAATTATTATTTGAATAAATATCCGTTCTTACCAATCAACGATTTATGGAACAAATTCTTTGACCCACCACCGCAAAACTTGAAAAAGCTGTTTTGAGAAAATGTTTCAAACTTTTTTTTGGATTTTTGTTCTTATTGAAATTCTTTGTTGAATATCACTCCAAATTATGATTAGACTGGATGCCAGTTTGAAGAGCACTCATTTTTCATATTATTTTCAAAATATTTTTATTTTTGGAAATTTCAACATTCTCCCTCTTTATCATGAGACCTCAACTCATTTTTTTCTTGAAAACTAAACATAAAATATAAAAAAAATTGAAATTCAACCATATATAAAGATTGAAATGATTTAAAAACTATTTTTACTTAAAGATACAATTTACGATAGAAACGAAAAATTTATTATTTTCGACCGTGGTGCATTCTATACATTTGTTTGAGTGAGTTTGTGTATCAGTGTTTCACAAAGTTGCTGTTCAAAATTCATTGATCAATTTTTAAATGTTGAAATATTTTATTAATTTTGACAGAGAACAAGATTATTAGACAACACAGAAAGATTAGAACGAAGTACTCGACGATTGGAAGCAGGCTACAGAATCGCCGTAGAAACGGAAAAAATCGGTCAAGACGTTATTGATAATTTACACAGAGACAGAGAAACGATAGGACGAACACGGACAAGGGTAAGCAATTTGTTTATTTCTTATCGAATCAAATATGGGTACTCCCGAAGTATGTGAATTGTGAACCAAGACGGAACGTAGTATGTGTACCAGGTTTGGGTCAGGCCATAATTTTACACCGATTTTTCCTATTTTAGTTCTATTACGAGTTCGGAGACTAGCCAAGTGACTCCTGTAATATTTGTACATGAAATTATGGCCTAACCCTTACCTGGTACACATACTACGTTCCTGTGTCCACCATCTTGGTTCACATACTTTGGGAATCCCCAAATAGAAAGGAAGGGCTTATTTGATATAGGCTATGTAATTTTGCATTTTTTTAATCTTTTCTAATTTTTCAGTCTTTAATCATAAAACTGCAATTCCATTATGAATAATTATAGATTTATAATTTTGAATCTCACGCATATTCGATATTGCTTTTCACTTCCCACTATATTTGATATTATTTGCTTGTACTACCCATACATTTTTCATGTAAATATTATACATAAAAACATTTTTCTGTCATCAATATACGATCTTGGTGTAATATTGAAAAGTTCAGACGAAATCCCTTTGGGACCTTGGCTTATGTAATTTACAATAATGCTGCTATGGTGTATTTGTGGTGTGTAAGCTTGAGGATTAGTTTTGTTCCAAATTACCTTGAACACAAGAAACAGCAATGTTAGAGTTCGAAATGCAAATTAATCAAATTGTAGACTTATTTAACCAGCCCAAAGAAGCTAATGCAATAGGTGTAGCAATTTATATGTGAATACGTAACCTTTCAATTCATAATAACGTTGTCTAATTTGTTCCATGCTTCTTTATTTCAATTTAGTTTTTTTAATATCCAGCATTATTTTTAATTTGGTTTTCTCTTTTGTCATAAATTTGAAATATTCTATCTCAATATTTATTAAATTATTACACACATTTTAGATTTGGGATTATTAAGAAATTACAACATATTGAAAAAAGTATGATGTTTTATGTGAAGACGTGTTTTGAAGAATTAAATTTTGGTTGAATTTTTTCTCTTTATGTTTTGGCATTCATCTGATAAAATTCTAATTTGGTTATTTTAGTGAAATTGAGAAATCATATGAAATAATTTAACAATCAGTTATCTTTAATCAAAATGGACATTTTCGTTGCGGTAATATTAGTATCAGCCTATCAGGTATCTTGTAATGGAGACAAAAAAAAGTCAAAAGATATCCTTTTTATTTATTTACAGTTACGCGAAGGGGATGATCATCTAGGAAAAAGTTCTAGGATTTTAAACTCTATGACAAGGAGGTCAGTGCTTTTTGTTTTTTAATAATGCCTCTGTTATAATAATATAGATGTTTAAGTAAAATTAGGAAACTCCTAAATGTTGCAGTCTTGCAGAGTACTGATTTATGTAAAATTTCAGGAAGTAAATTTCTGATCCAGACTAGAGATGTACCGATGTATCGGATATCGGTATCGGCAATATCGGCCATTTTTTCGGTATCGGCCATGTATCGGTATCGGTTAGATTAAGGCCGATATTACCGATATATTTACCTTTTTGATATGGTCCAGAATGTTTTAAAAGATCAGTTGGAATACTACTTTTTAATTTATTTTTGTCTGGAGAGATCGTGAGCTATGAGCCATACATGTCCCCACCCCTGCGAGAGAATAGGATTCACGTGTTTTTAGCTATTTATCAGCTAAACTAGCTCAACTAATTTGGCTATTTTCGCTGTCAAATTTTGATATTCACATTTTTAATATTACATAGTTTTTATGAAGAAATATATCAACACAACACATAACAAAAAGCAACTAGGCGCCCAGTTTTAAATCATACAGTGGAATTGGGGTCCTTCCTTATTAACGGCACATGGACTTTTGGCACGGGTATAAATTCTGACTGTTTGTCGTCAAGTACGAGTGTCATTTAGTCCGTCGACATCGATAAACTAAATTCCGACACAATTATCCCACTACACAGGTATTAATTTTAATTCTGCTTAACTACACGATTTCTTTATAGATATATTGACTTGACCGCCTAGCCCTAGACTGTCTCAAAATATAGGATAGCAATTGTAAAATATTATAAAATAGTGAAGTAAAAAAACATCCTCAACGGTTATCGGTGGGCCTTCTTTTTGTCGGTGCTGATTGATATTCTTTCATGTTGGCTCTGACTTATTGCGTCGACGATTACGATTAGCCACTAAATTAAATATTTGTAAAATGCTTTTAATTTTAACGTAGGACGGCGGCGCTAGAATGTGTGGGTGATATTCGATATTCTTTTAAACACGAATAACGATATTCGAAGCTCGCGATATTAACATTAAATTCAAATTGGACATCCCGGCTTATGAGTTTTCTAATTGAACACCGAGATTACTAGCGTTGCTGTACAATGTATCTTAATCAGTTACAGCATATGGATACCAAACATTAATTTCATATTATGTGATATATATATCTTTTTTTTCGATCTGAAATAATGTGTACTATGAAAAACGCTTAAAGACCTTTGTTTTAACCCGTCTGCCCTACACAGCATACCTAATTAAGTAATAATTACAGAGTATCGATATCGAAATATCGGTAATATCGGCCTTTTTGTAGTATCGGTATCGGTATCGGCGTTTTTAGCAGGTATCAAATCGGTATCGGTATCGGCCTCAAAAGTGGTATCGGTACATCTCTAATCCAGACCACAAAGCCCCGATCGTATCTGATATTACCTTATCTTATCAATAGTGTACTGTGTATACAAGTTCGCACAAAGCAAAAACCCTACTCATCTGCAATTCAATCATACCAAAGAATTCAAGGCTATATAATTGCATAATTAAAAATATGTTTATTATTTTAAAATAAAATAAAGTAAAAACCACACCATTTTTTTTGATTCTTGTATTAGTAATTTGGTGTCCATATTCTTAAGATTTTTTTTAGTTTTCATGGAATAGATTTTGTTGATGGTTGTGTTTAATTACAAAAGGCTCTTCACAAATAGTCATTGCTAGAAAATGAATGAACTACTATAGTTTGGAAGGACCAGCATTGCCTACGCAGTTTGTTACACCCTGGGTAACTAAGATGGTGGCCATGAGATTTGAACCAAGATTTTAACTTGCAAATTCATTGCTATCATATTTGAGTCTAATAGTAATACTTTAATCATTTGACAACTTTGCCCAAAATTTTATTCTAGGAAATCATTGCATCATTTTATTCAGAAGCCAAACTTGTTATCCAGTCATATTTTCTAATATGTTTCGTTCATGTTATTTCTTTTTTCTTGCAGAATCATCCAAAACAGACTGATAACTTTTGGAGTTGTTATATTTATGTTGATTGTTATAATTGTTGTCATATATTTTGTCGCTACAAAGCATAAATGAAAACGAGATTTTTCACAAGTGTTTTAGTCCCCTTGTTTTACTGGATAGAGGAAGAATCTGCTTTCCGACAGGTATACTGGAATATCAATATTCATGTACCAGTGCTGTAAATCATGGGAAGCTTGTGTTATTGAATCGGTATCTGCGTATTCTGTCTTCTGTGTTTGGTTTTCACTGTTGTACTGTTGACCATATACCGGGTACTATAAAAATTGGAGTAATATAATTAATTTTCTATTGAATTGTTTCTGTGTGGATTGTTAGTTTAATCTCAGTATCAGAAGAAATATACAATTCTGCAGGTGGCATTAAATTTATATCATTGATTCAAATTTTTGTAGCTGCAAATGCTTTGTTCTCAATTGGTTTCTATGTTTAGCTATGAATTCTCCTGCACAAATAGAATTAAATAGCTTTTTTTGTTATCATATGTCATGATTCATACTTTTAATTGTTGAACATCACCAAAATTTTCTCCGTTTGTTCACAAAATACATTGGGTGGGCTTTATACTTGATAACTTCTTGAAAGTACCATTTTTATGTATTAATAAAATATTTATGTGTTTACACATTCACCATTAATATATCACCTTCAAAGTTAAGTTTTTTTTGTATTTTTTGGGGAATATTAGCCTAATTTATATGTTGTGCAAGGTGTCACAAGTCACCAGTTTAGTGGTAGAAAGGTGTATTTCATTCGTGTTTTTTTATTTGACCATATCATTTCAAATTTTGTCATGTCAAAACTTTTGATAGATTATGAGGCCCATACACAGTATTTAGCTGATATCCCAGTGATACCTATTTCAACTATGTGTTGCATTGTATGATTTTTTCAACTAAACATATTTCTCTAAAAAATTGGTAAACAGTGTGATCAATCCGATGAAACCAAGTCTCCAATGAATGTTCTTACTTTCAGCACTTACAAGGCTTTCATGAATTGTACGTAAATAATTCGGAAACCTAGTCACCATTTCACTTCACAGTGTACTTTGTAACCACCACTTTATTTTTCTTTCAATGGTCCAACATACGTACTTTCTATTTTGAATTTTTTTTCATTGAACTATTGTGTTTGACTTATTTTTAGATGTGTAAGCATTGAAGTGAATACAAGCGCTTAGTCAGATACTTACATTCGATTCTATCTTTCAATCATTGTCCTGTGATCGATTTTGCAAAACACTTGTTTGTACGTTTGCAAACCAGGGTTTCCTGTTGCTTTGTCGAAGCGGTTATTTCCACAAACACTAGCCATACGGAAAATAGTTGAAGCCTTGGCCGACCATTTGCAGTGATATCTTCGCAACTCGCTGTTTAACCATAAGACATAAAAACCTGATAAGACAACGATATCACAAGATGATCCAATACTCCTTGTCCTGTCACAAGAGTCCAGACCTAGAAATATATTGCGGACTTCCAAGTTTTTTTAAGCCATGACAATGGAATATTAGTGTTAAACCGTTTTGGGCTCAATGATATTAAGACTGCATCGCCATGTTCTCAACGTGACTTGCAATGGCAGCGTCGTAATATGTTTCAACTTGATTTATGGCGGTTTATATATAACTTATGCGTGCAATATAGTTACATTACAAGTCCAATTTGATCGAATCTGGTGAAGTTCACAATTTTATTTTCAATAGGTCCTCTTTACGTTTTTATCGCCGTATTTTTTGCATCTATCATTTTTGTTCGAATGTTTATTTATTTGATATATTGTGTGCGTTCAATGATATGGAATCATTATTTGAAATGGTATTTAGATTGGAGGTTGGGGATCAGTGATGAGATTCAGAATTTCTAGAACTGGTCGTTTGTATCGAACTCGCTACCATGGCTCTATACGTCATATTTACCAATGTATGTCACTACGTTAGCTCATTCCAATATTGACTTTGCGCGAACACCTTGAATTTCCCATTGGTTAGAATTCTCGTGTTAAAGCCAAGGCCAACGAAGACTCGTTTTAAACTTAAACTTATGGCTCAGGGAAGGAAAGGCCTTTGGCACAACTCTGAACAGGATGGATGGTGTTATTTGGGCAATCAAACTGATTTGCAAAGTTGTTGCGCCGTATGGACTTTTAAAAATTGTTTCGTACTAGTATGGGTTGTTGAAAATAACGACTCTAATGGTATAATTTCAATTGGGAAGAAAACGCAAGGAATAGCATTTGTAAGCCCTTGTTGATTTCAAAGCGCAAATTTCGTTTCCCATTCTGCAATTTTATCCTGAGTTCAGAGCTCAATTTAAAAATTCGACTATGGCTTTTTTCCTCCAATCAAGCCCCTTTCCGTTAATACGACTTGTTTGTTGCATAACAGACAATAAAGGCTGTCCAAAATGGAATATTTTCGCCGAATCGAACCGAATATTACTGCGCAATCCTAAATATGTCTCTATTATACAATAAGCGCCTGTCCTTTCTGTGTTGTGGTAAAGTTTGTGCAGTTACATCAGACTTACTGCTGGTATTTTGCAATACCATGTTTTCAGATTCATGAAAGGAGATCAAACGCTTGTATGAACTGGTCAACAAAATGGAAAACTCCAAAATTAGGGGTTCGAAAACTGTTGAGAGTAAAAATTGCACAATTCAAAAATTGCACTCTCAATTCTAATGGATTCAGTTTTAATATGACATGTAAAGCCTGTAGATGCTATTTTAATCCTATTTTCCCTAGTCTTATGTTTTTTAATAGAATTTTCAGCAAAATGATAACAATAATATAGATAAAACTGTTGCTCAAATTCAAAATTGCATTCAACAAATTTGAAGCTAGTTTGATGACAATATTGTTTGGTGACTATAATATTGTTAGTGTACAACAGCCATCAAAATGCAGGAGTGCAATTATTTGTCTTGGTAAATAGATAGATAATATAGTATTGCCATCATAAAAGATTACAAATTCCACTGAAAAAAGGTATTGTCATCATAAGGTTCAGCTTTGAGCTGATTGTACAATGTTCCTATGATAACTAACTCAATATCTTCAAATCGATTCTATTTATAGAACTATCGTTTTCTAACATTATAAATTGTCTTTGTCTCTCAAAAACGTCATTACAACTTTTAAGTTATGATGACCATGCATGAAATGACTAATCACGTGCCACCAGGCATAAGGAATGACGTGCTATCGCAAAATGAAGGCGAGAGAAATATTGGGAAACCAATTAAGCCAGGAGCGAGAGTGGTCTATGGTCGAAGCGCCTCCGCTTGCCCCATGAAAAACGTCCTGCAAAGGTGGTTTCAAGCTTTTTCGCTTTATGTACCTAATTTTAGCGTGTCGAAAATTAGCCGAAAAACGATTCGAATAATTTGCGATTCGATTTCGAATATTCGGTTCGCTTGGATAGCCCTTACATACAATATTATCTTCAAATAAGAGAATGCTAGCGTCACAGAATACCAACTTTTTGATCTTATTCCAAATGAGATTTTACTTTATGGCAGGTATCTCGGAGGAAAATAATTTTTTAGGAGACTTATCCTACTTTATATATACCCCGCCAATAGCTTCTGTGTTTCGTCCCTCTACGTCTCTGGGATGACGTCACAATGTTACCAAAGTTTGATGCCCTCCCTATTCAGGTCTGTGAAGATAAGCTTACGAAGTAGAAAACATTTTAGAGTTATTTATTATTATACTTGAAGAAAAAAGAGGTTTACTCAATATAAGTTAGCCTAGTTATAATTAACAGTTATCAATATGATGCAATTATTTAATAGCTCATCATTGTGACGTCACGAATCAAAATTGTAATAAACTTAACAACAATAAGTTGAAGACGATTGGTATTCAGCTCCGAAAAATATCGTCAATTTTCGCATTGATGCTCACATATCACACATATAACTTTACAAAACATTTTCTAATATCGGCGAACCACTCCTAAACGTGCGAAATCGAAGGTAGTTTCGTGGTACACGAGTTGAATGTTCGCGATTCTGAGATATTTTTTCGGAGCTGTTAGAGGAATGAAATAAGAAATCACATTTAACATGAAGAAATTTCTAAAGAGTAACAAAAGTATTATAAAAACGACAGTTATAAACAGACCAGCACATCAAAAAAGTAAAGCATAAAGACGAATTGCTGTACGTAAAAGCATCACCGACTCGAAATCTTCTGCATCTCAAAGACTTGACTAAAAAGATATTGCGAGTCGTCATTTGTTACCGGCATAAATGGAAGAGGCGACTGTTGCCACATTTTGAATATCTTTGGTAAAAACCTCTTTTGGGAGAGATTCCGCAAAGATTAGTCCCGAAAGTTAATTGGATCGCAAAATGATAATGCTTGCCTTCAATGACGCCAGTAGGATACCACATCATGACCAGGTCAATATTGCTCTAATAAGATATTTTGTAGGTCAGAAGACATGTATACTTTTGTTTATCATATGCACCTCCGCCATGTTTGACTACATAGACATTTGATTGCATAGCCTGCGGTACATTGTATTCGATATTGGATTTCGAGTTTGGTTACAGTCTAGGTAGAAATTATTGCTGAATCGCAGCGCTAGGGTGATATAGCATTTTATTAGTGTAGTAGCACCTCGTCAGACAAATTGTTAATTAGACATTCCAAATGTCCATGGGTCTAAAATTAGATAATTATGATTGAAAACTGGGGTACAACATATGGAACGGCCTGTTTGAACTGAATTTTGGAGCAAAATCATATTTAATATATCAGAGGTTGTGAACAAATTTAAACATACATTACAAGTTCACTTTAACATCTGAAACGCATTCTGATTCGTTTTCTCGAATCCCTAATTGCCTGAATATAATCCGAAAGTATGGGTATTTATGTAAACTAATAGAAAGATAATATATGAATAACTCCATCATTTCGATTCATAGCAGAAGTAGCAGAAATAGATGATTCAGAAATGTTTCTCATTTCTTGTTCGTGTTCTTTACATTTTTGTACCAACTGTTGTAATTTTCTCTGTTTCCCAATGTTCCCGATTTGATATGCATCCGTCCAACATTGGTTTTAATCCATCTGACACTTTAGCCAAGCCCTGAATAAAAACAAAATTTCGTTTTTATCAGATCATTCATTGCTGTGACCTGGTGTCCAGAAGAATTCTGAAATTTCGTTCTTTTAGGCCTACAAGAAATAAACGGACTGAACGTTAGATATTGAAGAATAGTAAATTTCATTTTAATTACGCAGCGTTTCATTTAAACTATACCTACGTTGCTTTAAATTCATTACCAAATATGCTTCATTGTTATACTTGTAAATTCTCAACAGATGGATGAAAAAGTATGGGATTTTGGAAGTGTCAAATCTTAGTTTACTGAAATGGTTTATTTACTGCATGGATCACTGCTTAACTGTGCCGTTATGGCACGTATACATATACTTTTTTTTACAGCCTTAGGAGCTATTGTGATACATTTTGTAATACAATATGACTGGTCAAGAAGCCACAGATAGTCCTATATTATATTATGTAGAATTCTTGTCGCTAGAATAGTTTGCCCATGTATACATCACGACGTTCGACTTGTATGAATGTGTCTACTAGTCTTCTTAAAAGTCAGTAAATAAGTTTCATGATACCTCATATAATGGAACACAAATGGCGTTTATAAATCCAATTTGCATTGTTGGCAGTTCTTCAGCTTGCTTGCGGTTTCATCATATCAACAGGTTCTAAGTGAAGTTGCCTCTTTTCTATGTCTCCTTGGTCGAAAAATTCTTCAGCCACCAATCTGGCAACCTAGCAGAAGCAACGAAGCAAAAAAAAATTACCTTTGCGCTCAATTGCATAAAACTAGAATTTGAATAATTACATGTTGAACACGCGGCCAAATATGAATCCCCGCTAAGCCAAATTGTCAAATATGCTCATTGAAATTCGGATTCATATTTAGACTAATTACTAACTGAGTATGCTTTTGCACTCAAAAGTTGAAAATGCTATGAAAATAACGTGTCGGTGTTGGAACGTTCCCACAACTTTGGCGTGTATATTAGTCTTGGAGAGAATTGTTTTTCTACAACGTTTGATATCAAACTCGCGATTTCACATCGCACGGAGATCACATCATCATGAAATTGATTGCTGGAAAAAGTTGCACCAGGAATTGGTGGCAACACCGACTCGTACACTGCTGTAGTGTAATTGCTTAGATCAATTGTAAATCAGCATGCAAAGCAATAGCACAAAGATTAACTCGGAAAACAAAAACAAACATGCAACCGATCAGCAAGCAAATATATAAAATGTCGAATCGAAGTTTTCGTCAAACATATCCGGACGTGCGTATCTAAATCAAAATACAGTTATTGAAATCAAAATCAATTGTGACAACGTATTTATCGGTTTGCGATGCATTAAATCGGGTGGATTTATTATGTGACTGATCACAGATAATTTACATTTGCGCTTATCGAAGGCGCTTGGGTCGTCATCGAAGACGAGCATAATTATGGTCAATTTGGAAGTTGG
This sequence comes from Styela clava, assembly GCF_013122585.1. NCBI lineage: Eukaryota > Metazoa > Chordata > Ascidiacea > Stolidobranchia > Styelidae > Styela > Styela clava. The sequence goes on from NW_024102841.1 coordinate 10,613,395, forward strand.
AAAAATATTGCACTTGGTCTTTTTTATATATATGATTGTGTCGAATTTAGTAAATATTTAATATTGAGTTGTTCGGTTGCTATATTTGCTGCTTCAATGCAGCTACAAGGTGTCGTTGACTGGATGACTCTTTCGCGACCCTTCGTCTATTGCAACAAGCCGGTATCCGTTTTTGTAATTTGTTATATATATGCCTTTTTTAATTTTTCTTATATATCGTATATTGGTTTTGCATGACGAAAATAAATATCTGAATATGAATCTGGTCGATGCTCGCTTGTTTTTCACGCGTCATTCTAAAATTCATATCATACCGAATAAAGATGGGTATGATGCGCTTTATGACCAAATAACTACTGGATTTTCATTAACGCTACTAGGAGATGAGATGTAGGAGGTTATACCAAAATTTTGAAAATATTTTATACCCATGACCAATGATTTAATATGAGTCGCAAAAGTGGAAATATTACTAATATTACAATTGTCTTTTCAGAGGATCTGGAAACTTTAATTTACAGACATTTTTCATACAAGCTTTTCTCAAAGATACTGCGCTGCGCTATGTACTTATTAAGTTTTTTGACCGCTTGAAGTAATGCGCAACTCAACGATGTCATTCATCAGGCGTGTACAATAAAAATATAAATTTGTGGAACGCACGTTACAGCGACACTCTTTCTACGCATATGAGTGTCATTTGTTGCCCCAATGTATACAAGTCGTAAACGTGATCGTGATCTTGTAAGTGTCATTAAACTTTCCGTTGGGCGTATATACAAACTGTTTAGGTGAGCAATAATTTCTACGACCTTTACCCGTATAAGAGAAGAATCAGACGGACGAAAAGCGACAGGAGAATGGTGCTTTAAATGTACAAACATGCTTTGGATTTACATTGCTAAACGAACAACAAGAACTTGTACAACACAACGCAAACGAGACTTTTATGTATGATCGACCACCAATGCGCATTGCATATCTGGATGACAATGATAGTGGGTCATGTGAGTGGCCAAGGGGGCTAAATGTTTAGATACTAGATTCTTCATCGAATCAAAAATAGGATCCCGAAACCCAACCCAAAAACTTATTTGAAAGAAACCCCAAAGAGGCTTAAAAGTATATCGGTAAAACCAATGATTCAGAATTTTAAACAAAATTTCAGTTCTTTTATTCTATAAACTCAAGTATTTGACACAGCCTACAACTTTTCATCCAGATATTCATTGCGGATATTGGTCACAACAGACATGCGTATATCGTTTTAGCGCAATTGTTAAAAGAAAAGAAAATAAGGAAACGAAGATTGCGATTGCTTATCCATACGGCCATACGCGGTCCTACGCAGAGCGATCAAATATGCGATGCATTAGCGCAGCAAGCAAATCTATATACACAATGCAATGATGAATAATTATTGGTATTATAGGTTGCCCGGGCAAATTAAAGTGCTAGTCAATTGGTTAGTAAGAGCTAATCCTGACTTTCAAGTTATCAGATGACCAAAATTGGAAAATTCGTCAGATTGTTATTTACTTGACCCAACAGGGTACCCAGTGGAAAATTTTTGATTATTCCGCGCTAGGTATATCTTTTCACACTGAGTGTGTGGAGTTGTTTTGATATAATTATCGGCCAAATATGGACAACTGAAACTATATAGTCAGGGTGTGAAAGATCGAAGTTGGCGGAGGAATACTTCATTGTTTTTTTTACTTGTACCATTTATACCTTGCTTTGTATAATCCACGGCTTTGAAATTGCCGAAATATCTGTGCCAGTCATGATCATGCCCCTGCCATAATATGCAAGACATGGGCAAAAAATTAAAATAGATTGCGAAAAAAGTCAAAAATGATGAAGGCGTTGCAACTAAGATGAAAAATTTGGCGTGTGATGACGTCACAAAGGATAATATTGATTGCGTCATGACTACTGTCCTTCAATTGCAAACAGTCGAATTAAGACTTGCCACAACGGAAACAAGCGTTTCGAGGATGCCGTAAAATTTATTTCCGCCGGAATAAAAATACCTTTCATGGGTCATAGTAGCCTCAATAACACCAGAACTTTGGTCAATTTTAAATTAAGCGATCAATTCGATCATTAATGTGAAATGAAATCAGAAATATTCATATAAATACGCGAGAAAAATTACTGCTGTCGAAAGCCGCCTTGGTTACTATTTGATGCTGCGTCGTAAGTAAGGATTGATTAGTGTCAGTGATTATAACACCAATTCAAATTATTCGTTTTGTGATTTCGCCAACGATTCATAAGTATAAATCTTTTCAATGAGTTAGTAATTTACAGGTATGAAAGAATTGCGCAGAACCACGTAACGCATGAAAGTTTCCTGTGCAAATTCGCTTTAAGAATTTATTCTATACTGTCGCGTGCAGCAACTACATATTTGAGAAATTATGCTGGTAACAATTCGTTTTCAACATTAATCGTATAGTATATATAAACGCCTTGTACATACTCCAGGAATGTATTTTTATTGAAAATGATCGTTTTTGTAAATAAGCTCTGACTGCTACGATATTTTTTTTTAAGTTTTTTTTGTAAAAAGGTATCGAATTTTTGAACCTTGTCTTTAACTGGAGTTGTAATCTATCTATGCAGGGTTTGTGGTAATATTCCGTCGCAATTATGTATTATTGTAGTAGAATATACAGCCACAGCGAGCAGAACAGAGAGTTACAACCTGCGCTTGCATATGTATTACAATATCATAATAATAATTTTGATTGCGTGACATAGGACTACCGTGCACTTGCATATATAAGAGTTATATATATATAAGTAAAAAAAAAATTGATGACGTATAGCATGACGCAATCACGGAGTTGCAACTACCTTTTTCTGGACATTCCATGGTTTTGTTATGGCAGCTATATCGCATCCTGTTATCAAGATACCCCTGTTATAGTGGAATGACTTGTTAGAAAAATATTTTAATAATACCTATAGTGTAATTGTCGAAGTAAACAACAAAAATAAGAAAATATTGTTTGACTAAACAACAAAACTGCTTTTTGATATATTTTGAGAGAATCTAGCATAGAGTATATATATGTCGTAAAGGCCTGTACATTATATATCAGGAAATTCTGAGTGAGTGCATGTAACAGTAGACAGATTTGAGATTAGTGTTGGAGAGGCGGCTGGGGCAAAGGAGGGAATGGGGTACAGAAGGAGTAAAGCGAGAGTGAGTGGTCGAGTGGGTGGAGCACTAAATCTTACCTCAACAGCGTTCGGTGCTCTTCATTGTTTTTCCAATCACATTTTCCACTTTCTAACAATTTTAAGAAATTGCCTCTCTTCTTAAAATACACCGCAAGATCTGTGCTGATGATTGCGTGTTGAATTAGTTTGATAACCGTTTCGTATTCCTCTGTACTCAAATGTGATAATATTTCACAACCTAAAAAGTAAAAGAAATATATGATCTTTATTTCATCTATAGCAAATATAGACTACATGTATAATACATATAAACTGCGGATTTGAGGATTAGAAACATTCTTAGAATTGCTACACATACCAGTCGTTAATTTTTATATATATTGAAATACGTTACACAAAGATATGTTAAGTAAACATTAGTGTAAAGATTTTTCGACGCTGACAAATTGGCAGTAACGGTTGTCAGTTCTATTCGTCCGCGTACCCTGCTAACAGCATCACATTTGAGATATGCTTTTTTTAAAATGGGTAGTCCAGCTACAAAAGATATTACAACCAGGCGCACAAATCTATTAAAATAACGAATTTTAGGACCAATATATGTAGAACACTACCACACCTTTGCTACACAATGTCACAAAACAAAGAAATTTAACTTTTGGGTAAAACAAAACAATATGCGAAAGGTCGGACGTGTGGTTGTATATTTACTTTTATAGCTAGCTTCTCCATGAGGATAATAAAAGTCAGTCAAGTGCAAATTAAGAGTGGACGAACTATAAGCATTTCATGTCTGGCTCAAATATGTCATATAACTATCGTTATTATCGGAATGTATCGATAAGATACATCACTCTACACTGGGTAAATACAAGCAATAAGAATTTCACTTATCATATATTTTGACTTTATTTTTACTGAATGCTGGCGAAAGATATGAACCATTCCTAAGAAAAAAGGTGCCAGGCGTGAAATGTCGATTACAAAATATGCCCAAAGTACAAAAATGGGAGATGTATAAGAAAGTCAGCAACGCTATTGGGAAGTAGGTACTGGAAAAGTAGGTATGGAAAACGAAACTTTTAGCAGCCTAGAATCCCAGTTGGAGAGTATAAGTTTATGCAATACGTACACGATAACTAGTTGTGGAGTTTAAAGTAAGTTTAAGGTATGTATTACAATAGTACTAAAATAATTAAACACTCAAAATCCATAAGCACAAGGTTAATCAGAATTTATCGTTGTGGTGTCAGTGGCGATACCCACAAAAGGGTATTCTGAATGACGCAACCTTGGTCTCTGACGTGCGGGTTTCTTTTTTACAAACTGCCTATTATGTATAGTCTTAATGTATAATGCCCATTTGTTGTTGTTGCGTATGCACACTTGATCGCTATTATGCCCTTAGGGCATTTCGTGCACCGTCGTCGAGGAAACCTTCTGGAAATACTTTAAGTCAAGTAGTTGGTGAATTGAGCTTAAATTAATTATATATATATATATGAAGACAGTACTGGTTAAATGTTGAATCATAGACCATAATAATATAGACAGATTAGGCTAGGATTTTATCTGTTACTCGGGACCAAAGACGAAGATTACTACTGCTTCTTGACAGTATAGATAGCATCTTATTTTTCATCGTCAATTGCTGCAAACTTGAATGTACGAAGTTGCAATGTAATTCCAGATATATCATTATTCACTGCGGGATAATTTTAGACGTTTGTTTTCTGTGTTTACCCAGCGCAACCATGTTAGTATAACACCAAGCTCACGCCAAACTAATTCATACACCAAGCGGTCTCAGGCCGTGAAAGCACTAGCTTCAATATTAAGTTTTACGAAGTAAACTATTTGTTTGACTTCGAATCTCAACATCTTTCTGAATATATATATCAGTTTACATATGAAACCGAGGTACGTGACATAATCTCACAAGTGAAATTAAGAAATAGGAAAAGCAAACGTCTTACATAGCTGCAAACATTTTTGATAAAGTTTCGTTTTAACTTTTGAACAGATAAACAGAGAAGATATTCAACGTAATAATTGAATATGATGTGTTTTTTATTAGATCAGATTATAAATTTCATCTTTCCATCGGTAAATTCGAGCTTGCACAATAGCAACTGTGTAGAAAAATTTCGTTTTTACAATAGCAAATGCCAAAACAAATTCCGGCTTAGACAAAAGCAAATGCATAAGAAAATTACAGCTTGTGTTATAGCAACTGCCTAAGGGGATAAACCTTAGTGAACCCATTATACTGTCTGTAACGCAGCATGACTTGAAATCACGTGGAATAACTACAATGAATTTCGATATTTCTCATATAACCTTCCGAAGTTTAAAGGGAATTATTGGATTGGCTGCATTCTTTTGGATTGTACTGGTCGTGATTGTTCATCATCGTCTTGTGATTCAACATAAACAATTGGATAACAATATGGCAAGTCCAATTGACTTTATTTTTACATTTTTATCGGAGTATGATAGTACAATGTTTCACAGTATTTTTTGACATTAGGCAACATGAAAACGACCCGATGAATGCGGTACTGTTAAATATCATATGAATTTAGAGACAAGTTTTGGGGAAAATAGAGAGGGAAAAGGTAGAAAGTGACGTCATAATAAAAGTTCTCAACACCATAAAACCGAAATATATCGCAGTGATGTAAATAGATACTGGTACCCCTAAAATGGCTCTAGCTACACTTCACTCGTGGATAACATTCCTTCTTCAAATGCGTAATGATATAAAATTAGATTTTTTTTAACTTAAAAATATAATCCCTTTTATAACATGGGTATTCGGGCGATATCAATTATCTTGTACGACACATATTTTGATTTCTATATACAGGCATCACTGCGTCATCGATCGGAACCACTTCTCACTGTGAATTGCGATAAAATAACTGTAAATATAAGAGACAAACACTGTGCTAAAAGACTTCAATATTTGACTGAACTAGAAAAATTGAATAAATGTTTTAATATGTATGGGATACACCAAAACAGTAAGTAAAATTTGTAATATATACGCTTAAGCAGACGCGTGAATGTTCATAGGAAAAGAGGCAAACGAATTCGTAATGCCGTTTCCAATAATATTTCATTCGTTCATAGGTTCAGAATGTTCTGTGCTAAAGTACTTGGTATACGTGGAAAAAACCTGCCCGGAACCTGAATCATCTTATCAAGCATTTTCTCACCTTTCGGCCGCCAAATCAAAACTACTGTTACTTGAAAACGGAAAACTACCAATTGCAAAGTGCAGAATTACTTTAGAAACGCTAATCAACAAAATGGAGGATTGTGGCAGGGTACGTTTTGATTCAAACTACACATCTTGAATGATATGTCAATCAACGACGTAAATAAGTAATCAACTCACTGCTTTTATACAATAGTTTAATTTGATAGAATTGCAGTATTTTGTGGAATGCCCGAATATGCCAGCTTGCAACACGGGGATAAAGAAGACGTTCTGTTATTTGAAAGAGTCCGAACAGCAGCATTACTTTGAAGTTGTGAAGAATGTGGTCATAAAAATAAAACAATCCAACAAAATTCGTGCTAGATAATTTTAGTATCATCTAACCTGCATCCGAGCTCGAACTATAAAAACAGCAACCTAATAATATCCGATTTGGACTTGATACAGGTGTGCGAGTGGGTGAAAACCAGAATTCAGAATCATAAATCTGATTGGTTGGCATCTATTTCTGAATTAGCCAATCAGAAAGAGATGGAAGTTGATGGTGATAATATTCAGCCAATCAAAAACGAAGAAAAGCAGAAGTACGCGAAACGTCGCCGTCAAACGATTATTCTGCACATGGGGTTGCTCACGAAAGAATATGGACTGAATTTTGGAGAGGGTGCCTTTTCTGGTGGACCGCTTGGGGAATTAGTGCAATGGGCGGATTTGGCTGCCACTTTGGAATTACTAGGCCATGAAGTCATACTTTCTTGGTCACAAGATCGACTCAAACAACTTTTAAAACCGCGGTACGACTTCGGGAATGATTGCAACAAAGCAGTAATGGCGGATATTGCATTCACGGATATGTACGGATTAGAGCAAGTAAATAACACTTTTAAATTATTGATGTAGGACATGTCTGCGATTTTCTTTAAATGTAAGTTCACTCGAAGTATGATTTCCAGTTTTTTGCTGACGTCATTAGAAAAGTCGAAAACGCAGATTTATTCGCAAGGAACTATATATCCATTGTTGCGGTAAAGATGTCACTGAATACCGTTGACACGTATCTTGAAACAATTCGAACTAATAATGCTTAAGAAACCGCTTCGGCAAATGGATGAAAATTTGTCTCTAATCCAAGTCTCTAAGAGATCGACCTTAAAAGAAAGTCAAATACTCTTAAACTATAATTAAGGCTTTGTTCAAATAATGTAATTCGCCCGTCTATGTTCCCTTTGCGAACAAGGTTAAAGATCAATGTTCCACGTCATAATTGAATTAAATAATCGAAATTTGTTTCAATTTCGTAAATTCAATTTTCATTTTTTCAGAGTAGTATACTGACACGTTCTTATATACGGGAAAGCAAAAAATTTATCTGTCATATTTTACAGATGAAAACAACATTAGGAACATTGTATAATTACAGATGTAAATTGAGAATCCTTGATGTTTATGGTACGGAACCAGAATTCAATCATCCAAGATATAAAAACAAAGATTCAAGTTCTGGAACATGGGGAGGTATGATATTATTCTTTTTAAAGCAGGAATGGCACTTTGCTGAAAATGGAACAAATCGTCACAAATATATCGAAATAAATTTATAGCAAACATGTTGGCCAAACTATATTAGCCTAGCAGTTATTTAATTTGGTTTAGCATTAAACCAGTGATTTTCAAGCCCATCGACATACACAGGTTGTAGAAATTGAGAGATTGTCAGAGTCGGCGAAAGCATATCTCCTGCGGCTATATTATGGTGCTTTGGAATAGAACATGTCGGAAATTTTAAATACGTTCAACCTTTGACCCTAAATGTTCTAACTCATCGCTTCTTTATACAATTTACTACAATATAAGTTTAATATCATGGAGTTGAATTAATAAGTTTGCTCGGATTCTGTGTAATTAGCAGTAAGGTCGCAACTTAACTTATGAGTAAATTGCAAGCGCGTTTTGTGATAAGAGTGTAATTTTGCAAATCAAATATTTATTGTTACATTTTACAGGAAAAGGATTAGATCCCAGACAATTTTACACCCATTTTCCACATTCTCCCGATAATTCATTCTTAGGATTCGCCGTGCGGACATCAGATACCTTAGACAATAATGATGTAATAAAGTGAGTGGTAATACTAACAGATTGCTTACATATAATTCTACGGCAGATACCTACGTACTATATCGAATCGGAAAAATTCTTTTATCCGCGTTATTTCATGAGTTTGGGAACCTCGGATGTTTATTAAGACACCACAAGATTAAACCTAAAAATTATGGCCTGCAACATAGTGGCTAAGTACAACTGTAGACAGAGTTAGAATATAGTAAACATATAAATGTAAATCTCAAATGAATTCGATGCTATATTCTATAACTTTTCTTTTTCCTTGTTATCATGGTAACGATAATATTATCATCTGGTAATTTCTAGAGGAAGAGTACTTTTATATGGGAAAAGAGCAAAATATTTGGAAGGCAGAGGAAAGCTAAAGTTTCTGGATATTCTCCATGAATTCTTTGATGATATTCATGCTACGATGGAAACTAATATGGTAGGTTTTAAATAACAATAATCAATAAGGAACCCAATTTTTAAAAGTTTTGTGTGTAATCCAATATTGAATTCACTAAACATCATTCCCTAATTGATCCATTGTCATGGAAATCGCAATATATACTGAATAAAACGTGTAAAAATATAAGCGCACTGGATAATTGTTTTAGATATTTTATGGAGTGTTAATATACTATATAGATTCGAACAAGAGTTCATTAATTAAGACACATTCAAATCAATCCGAAAGTTTTGATGCAAACCAAAACAGTGAGTGTATATTGCGGCTATGAAAATATTGAATCTATGGTTATCATTCATGTTATACTCTATATTATAAACGACGTACCAATACCATACATTATCACTTTTAGGGCGATCAGCAGTTTTTGCCCGAATACGTCACAAATCATGGTTCACTTGGTCAAGACGAATTTAGAAAATTGCTCAAATCGTCGAAAATATACGTCGGTCTTGGTTTTCCAGTGGAAGGTCCAGCTGCTTTGGAAGCAGTGTCAAATGGAGTGATATTTCTAAATCCGAAATTTTTGCCTCCTCTAGACGCACATCACGGAAAACCAACAAGCCGACGTCTGACGTCGCAAAATCCGTACGCAGAAAATTTTATCGGTACGTAAACATTTGTTAAAAATTTTCACAATGACACATATATAGTGTACTGTAATAAGTTTAGAATCTTCTCATTTATCATTAGCTGTGTATTCAAAAATCGAACTTTTGGCTTATTATTTATCGATCATGATCGGTAAGTATGTTGATAGGTATTTGTCTGTTTGTTTGTTTGTCTGTTAGATGCACGCGATATCTCACGAAAACGAGGTTGAATCTGCTCCAAATTTTGCATGTGCAATCATCATATCTCGGACCAGAGGCCTATTGATTTTGGATGAATTATGTCGTATAATTAGCGAGTCATTAATTACTTTCGATCGATAAGTCTTCGGTCTCCGACCGATATTCTCGTTTTGATTTTTAATATTATCCATGCAATAATCGACGTAAAACGGAATATGTCATAGCTTGCTAAAATGTAGCCAAACGAAAAAATTCGCAAAAACAACTGGAACAACTAGTGAAATTCAAATACATTTAAAAAAAAATTGTTCATTTCTAGATATACATGACGAACTACTACAGAAAAACTTTGAAATGCAGTTTTATTTGTCTGTTAAATATTAAATATCATTCCTTAATTGATCGATTGTCATGGAAATTGCAATATATACGATTACGATAGATAGATAGGATACGAAAATTTTCAAATGGCAAAGGGAATTTTTCGATATCATATATAATTTGTTGGCCCTACATGCGTATTGAAAAAAAAAAAAATAAATAAATAAGCATTGCTCAAATTAAAACAAATCTGGTTAATATATATATATTAAGAAATGACTTCCTAACAAAATTGAAACTGTAACAAAATTGATTTATGAAAAACTTGTATATTTTAGGAGAACCGTACGTATACACTGTAGACCTAAATAATTTCAGTGAAGTAAGAAGAGTTCTGAACAAAATAAAGAATTCAGAGAGAAATCAAGCAAAAGTTAATCGAGAGTTTACACATATTGGATTCATCGAGGTGGGTAAAGTTTGAGATACATCGTTGCAATTGGACAGCAAGTATCTTGTTTTTTTCCGTAACAATGTCCAATCAGCAATAAGTTTACGATGACGTAACAATGGCAATTTATGCAGCCGCTTAGACACTTCTTTCGCTGAGACATATATATTCAAGCATAGTTGCAAATTTCGACCCGTTTTCGCGGTTTTGCGTGTTATTTGTCAGTTTCCAAAAATGAATCGTAAATCATATAATTTAATTGCCAATAAAGTCTTCTTAGGAGATTTTGTTTAGTTACAATAATCAAAATTTAGTCCGAATAAGCTGCAATACACTAGACTAAAATTAGCTATCAGTACATGCATTAGGAAACGTGGTAGAATGTTTTTAAAAAAGGATGGTTTCAGACCATTAGTATAGACCACGTAAACCAGTTTTGGGCGCTAACTCTCTAAAACAGTATCAAAAAGTTGTTATAAGATTTCTCTGGAATCAAAGGTCGCGGAAACATCGAATGCCGAACCGGAAAGATTCCATTTCTTTGCATATCGTTAGATATCGGTAAATGCTTGTACAGGGATTTATTCGGAGCGAAAGAGGAAAATAATAAAGTCATCATTTCTACGTTAATTACAGAGAGTGAATTCTTTCATTGAAAATCAAGATTTTTGTAACAGTCAGATGGAAGCTGATATTCATACTGGTATGACTTGGAAACGAAATACATCATTATGGCCACCGAAGTCTTCACTAAGGGTATGATTTTGGAAAATTATCTTACTATTCTGTAACTATAGAAAAGGGTTTCTAAAAGCACATTGTAAAATTGCACCATTAAGACTAATGTCTTTTCTGACATATTTTACAGTGATATTTAATAGTTGGCATAAGCATGATTTCAAAGTAATAATGGAAAATTTTCCAGAAGAAAATTGTATTTTTTGTATTTAAATTACAATTTGTTTTTTAATTTTTCAAAAAAACGGATCCAATCAGATCCGTTATTTTTCAAAAAAAAATTAGTAGACACATAAATTGTCTGACAAATTGTTTATACAGTAAAATCACTAAAGAACTATTATTATCAATTTTCAATTAGTTCAACCTGGTTTTCAATCCCTATGAGATGGTATGTATGACTCCACTGCTTGAATATGAACCTATTTCCGATGTATATATTGCAGATAAAAATGTCTTCAGATGGAGAATCGTGTGCTTCAGTGTGTTCAAGATATAATTTAACTTGCGAACGCGCATTCTTTCCGTTGATTAACAACGATGTACAATTAAATAGTATAAAACAAAAATGCACTGTATTCGAAACTCTACCGGGATATTTGCAAAACGACAAACGAAGAACTCCTATTTTTGCAAACGAAGTTTGTCACGCTCCAAGTTATGATTCGTCAACAGGAATATGTTTTATTCAATCAGATCCGTTACTATTCTCTTGTGCGTGTGAACAGAACAAGTCTGTAATGAGGCTGTGTCCATGCAGGACGTATGCACACGAGCAAGTTGCTCTGTGCAATGGCTGTACTTGATGAAATATAATGAAAATTCGAAAGTTACAAAGAAAGGCGAGGACGGAATTAGACGGGACGTGTCGGTACCAAGGAGTATCCCTGCATTGCATTTTCAAATGGATACACGCCATGGTCGACTTCAATTATTATAACTAAAGTATTCCTTATGGATGTGTACACATACAACAAAACTAAACTAGTCGTATTGGAAAGATAACGATGTATAAAAACTCATACGTGTATATGCAACTGAATTTCTAATTTCAACATGCTATTATTGTGTTTCCTGGAGAACACATTTTGCACTTGGAAAAACCTAATTTTGTTAAAAATTTAGTGAGGCAAAAGAACAAAAGCGAACCACGTGCATGAGATTATGATTCCAAGTTTTGAGATATTCGTCTGTTGATTATTGCAGTTAAAAAATATGAATAAACCACTGTTCCACTTTCTACGATCGATTTTTTGAACACGATTATTATTAGCCGGGATATGTAATCTCCCAATCCTCAATAATTAATCGTTTTATAACACGGGTTGCGAGTAGGGCTGGGTAATTTCGAATACCAGATGATTTTAAAATCGAATCAAATATTTTTTTCCAGTCGAATCTTGAATACTGGAAAAGATGTAATTGCATGCGACTATTTTTACTAATGAGTCTTTAGACTCATAAATTACTGAAAACATAGAAACCTTCAATCACGCTATTTGCTGAGTGTTCACACACAATAAAAGAAACATATTTTATCAATAACTCGGAAGAAAAGAGTCATATGTCAGAATTCCATTTTACAAAAAAGCTTCATTAAAAAAAAATTGAGGGATTCACATTCACCCCGACCTATGGGGAACAATAAAAAACAAGATGGCGACGATTCGAAATTTTTGTCAGAACCGACTGGAATAATTTACGATTCAAAATGCCTATAGTGGCGAGTTGTTTCGATACTTGAAACGAGTAAACTAGGTTCGTTCTTGAATAATGGATTGTTAATTATAAAGAATATCAACTCACCGGTGCTGTGCAAAAGCATTAAACATTGATCGTAATGATGTTGTTCTAACGTTGAAGTTGAATATAATCTTGCAAGAGGATGCTCAATCCTGCAGATATTAGTAAAAAACAGTTTACCGGATTCCATGAACAGAATAAGTTATACAGAAGGTATTACGATTTCAAAACAAAGCACTGGTTATTTTGGAAACAACAACTTCTATCAACCAACTTCAACCTAAGGTACCTTAGAAACAAGCCTAAGCCTAAATAAATAAGTTTAGAAGTTGGCTGAATGTTACAATACTTATAGGAAATATAAGCTTGGCATTTTCAACTTTTTAACCAGGAGTAATATAACGAAGGTAAATGTAACATGAAACACAAAAAATATCTGGTTTGAAAAATGTCGATTCAAACTAGAATATTGGAAACATGAGAATATTCCACTTAATTTATTCCACTTTATTAATTTTTGATTCTGTAACTTTACAAACACTCTTACTTGGCTTGAAATGCATTATTCGTTCCTCTATGATCAAGATCGTGACATAAGCATGAAACAAGCAGAGATAATCGTTCGTAATCATCCAGGTAGTCTCCGATTCCCCCGCTCTTTATCATGCAAAACATGCTCTGAAACAGAACAATGATGAATGCAATTCTAAGTGATTCAAAAGTTGGAAATATAGTGGTTTTTGTGGACAACAAGACTCTGGAATAACTTAGAAATGTTATCTCCACTCTTGCTACAACATCGTTGCATCGGCGGTGTGGCGCATAGTGTTAAGCGATAGGGAAACGCTCACTATTGCACCGTTACTTAGCCTGCGTGGGTTCGCAGTTTTGAATTACGCCGGGATAATTATGTGTGAGAAGATTGCTGGACTCCTCATTCACGTAACCGCTGGTTTCCTCCACCATCATCTGAAACACCATGCATCTGAAACAAACAACTGGCCAACTAATCTCATACCCGTCAGGGACTGGTAAACGGACGAGAGAGGCCGGGGTTCGCCATGTGATTAGGACGTCTTATCGGATTTCTCCTCCGCGGGATAAATATGTAAATCCTATCTTATATGCATACGTGTCCACCGGCGCAAAACCATAGAAGAATGAAATCTTAAAGAAAATAATAGAAGTCACTCACTGAGATTCAAGTTTCAGAAAAGCAACGACGTAATCTCTAATTTATAAACATATTGTTACCTGGCAAACATTGAATGCATGTCTCCAATTATGATATTTTACTGGCCTGTAGTTCTTCCTTACACTGCATATCCAACGGCACAAAATCTACAAATTTAAAATAGAAATAGGTATAATTTTTAAATATTAAAAATTCCGGGTTTGCTATTTATTCGCTGCCTAATCGCAACAACTTATACTACATAAGTAAGTGATCATTAGTGTGCAGTGTACAAATATGTGATTCCAAAAAAATGTAAAAAGTCAAGTATTCTTACGTTTTTGTTTATTTTGAATCTTTCGATCAAATTTAAATCCATGAACATTCGAATCGAAGCTGTCAATGTATCATCGTCACCCAATTTTTCATCGTCAAAACCAAAGCTGAAAAGCCCCAGGCTTTTAGACGAAGGTATGATAGAATCCTAGAAAAAAGAAAACATTAAAATGGAAATCGAGAATTACGCACTTCTGAAAAGGCTATTTCATATTGTATATTGTGTCCTATTGTATATTGTGTCCTATTGTTCTGTATCTTCTCCCCGAAAACAACAAAATACGGTACTCCCGAAGTATGTCAACCAAGATGGCGGACACCAGAACGTAGTATGTGTATCAGGTTAGAGTTAGGCCATAATTTTATTCCAATTTACCTTATTTTAGTTTTATCACAAGTTCGGGGACTAGCCAAGTGACTCCCGTAGTATTTGTACCTGAAATTATGGCCTAACCCTAACCTGGTACACATACTACGCTCCGGTGTCCGCCATCTTGCTTCACATACTTAGGGAGTACCTAAAATACATCCCTGATCAGTAATTCCTACACGTTTATGAGGTTGATTCAAATTAATCAACAAAGAATTGTTATGATTAATTTTTAGATTTGACTGCTCACAATGACCAACGGTGGAATGCACAACAATAACAGATGTAGGGATTGAAATTGAATATTTACCGGCTTATATATTGATATTTAGTACACTGGGTAATAAATAGTCGGCATATCTACTAAAAAACATTTTCAATGCCCCAAAAAATGTTACCTCTATTTGTGAAGCTTCATCTAACGAACTCACTGCATGATAGGAGAGCACCTACAAAAAGATTTAAAATACAGTTATTTGCAAACAAGCCGTATATATATCATATAAATTAATCATATGCTGGAAACTGGTATTTGTCACGTGAAAATAATTATTACGCTAACTAATATGCAATATTTACCTCTAAAACGACGCTTTGCTTTGCCACCAATTTTGCCTTTTCTTCGTAAAGCGAGGCTTGACATATTCCAAGTCCACAGAATATACTGAATGCTTCCAATAACTGCTCATCACTTGTTGAAAAACATCCACCCCTTCCCAAATTCTTGTTTATTAACTGTATTACACCTGGAAAGTAAACAGTATTTACTCAGTTTAACAATATCAAATTATTTTGACTATTTGTTAAACATTATCATTTTGATTGTGAAACTATCTGGTAGAAATTCTCTTCCGATTGGCCTTTTCCCTAACCGCGTAGGTCTAGCTTGAATCAATATCAAAACCTTTATATTACCTCGGTGTTTGTTTCAGATTGTTCTATTACTGATATAAATATTTCTTATTTTATGCAAGCCATTTAGAAAAAAAATGACTCACCCATAACTTTATGCGAAGCATTTCTGATAGGCATGCATATTAAGCTATGCGTTTTAATTCCAAGCTCGGCGTCTTCCTGTAAATATTAAACACAATTTTATAATTAAGCGTAAGCACTTTTTTTTGTATAAGTCATATACAAAAAACTGTTTTTTATAAAGGAAATATATATATATATATATCATTAGTTAAATTTTCTCATCAATAATGGCAAAGTAAAGACAAACATATAATTTTTATAGGCGATCTCAAAAAACAAAGCCCAGGTCATTTGGTACAAATTCTAGAGTGAACATAACTTTTGTGCAAAGCGTCCAAGATTACTGGGACATTTTGACTCAATTATGTACAAACAGAAATTCAACCGAAATAAAAGAGTTATTATAAAAAATCATGGTTCTATTTTTTAGTGGTCACCCAGTACTAATACCAAACCTAAAAACTTCACACTTACTGAAAAACTGAATCTTTTTTCTTTCGATGCGTTGGGTATGTTAACTGCCTACAAAACCATAAAAATAAAAATAAAATAAAATTTTAATCTTAGTCCTAATCCTAATTTTAGTCAATATTTATTAAAACATTTTTTCGGTAATTTGTTAGAATTATTTGAAAATAAAAAACGTTACGTAACTACCTACGAATTATTCATTGCATTGAGCCCCCATTCCCTTAAGAGTTGGACTTATTCTCTTGTCAATGGAAAATAATGCATTTGCCTGGTCAGAGCCAAATTCCGTTGAGAGAAAATTACGTTTTTAAGTTTTGTAATATACATCCAATAGCAACCAAATTAAATATTGAAAAGTTGTAGTGATTATTTGCGACTTTGATGAATAATTTATTTCTTACCAAATACTGTTGGTTGTATTTTTTTGCGCCATAAGTTATATTTTCATCATTTACTGCGAATTTTGGTACACAAAGGAAAAGTGTTGCTTACCGTTCCTGTCTGACGCACATACATCGTGATATCGACGTTGAAAGGCACCTTGCGTCTGTTGGGTTTGACGTCAGAATCGTTGACGTCATTGTCTTCCCAATCGCCAGAAACATGCTCGAATGTTTTACTGAAAACATCTGTTAAAATATATAGTTACGATATGTAATAATTGCACATATGCTACTATACTAAGCTTGACAAATTTAATTCTTCAAACCTATTAAGTAATATTAAATTACAAAAATATGGTCACAACTGACCTCAATTTACGCGTTTGCGTTCCACTTTCGACCACATTATTATGAAAAATTTTCCTATTCTATGAAAAATTGTTTCCACTGTCAATTAATTGGGAGAGTTTTCAATTTGATAGTATCGACCAAAAGATACCTGGGAAAAATTATATCATATCTGTGTAGTGTGGCATATGGAGAACAGGATCTCAAGAAACGCGCGCTTTGACATCTGGCACAAAATTGCACTACTCTCAGCCATACTCTTGGGCAAAAAGGTAAAAGCCACACAAATGTGACAAGTATGGCAAGGCTCATACGAGTTTGGTGAGGACGGAACGGTTTTATGTTTTATTAATTACATTTATTAGTCTCAGAATTGGATAATGCCGTTTTTTCATTCACATAATCAGTAACAGCTGTCAGTTTTACAATAGGAGCAGACAAATAAGAAAAAATATAGCCAAGTTCATGAATGCAATCCGTTTTTTAATTTGATTTAGGTGGCGTAGTGGACATGGTTCCTGATTGATCTCATGTGCAATTTATTAGACATATCGTCGTGATATCTGGGGAGAAACGAACCGCACTCACTGTCAGCTTCTGAAGATACTAGCATAACAGATGCTCTTTCACAATTCAGCAATGAAGTAGTGTGCAATAATATTGTTTCCATGACCAGATTCAACGAGCTTTGTTCCTCGAAAAGTACTTTTGTAAGATCGAGAAGAACCTAGAATGAATTGCATAAAGAGTAAATGTCAAGTGTAAATGCATTTTACGTTCAATTTCAATTTTGGTTTCAGGGTAATTGCGTGTATTTAGAAACTTGCAAATTGGCGAAAACATAAGAGGCCAATACCTACCTTTTTGGGGCTAATGTGATTTAATTAGTTGGGATATCTATTTAACATGGAGCACAGTATAGATAAAGATGATGGGTGAGTCATGGATACCAGTTTAAATTGACAAAGACCAGCAGGAAAAATAGTAGCCAAAATCACGTTATTTTATTATGTGCCAGCCCAAAGCCATCCGTACACATTACTTTATTATCGACATGTACGATACAGGTGTAATTTAGTATCGCCGGAGCTTTAAAAGCAATTCCAATAAATATGTAGTCGGCCTTGAATTGAATATTAAAGGTAGGGCCACTAAAATGAAAAGATGATCGAATTAAACTTGAAAATAAATTGTGTAAATACTACAGACTCAGCTTGAATGAAGTATACTCAAGCCAATTGCTTTATGAACAAGAATCGATTCGGATTTGGTAACTATTTTAGGGTAATTAAAATGAAACAAAATAAAACTGATTTAAAAAAATAACGTTACCTCGTTTCTCCTGTTTTCAAGTTGAGATTTTTCAAATATTTGTGCGTTGTGAATAGCAATCCCACAAAATCCAAGATACGAAGCAAATATCTTCTCATCCCTCTCAGTAAAAGCGCAATAAGAATTACCATCTATATGTTGTTTGTTTATTACTTGAGCCACACCAACAATCTATTGAAATGATATTCTCAGAAAATGAAATTGGCATTACACACTGCACGAGCGTCTTCATTTAGATAGACATTATATCAGAGGCATAAAAAACAAAAAACAAAATTGAAGAAATTTATTAATACATATAAAATTTGCGATCAACAAATAACCAATCTGGTATGTCATTTCAGAAAAACAGTTTATATTGCTATACGTTAATTCTACAGGAGAAGCCAAATATTGAACATAATGATTTTTTATTGTGCTCGCTTTTAGTGTCTCGCCTTTTCTTTGTGAGTTATCTTTAAATCATTGGGCGCGAGAATCTGAAGAACTAGTATAGGTAATACTACCGGATTCGCCACTCGTATAATACGCTGCGATAATAACGTGTGCATTCTTAATCTTAGATGACTGAACAAACTCAATAAATATAATCCGTTTTATGGTTCCGCTCACACACATTCCACTACATCTTTTACGACCTTACGATTGATTTTCAAACAATATTTGATAATTCAAGGTGACTGGCATAACGATTGTAAAATTTTATTGCGTATTTTACAATGACTATAAAATAAAAGATTTACAATTCGAAACTTGAATGATTTATAAGAACATGGCGTAAAGTGCATAGATGGTTGAATTTTAGTTGTGTTACTGCTATGACAATTACGAATATCTACATATGATGTTATATCTATATAATATTGCTACTTTGTTGGCCGAGATGACTTAAACTATTTCAAGTGTTATGTATACTAAGGAGTTAATATTTTTAAAACTTAGCGGACGCTATAACTCAGTTTCTGTAAGACTACTTGTGTGCAAAACCCTTGCATGCAAAGCAAAAAATACAGTAGACGTTATTTGAAAAATTTGATACCTAATTCCGCCTATAATAACTCACCCTTTTTACGCTATCTCGTATCGGCATACATAATATACTCCTGGTGATATAACCAGTCTTTTTATCAACATCTTGATTGAATCTGGAATCCTGAGAAACATAAAATTATTACATTTAGATTTGTCAGATTTCTGGACATGATATGAAACTATTCGAACAAAATTGCCTTTGTAACATCCGCCCGGTGTCTCAAAAATACCGTGTCCCATTTGTACCCTTTTAGAACACTTGTTCCACTCGCCACACTTGTCCCACTTTGCCATACTTGTATCGAACGAATAAACGAGAATATCGGTCGGAGACCAAAGACTTATCGATCGAAACTGCGGTTTCGATTCATGATTCTATAGCGACACCGCGTGTCCCATCACTAATTAATTAATAACTCGCTAATTATACGACATAATTCATCGAAAATAGGCTTCTGGTCCGAGATATGATGAACCCACATGCAAAATTTGGAGTAGATTCAACCACGCTTTCGTGAGATATCGCGTACATCTAACAGACAAACAGACAGACAAACAGACAAATACCTATCAACATACTTACCGATCTGAAGATCGATAAGTAATAAAGCGTATTTTGCAAAGATGCAGAATAGTTCATCCATTAAAAAACGATATTTAGTTAACACCAATTTACTTTATAAGCTTCTGGAATATTCAATGTCTTTCCTGTCAAAGCAACAACTCCTGCAATTCCTTGTCCAAGGTCGATACGGATTTCATTAGAACGAACCATGGTATCTTCAAGGGACGAATCCTGGATAACAACGAATTATACCAAATATAAAGATTACAGTGCATTACAGTGTATTGACAAAGAGACATCCAAATGTAAATAACATGGAAGATTTGTCAGTATCCGATCTGATTTTTGTTGGTAAACATACTTGAACTTCTATTTTCAAGAATTAACAAAATTAGGAACAGAGATGAATGCATGATCATCTATTTGAATGGTCTTCCATATAAACGGTCTGTTGATTTTGGGGGCAGCCAATCATATACTATAGTGACTTAGCCCACATAACACCCAGTAATATGATTAAATCGGAAAAATAATCGATTTCGAAATCAATAAACCCATTATAATAAAACTTTCCCATTTTCAATTTTAATTATCAGACTATATTAAAATAATAATAGAGAATAAGATTGTTATTTTGACAGTTCATCAATTTCTCTTACCTTATTTACATCAAACAATCGACTGACCAAAAATTTTTCTCCGTCTTTCTCTCGAATTAAAAAGAGAGAACATCTGTCTGCTTCGAGTAGGATGCTGACATTCTAAACAAAAAATAACGATTTTTTTACGATAAGATTCAAGTAAAAAGCACGGCGGTGGACGTTACTGGTATTCTCTATTTAGGATTTTACTGTTATGGCCAGTAATGCCTTCCTAATTATGATAAGGTATTCACCGTATAGTATTGAAGTAACTGAATACTTTGGTGAATAATTAGGTACGCTACAGTTCAAAACAAGCATAAAAGACTTTTTAGTTGCCCACTTATAATATGCTCACATACATATTTACACATATATACACATTTAATACATATATATGAATGGATAATACATATAATATACATATTTATATATAATGAATACTATATAATACATAATATCAATATTATACTAATAGTTAAAAAAGACACAATAAGTTAGCCTAAATTCGCGCAGTGGTTCATGTAGCTCATTTTAGTTATAACACATTACTCAGACGTTACGTCGACAGTGAATTGACCGGTTGTAAATGACTCTCATTTATCATTGAGTTTACTGTTTTTTTTTTTCTAAATTTCCCAGATGTCATTGTATAGTTAGAAATTTCTATTTTATTTATTTTACGATTCTTATCACATTATTTTAATTTTTATCTTTACGATAATCGATACTGATATAGCTGGTCTGTGTTTGTTGATAAACAAACAAAAATTATGACGCAAGAGAATGAAATTCATCACGTACTGACGCAGGGTATTTTTTCTATTTTAATCCTGAAAGCAGGCAAGCATAAAGCATGTTCCATCGGTTTATCGCGCCGTTTAGTCGTGAACCATACTTGATTGTGCTTTATATGTTTCCTTCGAGAAAAGACGGAACGGAATTATGGAACTGTACCGATATATCGGTATTGCATTCTTAATCGTCTGGATGAATTAGGTATCGAATATTAGTTGTATTGTCTATTTTGATCATGTTGTGATTAAAATGAATAAATAAATTAATATTACTACATTCTGTTGTGCCGGTAAGCTAAGCAACAGTTATTGAGTAATTTGGGCGCACTCATTTTCTGTTTATCTATGGGGCAACAACCTGAGAATAAGACCAAAATAGCGATTGATTATCAGGCTCTAGTAGAGTCTCTGAGATCTACAATCAGTAATGTTGTATTTAGAGTGCTACATACTAAGCCTACTTACAATTCCTTACTTTTTAACACCTTAATAATTTACGTTTTAATCATATATAACAGCGAACCTGCAATATACGGTGACTGACTGAGGTAATATCTAAGTCCATCGCAATGTCTTTTACAAGTTCCATGATCATATCTCGTTCGTCTATGATCGAAAGTCCCGAGGATGTTTCTGCTGCAGTTGCTTTGTCCATATGATAATGAGAAATGCGACGAGTCTTGCTTTCTGTGACTCTTTTGACTGAGGAAGATCTGTATTTGTATTGAAATTAATAGATGGAAAGCATGTAGAAAATAGAGAGCAGTGATCGAAAATATACCACATGCTGTTAAACTTTCACTACAGATTTTGGTCGTAAATGCGTAGGTGAGATAAACAACACCAGGGGTGGGGTAAAATTTTTTTTGCATGGATCGTATCCAGAACCCCTTTTTGTAGAGAGAGGCATGTAACACCACAGTTACTATTTCCATTGGCTATGACGGTGTCGAATTTAATGGTATTCGTGAGTTTTGTTCAAGCCTTGAAGGGGCGCATACGGCCCAAAGGCTGCTATATAAATCGTTCATTACTGGACTACGCCGTGAGGGAAAAGATAAGTGAATAAAACAAATGCTTAGTGGTCGTGGTTTTTGGGGCGAAAAATAGATTTTTACATATTTGTAAATTTAAAATACTTAGAAATTAAATGAAACGAGTCTCATTCCACATTACGCAACTATATTTCTGTAATTTTTCCCCTTACCAATTGCGTTCACGCTACAGAATCCTTGCATTATACGCTGCGCATATAAGAAGAATGAATAGATATTTATGCAAAAACATCATTTGTAGCAATCTTAGAGTTGAAACTCTAGAACTAGGCCTTCGTGGTATCTCATATGTTCTTAAAAATGAACTATTTTCTGCTGTGATACTCTACAAACTAAATGTTAAAGACATGAAAATGTCAGAGAACAACTCACAGATTTTTAATATAAGCAAGATTGTTTCATACAGCTCACCTGCGTGCTAGAATAGGTGATGTTTCTGCCGGGGCATAAAAACTAGGAGAACCCAGCTGGTCTTTTGATATCATTGGTTTGAGTGGAAGATGTTTCGGGTTGATTTCCTCTGCTGACACCTTGCGCATTGGTGTCTTCCGGCCAGTGCTTCCAGAATCACTTTTTGGCGAAATCCCACCATCCTCCTTCTTAGCTAGAAAATTAAAACAAATAAATAAAATTAAATCTTCACTTGAAATCGGTTTAGAGAATAGAATATAACAAGATTATGAAGGGTAACTATCAACCAATAATTACTAAATACTCAAAATGTTCAAATACCACAAGAAGCATATACTGTATTCGAATAGCACGTAAGTCGCCTGACGATCTTTAGATTTTCGAATCAATATAATATCACTGTTTGGAAATTATACTTTGTGACTGATATATGCATGTGGATATTATTATTTAAATCGATGTAAAACACTTAACGGTAACATTACAACTCCAACCTCGAATAAGAAAAATAAAAAATAAAACAATTTGTTGGACTTATTTTTCTGATAATATACAGACTTCTCAAAACAACCGCTTCAGAATCTGCTGTTTACCGAATTATTACTTTACAGATTTTGTATTTATATTATAGTATATAATTTTTGTACAATGGGGCTTGTATTCTTTTTGTGGACAACATAAGAATGAGTCCTGCCTCAGCCAGCCTCTATTCTCGTACAAGTAACGCGCTGGTTTTTAAGGTTAGTGTTATTGAGCAAAATAAAAGCTTGCTTGTTTGCATCGTATGTAACGACGTAGTATGCAAATTTCTTTATAATAATTACTGAAAATAGCAAAAATGTAGATGTGTCTTGGGCAATCTGATCGATTTACTACAGCGAGTATGATAAATTGGATTTTGGATCAATTCTTATCCCCAATCTTACGAATGATGTATGCTAAAATATAGAGACATATAAATCAAAGGTGGGGGAGTGAACAAATGAACAAGATACCCACTTCCTAGGCATGCGTATCTCGTTTTACTGGGGTCATGGGCTGGCTGGGCTCTTACCGCTACTTACTCTTTTATTTTCAATTATTCCCAACACCCAATAATAATCAACCATTAATAGTTGTTATCTTATCATCGAGACACGAGCTCTTGATCGAAATGCTTCATTAACATATTTTACTTTAAACATAACGATAAAGTTTCAAAACTTCAAACCACATTTGAAGTGAAAAATGCAAAATTATTCCCGATGACGTCATCAAAATGCCAATTAACAACTTTTAATTGTGAATGATTGTGTTGAAAAGATATGAATCTTACTAGGACCACCAATATGAAACACTAAAACAACTTTAGAGATTAACGAATTAGACATTTTAAGTGCGTTTGCGTATTGGATCTCACTTCACATTGACACAACAGTCTTTAAGTGAGCATGAAATCCATCTGTCATTTTTCGTTCTATATCTATGGTTTACGATTTCTAACAATTATTAATTGTTATTGTCTTGATCCACCTGCATGCATTTCCGATATTTATAACAATATAACACAAAAAGAATCAAATTTTGAACAATTATATTACAGTACTTGATGGAACCTTCGCTAGTCCACCTGGCAAACTCCTTCTGTATTCACTCACTGCAAGATTGATCACACGATCTGCCAACCAATTGTTTACCATTGTTCGTGTTCCCTTTTTCAGAAAATATTCGTGTGTAAATTCAGGATGGTCATCCAACCAAGCTTCTGTAAATAAATGATAATTGTCGCAATCATTTTTATATTACGAGTTAGGCTATACATTCTGCACTCAAGTTATATGATATTACTTTGTAATTTGTATGTTTGCTTATTGGAGCCAACAAGATAGCGTCAAAAGACCAGTCGCTATATTCGATATTGCCTTATTGATATAGACGAAATCAACCAAATTCACCCACTTCAATCTGGGAATGTCAATATTCGTATATTTAGGTAGTCTATTGAATTTTGCTCTTCGTATATTCTAAACACTTCTAATTTGCTGTAAATTTGCGACATACGCACAATTTTACTTACACTTTCAGATACATTTGGCATAAATGGAATTTATATAATGAGATTTATATTTCAAAACGCAATTTTTTCAGTAATAACATCAATTTTGACTAAACTCGTGAAAAAACAATGTTTGAAATTAAAACTAATTTGTTGGGACAATTATACTTTGGTGGGTGGTTCAAAGTCTTGCATCACACTTTCACAACTTTATTTGGGGCTCCAGAAGTATGCGCACCAAGATGTCGCATAGCCTGAATCCTAACCGGTACACACATACTATGTTCAGGTTGTGCGCCATCTTGGTGCGCGTACTTCCTTTGTATAATGTTTCTTCTGACGGAAGGTAAACTCTCAGACAAGCAGTACACAACAATTTATAATGTGAATAAATTTTTCAGGATCAGTGCTATAACAATAAAAGATAGGGACCATTGCTAAAATTCATATAGGCATTATGATGTTCTCGATGAGACCTTTGCGTTGTAACCCCGCAACCATTATCATAAATTGCGTTTCCTCGTTTAAAGTCTGGCTCATTAAATTGCTTTATAGGTCAAAAGTAAACCAAGCGCACTTACCCACGACAGCTGGATCCAGTTCCAT
The DNA here is from genome assembly GCF_013122585.1 of Styela clava. Lineage (NCBI taxonomy): Eukaryota > Metazoa > Chordata > Ascidiacea > Stolidobranchia > Styelidae > Styela > Styela clava. The sequence goes on from NW_024102841.1 coordinate 10,638,972, forward strand.
CATGGTTTGAGTGTTCAATTCGTCTTGAATAAAAACTCCAATATTTGCTTTACGTCAATTTTTATCACTTCATCAAAAATACTACCTAATGCATGAAGCTATGTTCCCTGGATAATGCAGATATATTGAAAAGTCATTGGTTTGCGCAATTGCAAAGCAAACAAAACATATCGTAGCCCCAAATAACTACCGATATCATCCACTACCGGCAATGGTTAATTAATGAGAAAATTGTACATTCGAAAAAAGGCTGCGTGCCACAAGGTATTGTGAAAAAGTGCGATCGCGAGTAAGTAAGTTACAAACAAAAAAAAATCGAGATTCCTTCCTATTATTCATGTTCATTCACGCACTTGATTTGAGAAGTAGGCTCATGGTCTACGTTTATAGAAGTATGATGTATCGATTCACATTTTCAATGTAAGGGCATAATAACACTTCTTGGTTCAAAATTTGACGGAATGAGTATTGATATATTTCTTAATCTGAATAAACTGCCTAATTAGCCTCAAATGCGTACACTTTGGTTGAACACAATCCCTTTTAATCATCCTCTTTGACGTACGAAGAAAATCCGCTTAATTACCGTGAACCTTTATTATACATCTGTTCAAACCAAATGTTTGTTTCAACAACGCAGCATTAGAAAAGTAAAGGTATACCACGATCTGAATAGCGAAGTGAGGGTGGTCTTCAACCGACATCGTAAATTAGAAAAATAAACAAAGGAAGTAGCCATTCTAGTGAAAACTACAATCTTCAACAATGCACTGAAAATTTTAAAGCAATTCATCCAGTAGTTAATGAGAAAGCAATTTTATTTATTTAAACAACAAAAATTCTAACAACAACCATAACAACAACAACATAATAACATTGTCTGTTGAACATCTTATTGAAGGCCTACAGGTAGTAAGTAATATATCGTAATCAAAATCTCGCTCGTATTTCATATTTTCAATTAGCATTTACCAAACTCAATGCCTAGTAAAGCCCTTAACTGCGGGTGTGTGAATCAAGATTTAATAAATCAATAAGCTGTCATATAGATTATCATTCAATAATCAATTTCCTCTTCTGTGGTGCCGAAGTAAGTGCCCATCTTCCATGCGAAGAGCTGCCAATTTTGCATTACAAAATTTTATTTTTAAACTTGATTGCAGACATTTAGAACAGTAATAAGAAAAATCCGATTGTGTTATTATATGTAGCAATGCATGTGTTGCAATGTATTAATCTAAGCTTTTCGGATGGCGCCAAAATAGAAGGCGGCGCCTAGTCCCGTTCTGTAGAATATGCACGAAATACCAAGTCCGGAAAATCAATCAATTGATCGTACAACGGACCAGGCACTAGGGGATATATTCATAAAATTCACACTTTTGCATAGTCTACATCTTTCCATAATGTTCTTACCCTGCCATAAAAACTTCAATGTTTGACCATATGGGCACTTCTCACGCAACTTATGAACGACTCTTTCGCTAGCTGCCCCTTCAAATTTTGCTGAATACGATATGTCCTCAAATATAATATTTAACATCTACATTGAACAATATAAAGCAGCATCTATTTTCGTAAGTTACATCAATTCATTTAAATAAAATAACATTCGAAACACGTGCCCTGTAAATCGTTGCTAAATTTATGAGGTCTAAAATAACGTACGTCCTATTCCTGCAGCCTGCGAGTTGAAAAGCTTATTAAATCTACCGTTGTCTTTCATTTGAACAGAAAAAGAACGTCATATTTGAAATAAAAAATATTGATTTTTGCGTAGTCGACAGGAAGGGACGACGAAAGAAAATTGATTTTCTTGTTGGCGTATGACGTCAATACTCTGATTTAAAAGTAATTACAGTAATGAAAATGTCATATGAAATTATATTTTCTGTCTCTTGGTCGAAATATGGGAAAAAGGCAGCTGCCAAACCTCAACAATGTGGTCTATAAAGGTCTTGCAAATAGACCACAATGCTGAAAGCTTGGCGATCGATGACTTCGGATTTTTTGCAAAAAGTTGCATCGGCAGTGTGAACAAAAATGAAATCAAATGACCAAAAAAGCACCACAGCAGGTTGAAGGTCGAAGGTTGTGGCAATGTACTTTTTCTCATCGCGCTCGGGGTGACAGATTCAAAACCAGTGGCTAATGGTATTGCTACCTAACCATTCAGATTAATCAGTCATATCAAATTTATTATTTGCACAACCCACCCAACTAGTAACCGGACTATAGCGCGAAGATTTTGATATGAATAAGATCTCATCCGCCTTTTTCTTTCTTGCAAAAAATTTGAAAGTGGTATCAAAAATACAAATTGTTGAAATATTTATTAAAAAAAGGTTTTAGGGAAGATTCAAATCCGTCCTAAGTACATTTGATTAGATACCAAAAATTTGTAAGAAGAAACTTATTACGTTGTACTGCGAAAATAACCATGAAAGCGAATTTTTTTAATTTCCAGTTTAACCCAACGTAATTTTTCCGTAATAATTAAATACGGTTGAATACAAAATCTTTGATTAGGTATTTGTTTCACGGAAATATGATTCAATAAAAGCGGTTCCCTTGTGAATTCGCTGGAAGTATTGATCTGAAGAAAACTGAAAAGTAATTATGAAATATTTGACATCAAATCGCAATGGAAGTCAAATATACACAGATAAAGTATAATCGAATATAATATAAAAAACATTAGATACTAATATGGCGTTTTCATCCTACCGCATTCAGCCTACTACAAGAAGTGGCATTTCAGCACGTGTTGCATCGATTCAAAATGGCATAGTTATGTCGGACATAGCGTTTGCACTGAGGCTCATTTGAGTCATTTCGGGAAGGATAATCACAAATATATTGGTTTTATGATTCCCAAGATGACCATAAGCAGAGGTCGGCAACCTACGGCCCGCATCCGGCCCGCGGAGTAATATAATCCGGCCCGCGACGCTCCACTGATTTATAGTAACAAAACTGCTGTTTGGCCATAAATATACGTAACAAAATTTATTGTTAGACACGTGTAGACTAAATTATATTATAATCTAACAAATATAAAATTCAAAATTACTCGTTTAAATGAGCCTATAATTTAATTATGATTAGATAAATGGCAACAAAACGAAGAAAAGTTGATGTTGGTGCAAAGGGTTCAATGGCGCCGAAAATATTCAACTTGAATTTTTTGAGATGCAATGCAATGAGGAAATAAATCTATATTCTATTCGAGAAATGTATCATATCTTGATTTTTATTATAAAAAGTATCATCCGTTTGGTTTTCAACTTTCTAAAAATATGTGAGGCCCGCCAATGACCTGCCACCCTTAATTTTGGCCCGCGAGCGACAAAAGGTTGCCGACCCCTGCCATAAAGGCTATTTGAAATGACAAAAAAATCTAAAAACTTTAGGGATTTCAGAAAGGTCGCATTGAAAATGACCGCCAGTGGCCAAGTTCACTTCCATCAAGCTGCTAAAACGATTCATTTGAGTTATTTAAACTCAGGCTCCTGGTTAGGGAAGTACAAAGTAGGGTCGTTCATTGCTATCATTTTTATGTAAGTGAATTCCATAAATATAACGTGTTTTTAATGTGACGCAATTACGAGATTAGTGATCAGTTGAGTATATCACTAAATTAATAAAAGTTAGAATGAAGTATGCGCGGATTTATGTCTTTATGTTATCATTCAAAAAGTAGGTTTGGGAATTCGAGGCCGTATTTTCCGTATATAAATCATATTTTTACGTATCCCTAATATTCCGTGAAAGAAATAACGAACTCAGAACTTCATCGATCACTTGATGACTAAAATTTTCTAACTAGATTACATGATAATTGAATTATCAAACAAGCGAATCTTTTCAAAAATTGACAAGCAAATCTGATTTTACAGATCAAAGTTTTTCAGGCAGTGTACTGTAAGTGTTTAACGATTTTGACGCAAAATCACAACTACATTAGGCCAAAAACACGCTAATTGAAAATCCGCTTATTCTTGTATGGTAACATAAAAGCCGACTCGGTCCAGAGTTAGAGTTATCTGAAAAGCTTGTATTAATGCATTGAAACACATACATTGATATATATAATCAAACAATTGGATTTTCCCTATTATTTTTTTCAAATGTCTGAATTTTGTTAAAATCAAGTTTAAAAATAAAATTTTCTAATGCAAATTGGTAGCTTTTCACATGAAAGATGCGCATTTCGGCGACACAGATAGGAAAATTGATTATTGGATGATAATCTATGACAGTTTATTGATTTATCACAGCTTGATTCACACGTTCGCAAATACTTGCTTTTTGAACTCGAGGTTTGGACTTTGAAAAAAAGAAAATATAAGTTCAAATTAATCAAGTTTTTTTTTTCATTTTGAGCAACCAACTTGGTCGCGAGAATCAACCATTTAACAACAATATTTTACTCCGTGAAATTTGACATAAAATTATGATGACACTGTGAAAATGACTATAGAGTCTTACAGAAAGTTACTACCATTGTATCTTGTAAACACCATTGCCAAATGACGTTTTTTATGTTCCTTCAAACATATATGTTGACTAGTCTCAAATACACCAAACAAATATTCTGAACTATACTGTTTTAGGCCTACGTAAGTGCTGAAATATAATGTATAATATCAACTGGAGCAAACCAAAAATAGAAAGAAGTTTAAGCAAAACTTATTTAAAAAAAATTGAAATTGTTCTACTCTATTATTTTAGTAATAGGGTCAAATTTTACTCAAAAACACCTCCTTTTTTACTTTCATTCAAATGAATTAAATACGCCGTGTTCCTATCACATAACGCAATAATATTGAACAAAAACATGGCCCACTCCAATATTCGATTTACAATGCCAAATTCATCAGCTCATGAGGAAAAGCAATTATCGTAGTGCAGTGATTTTCAATTCCAGTTTGAATATATTATAGGAATGACACCAGCAGAACAATAATTTTGAACTCGCCGAGTGAGTAACCACAGAGTCCCACGGAGACTTGATTATGCCTGCCCACTCATTCACCTATGCCTGATCTTCAGTGATAAATCCTTGACGTAATCTGACTGACGTTGTACGCGACCTCACTCAAATCTCCAGAGGGATCTGTTTCTACGCAGTTCCCCCATGTATTTTTCTAAAGAGCCATTTTTTATATAAAGGAGTAACAACAAAATACAATTGACGTCATATTCAATACCAAACCTTGTTACCGCATTCACAAATTGCATTACAGGGCAGTGAAATTGCATTTGTTTGTCAAAGCTTGATTCGTGGGATGGTATACTCGACGCCTTCTTGACCTTGTATCAGAGATAAACTCTAATTCAATATTTGCAAAATATTCCCGATAAATAACCTGGCATCACTCAATCAAGCATTGGCCATTAAAAAATCATAAAGAAATTGAGGAAAAATGAAATCGCAGAAAAACAATATGAGTAGCTCGTGATCTGAAGTGTGTAATGTTGACTACTCAATACATGTACATCGGTAAATTTGATTATCGGGTGCGCGGTTTGCAGGTGTTTCACATGAGATTCGACGGAGCTTACAAAATTTGGGGTTTAGATGGAGTCAGGTTTATATCGTGTAAGAGCTGGTATCTTGATAATATGTGATTGTGAACCCACTTTAAATTCTGCAAATGTGAGTCACGAGGCCAACAGAATCGTTCTTCTATTAGTCGGAAACAAACGCAGCGTTCGGACTAACTGTAGTTTATACGTTTGTTGTCTTTAAAAAAAGCTAAATTGCTGACATGCCCCACTGATATACAACACTACAAATATTGTATACAGTATATGTTACGTCGTAGAAGTCGTAAATAAGGAAGGATCACATAAAATGAACTTTAAAGAATTTTAAATTATTTAATTTGTGAAAAGAGCACGTAAATAAACAAATTGTTCATCATAACGCTGAAATTTACGATTGTTGTTTCATGAGTACGCAACGGACTCCAAGGGTTCCCAGGGAAACCCGTCTTCCATTGAAAAACGAAAAGCATACGTGAAATGAAAATACCTATATTGATGTAAAATTTAGAAAACAAATGCAGAATCCATTCATGGGAGAAGTTACCGCTCATCTACATAATCTCAAGCTAAAAATTGTATTCGAATACCTCGGCTCTGTAAGCTCCGTCTATACAAGGTGGGCCACCAGTGGGAACCTGTTACCGTTTGGCCAACGCTGTAAATTCACCTGTTAATAAAACTCTAAGTTTTTTGAGTTTCGCCTCAATCTATATATACTATAACAACATAACATCTTAACGTTCCCGTCCTGGTATGCCACCGTTTTACTAGGGGCGTCTTCGCTTTGGTTGCTGGGTATAAAACTAAACTTGCATATAAGATCAAAAATGCTACCGGCACTCATAACAGATTGCGCCGGGTAGTTGATAGCACTGGCTAGTAAAATGTCACCAAGGAATTGGCTATGTACCTAACTGTATTCAAAAAACTTATTACGAATCATTCCCCACCTTTGCTTCAAACAACATATTAAAGTTTAAGTCCAGAATGAAGAATACTTCCAATTTTCGAGCCAGCTCACTCTTATGCTGGGAAAGAGACGGCGGTATAGGTTGAACATTCTCTAACTGTATATGACTGAAACAAACCTATGCCACATAATCTGCATCATGCCATGCTTATTTGAATGATAAATTCTCAAACACTTTATTTGATATATTCTGCCGTTAATTCTCTATATAACTAATATTAACTACAATGTCATTGAATGGCGAATGCTTTGAAAAACTACTTATGACGTTTTAATCTGCTGTCACTCTATAGGCGGCGTATTGTTAGCCATGGATTATAAAAAAGTCATAATAGTCAACTTCAGTGTGAAGTCATTTGCGCTTTAATAAGGCAGTATAATTTACTATTAAAAATATAATATATAAACTTTGCATTAGACCGTTATCGTTGATTGACAAAGTACATCACTAATTGTCATTTAGCGTTCCTCCTTTGCATGGTCGTAAAGACTTTCAAAACAGTTTCTGACATTATCTGCTTATATTTGTCTGTAATTAACATATGACTGCGATTCTAACAAAACAAATCGAAATACTGTAAAAGGGAGTATTTCCGCTGTTTTTAACAGTGTAGAAACCAGTCGGCATTTCTCATTGGCAGCTGAAACACCCAAACGCAGACCGGATTAGATTGTCTCGTTGTGATATTTAAAAAAGAACCTTATTACTTGATATTAATTGAAACAAACTTAGTGCCATATGTTGGTATATAAACGTTATTGTTGTTTTTCTATAAAATTGTGAAATAAAAAGGTTTGCTTAACCATAAATGAAATAAATACTATAGGCACATCTACGCACTTTCACAGGCACACAAGTTACAGGGTTCGGATTTTAATTGAAAAGAATGCGATACGTTATGCCGTTCGGATTCATGCTATAGTATCATTGCGATTGCGAGCAGTGCAAGTGGATCACTGTCACAAAGGTCACTGCAGAGAGGAACAGATGTTAGGTACACAATACTTGAACCAATCATTTATAATAATATATAGGACTATGTAAACTTAGGCTTACCATACGTCCCGCTTTAGGCGGGACAGTCCCGCTTTTTAGCGTCTTGTCCCGCCGACCCGACAAGTCAGCCAAAAGTCCCGCTTTGGCGTTCAGTCATCCAGCATAATATACGAACATGTTCTCGTTCTGTTATTGCTGTGAAGCGCAACGCTAGCCTATTTACTGAAGGTGAATGCGTTATTTTGTTTGTTCCGTTGTTTCCCGCTAACATTGTTAGCGAACGTATCCCATGTAAAATCAATCCTATATTTGGTCCTGTTCGGACGTTCACGTGAATGTAACATTAAACAACGTCCTTTTGAAGGTGTTATCTACCTAAAAGCATGCTTGGGCGAATAAGTAAATTCTCAATGCCTGAAAACGGCAGACTATTTTATTATTCTTTTTGCTGTACATAAAAAAATCTAAATTCGGATCATTTTTTCGTTAGCGTCTATTCCTTTCTATTTTTCGAACTGAACCCGATATTTAGACAGAGAATATGCGCATAGACTTTCGATGACAATATGGTCAATGAAGACAGCCGGGATGACTCTAAATGTAGGCCTATGTAGTAAAATCGGAAACTGTAAAGTTACAGGATCAATAAACCAATCATTTATTTTGGTTCTCTGACAACAAAATGCCGAGATATCTGGAAGACGGGCATAACTCAAAAAAAAAAGTTAAAAAGCGTACAATGTAGGTACGTGCCCGCCCACCAAAAAAAAATAATAATAAAACAAACACGAACAAATAATAATAAAACAAATATGAAGTAAATAATTGAATGTAATAAACTTCTGACAACTTCTTCCGTTTCTACACTGCTAAGGGGTCATGTCTTTGGAGGCGTCCCGCTTTGACGTAAAAAAATATGGTAATTCCATGTAAACTGTTAAATTTATTTCAAACTACAGCCACACACGAAACCGAAAAACCGAACTTACTTATAAAGATCGTAATAACTGAAAGGAAAAAAAATCGCAAGTTTACTTAGACAGGTTCTGCTAAAGCTACCAACTACGTACACTGTTTCTCAAATGATATCTTATCGTTGCTGTTATATATATCGTAATACTGGATGGAATCTATTTTACAAAAACGTTGTAGCGATAATGAATAATAAATACGCGGTAAGAGTTTGCTATCTTTTGATTGATGACCAAATTACACAGAGATAACCTGTGACCACAGCTTTAAAAAATATGAACGTTATTGTTTGCATTAGCTGGGATGATTACACAACCAGCATACCACACCCGATGCATATTATTTAATTATGTATAAGATATCATGCGCTTGGTAGAATAACACTAACTAACGCTAAAATATTTTATAGATTTTTGTTTTATACAATCTTTTCGGATTTATTCGAAGTGTATTTATTGTACATTCGCGTGAAACATGGCCTCATACGAGAAGCAACATTGGATTGTCTATATTGGGTTGTTGACGGTGTGAGTTTTTCTGGTGCGCATATTTTATGAAACTTGATTAATCATGAAATGAAAAGTTAGACTCTGTAAAAGGTGATGAACTGACTTATATGGGTTTTAATCCTAGAGTTTTCAACCTGCGATGATGTATGCAAACTTTGCCGAGCAAAGATTCTAACACCTTCCAAGTTAAAAAAAAAAACATGCTAAAATAACTTAGAAACAATTTGACTATTGTTCATAAAATAAACCTATTTCCTAGGAAATTTTTGTATTCAATTGTCAACTATAGTCTAGTGCTTTGGGTATTTTTTGCTAAATGGATCTAATTTTGAACAAAGTCATGATAAGTGCAAAATTTTACAAAACCGCACTCTTTTCAGAACATCATTATTTTATTCAAATACGTTTCTGAACGCCCCACGATAATTCCATCAACAAATCATCAATAAACTTACTACATGTTAATCATAAACGATCAAAACTACCTGACTAATCCTAGTCCTAAAAAGGTCAATGAAAGGAAACGGCACGTAAAAGACTAAGTGAAGACTATACATTGTATCAGAATGTTTAAATAATCTTATCTGAAAACAACGTTCAGATGTCATCCCGTTAATTCGTTTACTTTAAAATTGAGGGATGACATCTGCACGTTGTTTTCAGATAAGATTATTTAAACATTCTGATACAATGTATAGTTGCTATTAGCTCAGCCATATTATTCACTTAGTGTTTTAATGAGGAAATTTGATGGGGCTTCGCGTGATAAACAAAAAAGCAATGCCTAAGTGTTTGGACACTAAAGCCAAAGTGGGTACGGGTATGCAATCTGCTACAGTAGACTGCAGGCACCGCAGTCTCCACGACTTTGTCTGATCGTGAACGCCACAACTTTGTCCGATCGCGGAACCGCCACAAAGTGCGCAATTTCTGATTTTGATGGCGCCATCGCAACCAAAAAAAAACGAATCTCATAGCGCCCACAGATTTTTTTTCAAATACATAAAAGTAATAGCAGCCTAGCGAAAAGTCCTACCATCCCTAAAAATTTCAAAGCAATTGATCCAGTAGTTTTTCACAACAACAATAAGAAAAGAATGACTAACAACAAGATAAACGACAGAATGATGACAAAACGATCCATATATATATATATTGCAGGTATAGATGAGAACCGTGTTTCATATATGCTGCTGAATCTTAAGTAAGATAAGTGGACACGCTTCAAGGGCACGGAGAGATATGTCGGATCTGAAAGGTTTACTTCGAGTTCGTAGATGCTGTCTTGACTATTGCGTTTATTGGACACTCTCTTAGTTATATTTCTGAATAATAACAATCAAACAACTTGTCCAACCTAACAGAACATATTGAGCTAGCAATCGTAAGGTTTATGCTGAAAAGTTATTTTCAATTTCAACATTTTAAAGGCGATATATATGTTTTTTTATCGCCTTATGTCTTTCTTTCTTTTTCGCTTTTACAGTAATTACCAACACCTCATAAATTGAGTTATAGAGTTTCCTATGGGCTGACAGAAAGACAATATTCTTCAGTGGTTTGGCTGTGTTAGGTTCATTGAACTGTCACATAATAAAATTTTAAAACCGACATTACTTTTAATGACGTCTGTGACGTAATCGCTTTTTTGCAACAGCCTGTGAAAACCACTGGTTAGAATATGTAAATAGCTAATTAAAAAGTTAGTAAGTCAAATTCTTCATTATCAAACATATGTCGTCTACGAGTCACGCCATGTTGAAAATTGTAACATTTTCAAAATGAATTTCCGCCAAGCTTTGATAGCGAAAAGGGCAAAAAAAGTATTGCTCAATTTTCCCTTGTTGATGATTGGAACGCATGTGTCTGAACGTTCCCGAGAACAAAAGTTGAGTCATCGTTCAAGTTTTATTATCTTATCACCTGCAACCCACATTCAAACACGGTTGTTCAAAGCAGCGTCATTGTGTCTGATCTGTGGACGGAAGGGGTTTCTAGATTCGATTATAGAACTTCCTAGAACCAATACTATATTTCATTTGACCTTGGATCTCCGGGTGTGTATAACTCAAATCCACTCAAGTTCAAAAACTGAGTTAATATTGGTATTATTTATCACGGTTCATTTTTAGTCTGAACTCTCGACTTACAGAATAAATCTACTAATAAATAATTCCTCTGAAAGATGCCTACACCGTCTACGACACCTCAAACAAAACAAGATTTCGTACAGAACGTTCTACAGTTAAATATTCATATTATGACAGCCCATGAATGAACTGTACCAAGTGGAGTGATTTCAACCACATTGTAAAGTTTTATTGGCTGGCTGGTTTGCCCACAGAGCCAAGTTAAACGGTAACCCTGTTGACAGAACTACGGTTAGTCAACAAAGATGTACGTAATATGTTTGGTTGCCGAATCAATTCTATGAGAGAATACTACCTGAATTGGGAACTAAGGGCTAACCTTTGAAGCACTAAACTAGACTCGTAGAGGAAAAAAGCTCAATCAAACTATCATGATCTGAATAAGGGTTGGATTCAATACAACGACAATATTCAGAATTGGGAAGATCGAATCCCATCTAAAATACTGTCGCTATCGTATATATTATCAGTTACTGATTATCTACTCTAGAGTCTTTTATAGGGTTTTTGAAAAAATCGGGAACATCACAAAAATTTTGGCGTGGTATGATGTGCAATACCTAGCTGAGTGGCCAAAATGATGTAGAAACTTCGGAAGGAAACTTTTCTTTCTTTCCGATATTTATCCTAACGATAACCAATGCTGCTTTCTTATCCTAAATGTACTTGACCTGGTATCATTTCAGTTCATCATTAGTTCATCTAATGATTCATTGTTATTTGCAACGAAAAAAGTATACTAAAGTAAGGTAGCATCTTACTGACCAAAACAAAAGGCACAGAAAACATAAATACTGTATTTCGTGTATACGCATTAGATCGTAATTCATCCTCTTTGCTTATTGTCGCCCTTATTGACATTGTGGTAAAACGCCTATAGCGCGAAGATGATTGGTTAAACATTAACGAACGTATTTCGCATCTCTCTTTATTGACGCGTAGCTTCCTGATCATAAACTAATTTACCAAAGTGTTCAAATAGGCGCTGAGTGATGGTCAAGCTGGACTGGAACTAGCCCATACTCGATCATACTCTACCGGGACAAACACATAAAATAAATTAATCGAAGCTCATAAATAACAAACCTTATATATATAAAAAAAATTAAACTGACCACGTTGCAACTGGTCAACGCATTGGGTGCATAACTATGATGAGTCATGTTGATGATCCCAAATTGGAGCCCCACACAACTGGTATTGCTTGCTCATAGCCTTGTTTGGAATATTACGGGACGGGACCACGGGACATTAAACTTCAAATAAAACAAACTTTGTTGTCGTTATTATATGGATATCGAAAATATCCAACGATCGAAACAATTTAACTTTGTGTTCAAAACTTACCAGAGTGATATTGCCTTTATTCGTAAACTATTTATCCTAACGTTAGAATGTTGAACTCCAGTATAAATATTTTAAATACGCGCCAAGGCCACAAATAGATACAAAAAGATTTGGTATTTTACATCCGCCGCCATGAAACTCAATAGTTTTACAATATTTGTACTTTTTTTTATAAAATGACCATAGATATATATCATCTAATGTCAAATTGGCAGAATATATATATTTTTGCTTACAATGGTAGGTATTATTTTTAGTAGTTTCAACAACGCAACAACCTTCAAAAAAACTATTATAATTCTGTCAGTAAATTGTAAAAAATCCAATTTTCTCATTCAATAAGTTTTGTTTGCAAACAATTACACAAGTCAATTGGATCAATTTATGATTAAATTTTCTCACACTATGTCGAACTAACAAATAACTACTTTGTGAATGTTACATGAAAACAAAAAATTTTTTTTTGTATGAAAGTGAATTATTGTGCTTTGGCTTTGATTTGAGATCTTGAGATGGCAACGTCAAGGTAATCTACCGACCTACTGGTAACTATGAAATCACAACGAGCTAATAAAAGAATGTAGGCCTATATTGCAGTCAAAATCGAGAAATATTTTGGCTGTTTGTATAATGGATGCAAGTATGTCTCTAACGCCGAGGACGGAATTTGAACATATTCTAGAGAGAACATAACTTTTGTGCAAAAGTCCTTGATTTCTGAAACTGTTGGGTACAATCAAACAAAAACAGAAGTTCAAGTTTAGACAAAATTGAATAACTTACTCAGTAATCAGTAATTTATTTTTCCACCAAAACTGAAAATACGCAACAAACCTATACGAGCAGAATAAGATAAGGATAGTATTTACAGAGTGGATGGAGATGCTGAAAACCAGTACTGGTTATTGAGCAGCGACACCTAGATAGGGTCTAACACAGCATAAAAAAGCAAAGTAAAAAACAAAGTTTAAATTGAATAGTAATATAGTAACAAAATAGTCACTCTAGAATCTAGATAGGGTGACTACTAGACAGGTAATACCGGGTGAAAAAGAAGAAATAAAGTAGAAGGCCTAAATTAAATATAGAAACAGAGTTTTCACATAAATATATTTTAGAAACGTTAAGTATCCGGAGGATGTCTGGGACATCCAAAGGCGCTCGCTAAGGCAAAAGAGAGACTCCAAGCACCTTTGAGCGAGGTAACCACGGCAACTGCTCGACTGAGTGCCAGCAGATTGATTTACAGTTATGGTTATCGTATATATAGCAGCATATTAATTTGAATTTTTCAGGATGCATGAGATAGAATTTGTGTATAGCACATACGGATTGAAAGTAAACCAGTATGTTCACCTATAAGTTATAAAACATGGACTTGCTACCATTTTTGTAGAAGTGATTGAAAAATTTATGGGTTCCGTTTTTTGGCGGTCACACTGTATTTATCGCAATTGACTGCTATTACATACTCTTAAAAACTGAATAAGTTGGTTCTACCTTACCGTCATTAGCGATTTCAAGTTCACGCCACCTTCTACTTTCGCAATCTGAACTATAACAAATTAACAATCACATTTTTGAAACTCACTATTCAATAAATACAACACAACGCAAAGTTTTGTTAACAAGCAAACAACGTTAAATCTGGATTTTTATCTTATGATGGTATATTTAAAAAAATAAACTCTAGACGTAATGAACCTTTCATACGTGTGCCAACAGTCTTCGTACAATTTGTATCGTCCTGTGGCGCTATTGCAGTCGACACTGCATTTCTCTATAGACAAGATGATTACAAATTATTTCATTTAGATGAATTTGTGATAATTTTTACTAGTATACCATATTTGAGTTGTAAGTGGCCTCACTTTGAAATGGGCCCTACTAAAATGCATAACTACAAACTACAATCTCGATTCTCGTTCACATTATAATCTTATATCAATTTGAGATGACAATCCAGACGCCAATGTTGAAATTGTTCAATCAAAATGATGGAGTGAATAATCTCCGTTACTACCGTGTTCCCTAATCGAACTCTAGCCGAAAAACCTGATCCATTTGCACAAAACCATCTTATATGTATGTCTGTCTCTTTTTCACTATTTAACAGTAGCAAAGAATCAGCAATGTAACCATGCTAGGCTACAAAAGATTTAGCAGTACACGATGAAACATAAAAAATAATTCAAAATACTTTTATACAAAACCTACACAGGAAGTCAAACACGCAAAGATAAATGAAATCTAAGATAAATTTACACGCTCCCGCCCATCCATTCAATAATAGAAATTGTTATAAAATATGAACTTAACGTATTACTAGACTGGTCGTAAGTAAATCGTGCTAAACCGATGTCATTTATCCGTGGTTTGAATTTGGCCTAGTACTGACTAAGATACCATAATCTGTTGTCACAGCCGTTAGATTATCAAGATATAACCACGATTTATCAAGATTGCTATCTTCTTATCAATAAAGCAATCTTTAAAATAAAAAATAAACATCCACACACACAATATCATATGGTAATGAAAACAAGACGTGCATTGATAAAGATCTGAAATTCAGTTTATAAGAACCGTGTCGATTAACGTAAGTTTGCTTCCTCGTCACGTAGTTATAAAACCAAGGTGAGAAAAGATTCTGAACTAAATCAACCACAATATTCCGAATGCTCGTTACTGTCTGCTTCTGAAATAATGATGATAAATCGCGCCAAAATGTGGTAGGGCAAACAATAAGTATATACAATCATTTTTTGCTATCTGCACTCGACCTAGAAAAACTGAAATAAGTAGCTCATAAATAGAATATCAGAAACCGAAAAATATTGTTCGTTTCAGAATAGAAAAAACACCACGGATGCCATATTTCTACGGAAATTGAGACTCCTTGGTCAAGTTCTATTTGAGTTAAAAAAAAAAAGAACAATGAAGTATCGTTTCTTCTTCGAAAATATAAGTTCTACCAGGTACGTGAATTTCGTCACGACGAGTTTCTAGTATAGCGCCAGAAATGAGGGAAGTTTCTTCTTCTCTCGTACTCGATGCGCATGCAGGTAATGTTTCAGTTCCCTTACATATAAATCGAACCTGCAAATGTTCACCATATAAGACACCATATATCCAAATCCAGTACTGTCATTTGATCAATTGACCTAATTTGCCTTTGAGTCGAATTCATTTTGCTCTCGCGGTACACCATCGTATAATTCTGTCTTGACTCATTAGCATTTTGCAGCACCTGCTACAAATCACTCACACACAATACCCCATAAAATATTGAGTAGCAGATACAACCTACTGTGACCTATTTTGAAGCCTGAACTGAGAGGTGTTTGAGGAAATGCACATGTACCAGTTTCTTCAGCCCGAGTAATGTTTATTATACTAATGATGCTGAAATCTATCCCGACTATCAATTAATACTTTATGGAGTAAGAACTGAACAATCTGTTCCTTATTATATATTCTTATTGCCTTCAACAACTTGCGCTTACAATTGGATTGAAGCGCGAAAAAACAATTGTAAGCTGACGGTGGACGATAGGTTGAAAAACGAAAATAACAATTAGAGACTATGTAACGAGAAAAGACACCTTAGACGCCGACATATTCCTGGAAAATGGCATATTAATGAAAGACATCGTTGTTCTTTTGGCACGCATAAATTCTATTTTTAGCAAAAAATTTAATCGAAAATGATCAAAAAGGCAATGCTAATGCCCAGAGAGTTATGTTAATAATAGGTTATAATAAATATCACCGGCGTCGCTATAAATAAATCTTGCACAGACACGTGCTTCGATTGCAGTGCATTCTGAACTCATTATAGCCTATTTTTGGCTTATATAAAATTGCAATAATAACAAAATATTTCTGTCGCATTTTCTGTGATACTACCTGAACATAATATAATTTCAGCACCTATATATTAATTAAAACATTCTCCAGTGGTTGCATTCGATAGTTAGTTATTAGTTTGGACTGGTGACTATACCATGTCCAACGTAACTTATTTATTTATAGAATGAACATATAGTAATTTTAGCGCTCTATATTCGATATTTTTAACTTTCGAAAATATCTCATGCTCGCCCCCTAGCGTATAAAATGTTAGATTGTAAACAGTGGTCTTCTCTCACTGAGAACAGCGCTGCTCGGGAACAAAGAGACATATCTAAGCACAAATATTGGATAAGACGAAAATAAAAGACGCTTTTGGTTTTACGGCATAATCTAAATCTTTGTATCATTTGGGTTCAATTTATGTTTTGCGTGTTTATGATTTATTGAATCTGATACTTGATTATTATCACCATCGATTTTTGGTAGATTTTTATCCTACCCTACTTAAAACAAAAAAAAAAACAAGTGTCTTACAAGCTCAGATCTTCCGAGTTCGTAGTAACCTTAAACTAAACTACCGATCAACGTAGAAAGCTGTTAATTTACCAAAGGTGCGACATTTCGACATGAACTATCGGGGCTCGTTTAGACACTAAATCAACAGGCTCATAGTTTAGCTTACTTGTGATAATGGAATTTCCACATCAACAATGATGAACAGCCAAGCTCCACGGCGCCAATATACATTAGTCTACAGACTTGCTAATCCTAACGTTACTTTTGACGGTTAGAGTTTTACGTCGTCTGTAAGTACCGCTTCTTGTTATATTTCTGCAGTCCCGTGAGCATAGCATTTTCGAGATAAAAGTAAAGGTTGTTTTAAATAATCAGTCGTCAAAAGGGTATATTTTCTAGGAAAAAATTGAATATCTTATGCCGTTGTTGCGAGGACTCACGTTATCCCCTATATGCTAACACTAAGACAGAATTCAATGCATCGTAAACAAACTGTTTGTTGTACCTTCAACGACCTTACTCCCAAAGAATGCTATAAAAGTGTTTATCTGTTAGTCATGGTAATATGCTGTACTCCTGTTTTATCGCGCTTTCCGTGTACAACGAACGGCTTGTAGATTTGCAGCGAACAGTTTGCGACGCATACGCTAATTTACTTAAGCGCGTGTAATTTAGTCCAACCTACGCCCGCTCTCTTATTAGCTCTAAAATAGGGCCTGCTTGCTAAACAACATGTAAAAAGTAAAAAAATTCTCCAAGGACGTGGGTTAGCGTTGTCGATTTCATACTCATCGATCAATATTAGATTCAGATAATGCGCGAGAAAGCGCAAAGCAAATGCGAACTCGGAGGTGAGTTTTGGTAATAATTTACGTGAGCCAGTTGGAACTCATGTATATGGTTCAGAAGACAAATTGAAGATACATTAGTTATGAATCGTATCATAATTGGTAATGCTATTCCAGGTTGAGTCTTTCGTGCTAACAAAATTACATTCAGTTAAAATCAAGTGTGGACAGTCGAGGTAGGAGCCATAGTTTCATGCAACTTCGATGTATGAAGAAGGGGCGTCTTATTATTTCAAACTACTATCAAAAATCATAGGTCACATCGCTCCTTTAGTTCTATAGCTCATGTGCAATGACCATTCCTGCGGTGGTGGGCACCGGAGTGTAACTGGGATACACGACGTTCTTTAATTACAAGAAAAATTGTCTCAGACCTATGTTGATTAAGCAAAACTTCTGTGTAGACAACGCAACAAATTTACATTCCATCGGTGCGGCCTACGTGCTTGTTTGATGATAAGCTTGGGCGCTACAATATTGTCTCATTAATAACGATGGAGTATTCTAATAGCATAATGTGGAGTTCATCAAACAATGAAGTATGGGGACTACGTTTTACTAGGTACACATCACGAATAGAACAATGTAGAATTTTATTTGCCAACGCGAGACTACAGCGACGAGACGCGTTCCGGGCCATTTTTCGTATAAACTGCCTGTATGTTCAGGGCGTATATGTAGTTCGTGTTTTACGTGATTTACTAAGTTTAGTAAAATTTTGCGGAGACCTTCGGATATGCAAATATTAAAACTCATGAATTATTTAGATTAATACACGAATTCGGTAGTTGACGGTAAGAACAAATTAGTGTATGTCGGTATGTTTGGAGTTTTACGCAAAAATGGTCAAGAAATCCATCTCTGTAATTCTGGATACTGTAAGAGCAGCATCTAGGATATATAACTTTTCATACTATTATTGGGTAATCTTTAACCTGTAGAACACGAATTAAAATGGCAAAATGAGTGCAATAATATGTATCCGACAGTTGAGGTTATAGCCTGTACCTGGGGATCCGATTTGTCAGATTTATCACAAAATAGACTAATATATATATAATTAGCTAAACTACCGTGTTATATCTTACCGTCGAAATATTTGGTACAGTTTGTCTAAAACGACGTATACTTCTATACCTTTTTTGACTGCCTAATTCTCCCCACCTAAATGACGCTTGCCCATCCAAGCAAAGATGATGAATCGCGCTTTAAAGCTTTTCGTTGTAATGATGAAGTACCACATAGGATGGGACTTGTCAAAAATGTTCTGTAGTGTCTTTGAGGTATTTGATTATTTACCATAATTTAAATATTTATATATATTATTACATCTTTAGAATTGGTAACGCTAAATAATTATATGGAAAAGTTTCAAAATAGGTTTATTTCAGTAGTTGGAGTATTTTTCATAGATATTATTCAGAGTTAGCAATGAAAATTGAAATTCCAATGATTGTAATGCCGACTCGCCCACTTGGTTAATGTGCGCCTACCTTTGGGGTTTATGACTGCCATGACCTCGAGTTTTATTTCTACATGTTAGCCAAGTTAAATCTACATTCTATCACTCGGTAAAGTAACATATCACCCCGTTGTAAAATTGCCAGAGTATGTCACTATGTAAATAATACAGAATACGATAAAAGTCTACAATGGATAACACAATAAATGTTTACTTCTGTCGACATGTTGGTTGATAAAGAATAGCAGTTTTTATTAATTTTAACCGTTATTCAAATAATGTGCCAAGTGGTATTATAACCATGAACTAAGAATGACACGTATGAAGTGTGTGTGACCCATTTGAACTGCGAGTGTAGCCGTTATCGACATATGTGTTGAGGAGCAGTGTTAAATTATAAATATGAATAAAATTACCATGAAATGGTAGTAGATTTGCGTTTTTTATGAGCAAGTTGTCAATGGTTCTTCTTTGTGATGCTTTGCAAAATCACCTCTCAATAAATACATATATGGGGCAACTGTGAGTTGGAATAGAAGGTAGCCATTTTCTCATATCCGGTCATGGTAGAATGAAAACAATATTCTTATATTCTGTTGTCTAAAGCTTTCAATTAGGTTGTAAAAAATTATGAGGCGGAAAATTTGTGTCTCTCGCTTCAATTAAATTTTAGGCAAAATTGGGTAAAATCGACTTTGCCTTACATTGATTGTATCGTGGACCACCAAGCAGATGTAAAGGCTAAAATTTTCGAAGCAAGAATTGTATATGGCAGACAGAGTATGCGTTTGATTACAGAATAGTAAGAGTGCAAGTTTAGAAATAGTTGACTTGCATCAAAACCGGCAAACAGACGAGTTTCCAGAGCTTCTGTCATAGTTTTAGCAATATTAAATATGTAGGGTGTAGATTTGCACTTTCAATTTTGAGTTTCCATAACAAGCCTACTCATCATCTATTTTATGCCGGTATGTGAATTTTCAAATTGAATGACGACAGGCTGATACAAAACCGATATTGAATGTGAGTATGTATGTTCATTCTAATTGGTTACTTCGAGTCACGTGCAAAGTACGGCGGGGAAATGAATATACCCTGTGACATCGATAATAATATTTGGTACGACCTGCTTTCGTCACGTATCGAAAAAATTAGTGGAACGCACGTCAATGCTGCAACCTTCCGTGTTCGTTATCCAGCTTACGCATTACGCAGAAATCGATTTAAGAATTGGCGCTTGGGGATAGCGGAAACAGCTTACTCATTTAGATTAGTAGAAGTATCTTTAGTTAATGAAATTTTGAGAGCATCCCAGAAGACATTTCTGAAAGAGTATATGACCTAATTAGTGACTCATTTCTAATTGCTAATATTTTTTGAGTTTTCGATTTCTCTTCGTTAGTATATTATCTCAAATGAAAGGTGAGGATTATCCAACTATGACATATACAGCATATGCGAACGTTAATAGGCCCCAACGCGTTAAATTTAGATCTGATGTGTGGCAATTCAATTCGGCCAAATTCATTTATTTTTTTCTTAATCCTGTGATTTCTCTTGGTAGCTGGAAGGGAAATGAGCTGCAAATTTAGTGACGTAAGTTTTGTATATGGTAAATGAGTGAATCGAGAAGGTTTAGAACAATTTCTGACTTAAAAATTTTTTTGATTTAAAATAATATTACTTCTTCTTGAGTACCTGTTATAAAGACTTATATATGCAAAACTATAAAACAGAGTATGTTATGATTTTTCACATTTATGCTTGTGAGGAAAATACATAGTGTTGGACATTCGATCTGACCTGAAATAGGTGATTATCATCGAATCCCAAATTTGAAGTTATTCTTTGGGAGATCCTATTTCGTGGAAGATAAAATATGCTTCTCATAGAAATGTCGTGAGTAAGCTCAGATTAAACAAAATTAACTAGAATTTTTAGAAAACATATGTTTTACTATATTTGAATCGCAGCACGTAACGCGAAGGAATACCTCCCTTTTACTTCATCCACGAAGACATTCCAATGTATTTATTTCAAACAAATCGATAGAGTTGAGAAACAAAGCTGTCAACGGATTCATGAAGACATATTACAAAATGTCATAGCAATTCGCAACGTCGCGAGCCCATAACTAGACAAAGTGTGCTGGAATGGGTACGTTTTTGTCTGTCTCAGCTGTTGGTTCCAGACCTCAAACCTGCAAACGCAGGAAACTCTTTCGATCTCTTTAATTCTTATAATAAATATATTTGTATTTCTACGCATATAAACATCTTTGTGCCATAAGAATATTTATCAAGATAGTTGAATAAATGACGAACGTACTCGATAGTAGTTTCCCTTTAGCAACACCTACATCCCCGGACCAATGACTATCTTTTATTGGTGTTGTTACAGGTTTGGATCCCATGCGCCTAATTGTGTAAAAAAAAGCATCCATCCTTCCAAAAGTAGGGAACAGTTACTACTCTATTATTTGTGTGTGCTAAGTGTAACCTTCCTCTTGGCCCACCCTGATAGTGAATTCTCAAAATTCAAGTGTCATGCTCGTCAAACTTTCAACATTTGTCCGCATGGCAACTTAAGGAGAAGAATAATCAGATATGTCTAATGAGCTAATCATTTATTTTAAATGACATTTTTGAGTGGTATAATTGGTGAAAGATTTTTAAGCGTCGGTGAGATATACCGTATGTTTAAAATGTTAAAACGTATAATAGAACTTTATGGGTCAGTATCGTACTTCTGATTAAAGAAAATCTTCTTCAAATAATTTCTCACTGCAACCCTTTTCAGTGCTTTATTTAAATAATAACAGAGAGCAAGTCTTGTAATATTGAAATGTGTACTTGATACTTGGTACAGTCCGACGTGATACTTACGTCCTAGTTACCTGAACCTGAGGTAGTCAATTTAACTCTCTTTTAATTTTGTTAATCAATCGAAAGTATCAAATAATTGCCGTCAACTCAAGTTTTATCGAATATTTAAATTCAAGGCAATGCTGATATGTCAGCAATGTGTGAGTCGGGTCAACGGCCTCAATGATAATGTTACCCCGGGACTTGGAATTTGCATTGGATGTGTAACGCCGTTATTAAACCTGTCAAAATTGACAAAACATTTTATTGGTATATAATTATATAGGTGTATTTAATTTCACATTGAGCAAAGGTTCTTTCGTATTAAACTTAAATAAGTACAATCATTATGTAAATATAGATGTTTCGGCTCTTTATTCTTATTAAATATTTTAAAATTTCGCTATTGGAGGAGAAGCAAGCATGCCCATGCTCGATCCATCCATCTTGATTAAAATCGCTCTTATTATTTCTTTATTGAGAAAACAAAATTAGCGCTTTTTCGATCTTCAGCTTCTACCATATGCCGTCAATGTGCATAAATAATTGATTATAAATTGTTTGTTATCATGAGCTAATTAAATTCGGTTGATCAATGTCGGAACTGCTTTAAGTACCAGCTAGACTGCCGGAGGAGCATTGAGTAATAATTGCTGCAGGAATATCTATCGAAATACACAAGTGCTACTTTACACGAGTACTACTAAATGTCAAATGATACCCTGGACCAAACCTTTTTATCAATGTGCCGGTAGTAAAGGCAAATTGTTTACTACTCTTGTCAATAGCAAAAGTTGTGGGTTGAATTAGATTTGGTAACATTACTTTACAAGCTCTGAAAAGGTAAGAGTGTCGATCCCGGCGATATTCCCGGAGTAACGTGGTATCGAATTCTAACTAGACTGCATACACCGCCCACCAGAATATCGGTAGACATTTCATTACTGCGCTTGTCAGAAGTCAGATTTGGATCAGCTAGCACTGTAAAGATTTATTCAGAAATTTATAACATTCGTACTCAAGTAGGTATTTTTGTGTGTGGAAAAACCTGAATATTCGGATCATATTTTTAGTTAGCTAAAACGAGGGCTGGATCTGGATGCTGTGAAAATACAAGGATTGAAAAATTATTTCCGACGGAGCTGCTTAGACGAAGTTATATCAAAACACATGCTTTTTCAAATACAGTTTTGTTATATATATGTCTAAATTTGGTGATTCGCAAATCACGCAAAAATCGGTTTTAATCCGCCAAGCGTGACGGCATTTTTCAATTTGACGACGCCACGCGAAACTCGGACATTAATTGATACCAATAGGTACGGTATAAAAAGTACTTCGTTTTGGATTTCGTGCCCTTATATTTGAGCATTGTTCTCTTCTTTTTAATTTCCTTAAAATTCAGGACAAAGTGAAACATGAATGCGTTAGTTGCTACAAAACTTAGATAACAGATTGACTTTATGTCCCAAAATTTGTTTTTTACTACATTTTGCTAAATTTTTTGATAATGCCGCTCATGCTAAAAAATACAAATCTAATTATATAAGTAAGCAAATATCACTAAACTATTGAATTTATGGAAAAATATTAGCTTGAAGCGGGCAGGTGTGTGATTGTTCTCGTTTTAGTATGGAACGCTGGACATCTGATACATTTCAGTTATTAAAAAGAATGCGTTTTCTCTCGATTTTCACGAATATTTGCTTTTCCAGAGTCAAATATCAAATACTCGTATTGTTTCATAATTGTTCTGAAGTAACGGTCAAGCAGCCTTTTCATTTCTTTTATGACGAGACTTATTCTACATTGTGTAATTTTCTCTAATAGTAATATATATATTTTATTTTCATCTATGGTATTTTCAACTGGAAGATATAATGTCATGTATATTTCAGTATATCAAGATACCTATTGATAAATGTCATGGCAGTGGGCGATAGCTGTAACCGTACATACATATATAAATATAAACTTTAGTAAGACCAGAACAGTTCAACTCAAAAAATACGATGTAACGAAATGAAACTTTTAAAGTTGTGTTCACGCGAACAACTAGGCTACAATTCGTCAATGTGCAAATCCCTATGCTCGGGAAATTTAGAGACACTTTTTGTCCATTTGTCCATATATTGTATTGTCGGTATAGTATATATATCTTGAATTAAATTAAACATACAGAATAAAATAAACAAACCAAATTTATGCTCATGATGTAAGAAGCGTAGGACCATATAATGCTCTTTCTATTATTGGTTCAAGTTATTAGTTATTCTTGGACATCTCATACCAGATACCATCTTTCATGACACTGTATTTAAAAAGCAGTTTTTTATTTTACCAAGATTAAGTAAAATGAGATTCGCTTTCAGCTATTTATAGCTGACACAAAGAACTTTGCGAGTATAGTCTGGTCGAAGTTGTCGGAAGTCAGGAAAACAGTCCCAATCGCCATTTGAATTGCCTCCTCCGATATCGGGTCGTTCATAAATACATCCTATAACTTTACTATTTATTTTTATAAATTTATAGATTATAATGTATACCTATAATTAGTTGCAGAATTGTATATAAGTAACTTTTGGTAAAATTGAGAACAAACCTCATTATGGCGTCGCTTGAGTATGAATTGAGGAGGAAATTGTTACTGAAAGACGAACAGATCCGAGAATTGGAAAGCACTCTGGCTGAGAAAGAGTTGATCATTGAAGACCTCAAAGCTAAACTTGATAAATTTAAAGTAAGTAAACCATAACTTAATTAAGAAGAATATTCAAATTTGGAATTAACTTTTCAGCTGATTATTATATTTACTACAGACTGCCTGCTCATTTAACAAATGAAACAATACATCATATCACATTACAAACACATTTTTGCTCGATAAGAATATTTTGTAAAGAAATTAGTAAAGATTAGTAAAGATAAAGAAAAATTTGTGAAGAAATTAATTGATATAACGCTTTTTGTCGTTATTTGTTTAAAATGATTATATTTTATGTGATTTCTGGTAATCATTGTATGCAAATCCTACGAATTACTCCGAAAGTGCAATATATTGATGTAAGATTTTGTTTGCTTGTTTTTAATCTTCCCGATATAGCGAAACTAAGCTTGATTAATAGGTTAAAGTCTGTTTTTAGTTCAAATCTGTTTAATCCAAAATGTTTGCATAAAACTTTCGTGTAAAATCAATAATATCGACAACGAAACAATGTGTCTTATTCGTATGATATAATGCTTTACAAAAGAGGGGAATGGGGTCGCACTTATGGCACGGATTACTGTCAATGAAATAGGAATTTGCCCTAATGTGGGAGGCATTGACTTAATAGAAAGCGGGAATATTTTACAGCCGACACGTCAGACATGAAAATCTTCCCCTACTGATTATGTGCTCACAACAACTAAGTCCCAGTACAGAAAGAGACAATCGTTAAGAAGAAATTAAATTTCTATATGTCTATCGATAATTGCTCAAACAATATCAACTCGTCGGTCAATTTGATTTTTTAGCAGAAGAAATATTCGCCTTTAAATTTATCTTTGAATGATAATCTTCAAAAAAATTATTATTTTGGGAGTTTATACAATCTAAATTCTAAGGTAAGGTTTCATCAATGTACTTAAAATGTTCTACAAATTTATACAAAAAAGTTTCTGAGCATTGAAAAATTGCAGTTTGTACGCTTTTAGTTCAATAGCATTTACCGTGGAAAGTTCAAATATTTTCAACTCAATACAAATGAAAAATTTGGCAGAATTGAAAGGCTAAGAGGTAAACTGATTCCCTGAAGATTTTGCAAGCGCTTGCGAGAGAATAATCTTATTTGCATCGACTATGTCGGATTTGAACGTTTTTAAAACGACTATTAATAAAATGTATTTTATCGTGGGATGTTACGGCGATCGAGTAATGGGTATTTGGAAACAAAAATAACAACTCCATCTTATAAGTGCATGTTGTTGATTATTAACATAAAAAACTAAAACTAAAAAGTAAGATCGACAGATCCAGTTGAAACACGTTTATACTTTAATGTTGTTGGTGAAACCATAAAGCTTGATAAATTAGTTAGAAATATTCGTAAAATTTCAGAAACTTTCATACACTTGACGTTTTCGAGTAATCACGTATATAGGATTTGGGAAGGATTTAAATTGGCAAGTTTCTGATTTATAGCATCTTTCATTGAATTTGCTATTCATCAAATTTGTGGGGTAGACACTTTGTTACTTCAAATTACAAAACCCAAATCTCAGTGATTTTAGCTATAACTAAATCTTATCAAAATTGGGTTTTTGGCATAAAATGCTGTAAAGTTGAAACGAACGTCAATTAGATTGCTATTGTATTTCATTTTAGGCTGACGATGTATTTGGACCTTGTATAACATATGAATATATAAATAGGAGGGCGATATAAAAGAAAAATCGAGGATTTGTAACTCAGCAAGAACGCTCGTATACTCTTAATGTGACTGTTTGTTAACTCTATCAAATTTCATTCAGCCTCTGCTTTTGTGACACAATGTGGCCATTGAAGAAACGTCTTTTATAAGTAATATGCTCTGAGTTGCAGCAAATATACAATTACTAAGTTTAAAGTTGATTTTGAATGTAGATAGTGTTCCCGATGACCTGCCTGATCACTACTGAACTGTAAACAATGTGGATCTGCTTATAAAAACGAAATACTGTGAGGCATGAGGCATCTATTTATATTCCTGTAGTAGCAAAGGTTGTTTATACCGTATATAAAGCTATGCCATATACTACAGAATTGTGGCCAAATTATATTATCAAACAAGAAACTCAATAACAAGTTTGTTGAAATTAAAATTGCTTCAATCTGTCAGCGGGCTGTCCGCCTATCGACAAGATTTTGAGTAAAACGATGCAGCCCAGAAAATAGAAAAAATAATACAGACAACAGCTGCTTTGAAAAAATTCATGATTCAACTATTCAATTGAGAATTGAAAGCGATGATTAAAGCTCGTAAAGGAAAAAACGTTTCTCACCCCAACAAACACCATTTTCCCAGGTCGTCTATTTGGCGTCAAATTAATGTGGAATATTATTTTTTTAGTATTACGTTACAGCTGTTCAACTATTTCATTCGTAATTCTATTATAAATAACAAATTTGGTTGGTATTTGCTCTTGAGATGACCTCAAGATCACTTAATTGCCATGTGACATATGTTACTTTAATTATGCCTCTCGTTAAGTTATAGATCGGTTCCTTAAATATGAAAAATAGGATAGTCGATTGTCAAGTAGTCGAGTAAACTTGATGAGTATAGTGCATTCCAAAAATTGAGATATACAATTACGACTTAAAGGCCCATTAAAGGAATAATATTACTTTCCAAAAACTTTATAGGTGTAAGTAAGAGAAAAGCGAGGTAAACACAATAACAATTCTTGGAAGGAATCGGAAAATATAAACCTCACAAAAATGAATTTGGCTAATAATCTCCGTTCAAAAGTGTTGAAGCGGATAAAATATTTCCTGAATTTTCCAAAGATCTGAAAGTCCAAATTTGGCGAAATTGATGTTAAATTGATTAGGGTCAGTAATGGCATTTCTGGACGTTTCCCAATTTGGACCCATTCCAATATCTGGCTTGAACAGCGGTCACTCAAATGTTGCTTTTATTGCAAATAACCCGAAGGGATTATAAGACTTGAGGTAAAAGACGCAACAGAAAGCCAGCCCTGCTATATATGGATTGAATAGAAGAAGTAATTTTGTGCCACCAAGCTTTATTACAAACGAGAGAGCAATGTTAAATATATGGAAACGAAAGTCATAACGAAGTAGTACGAGTCTGTACGAGTATGCAATCTTTTACAGTAGAGTACCGGTACCGCAGTCTTAACAAACGCTAACGAGGAACCGTCACAAGGTGCGACATTTTTATCCAAATGACTTCATCACACACAAAAAAAAAACGAATCCTATAAAGCCCACCAAATTAAAAAATAAAAATAAAAGTAATAGCCTTCTAGCGACAAATACAATCTTTCACCACTTTCAAAGCAATTGGCCCAGTAATTAAAGTAAAGGCCGTTTTTTTCACAACAACAATAGTTACAACAAGAAAAGAAGAATACTTACAACAAAATCACAAACAACATAATAACAAAACAATCCATGAGTCCATTTCGTGTCCAATAGGAAAAAATCTAAGAAAGACTAATAATGTGTCAATGTACAGAGTGTGATAATGTTAAATTGTTTGTTTTCAACAATATCGATTTATATTGGTAATATTTAATTATCAAACTTGTAACCGTCAAACACGATCCATTATTTATTCATTTATCCATTATTACCCATCAATATTTATGTATTACTGGTTTTGAAGACAAAATTTTGTCAGCTTATAAAAAAAATATGTAGCATGTAATTTTGGGTTATCAGGTTTTCTTTTTTTTTGGACACGAAGCGGGCTTGTGGATCGTTTTGCGCAATCGTTGTCGCTGTTAGTCTTATTGTTGGAGGACTCTTTTGGTGCGAAAAAAATCTCGCTTTTCGCGCAACTAATAAACCAATCGATTTTTAGTACTTAAAGATGGCAGTAGTCACAGGGAATTAATATTATTTTACTTTTATTCAAATTTCCTCTGAGATCCTATATTTCCCCCAAATTCGTGTTGTTTTATTTCAAATCATAAAAACAATGATTTTATTCTGTTAAGTCTGGCCGCCTACGCCACGTCTATCATTAGCTTTGATTTTGCTACAACTCAGCGCTCAGCCACTTCTTTGTATATATACGAGTCGCACAAGCTACCGGTGCTATGTTTTGGTATTGAAATTTCGTGTCCATATATGGGATTTCTGGATTTTCTGTTTTTGAATTTCGTTCTAGGAGCATATTGTTAAATGCGGATGTTTTTCCGTTATACCAGGAAAACACTGTGTTGCGTTAAACTGTAAATACATTAGGACGGCCCCAATGTCACTTTTAGACTTTACGATGTACAGATGTGATGAAGACTAGCAATGCAAGCCATATTATAAAATTATACGGTACATATTTTAGTAATATTGCTAGTATGTCAAATTTCCTGTACTTTTCTCAGCTACAAACCATGTTCTTTCCATTTATTTCACACCATGTATTGTGTATTATGTAGAAATGAGTTTTATCCGATAAATAAAAATATATGGCGCGGCGGTGTGGCTCAACGGGCTAAGCGTTAGGAATACGCTCGCCACCGCACCTCTAATTACTCTGCGTGGGTTCGCAGATTCGAATCCCATGCAGGGATGGTTATGTGCGAGAGGATTGCTGGACTCCTCGCCGTCGTTGGTTGGTTCACGTAACCGCTGGTCGGTTACGGCTTCCTCCACCACCAAGTCCATGCTTTCGAAAACAAACAATATAACTAATCCCATACCCGACTTGGAATGGTAACCGGACGAGAGGCCGTGGTTCGCCATATGGATAAGCCGTCTTATCGGCTTTCCTCTCCCCCGAGATAAATATGTAAATCCTATTCCTATCCTGTATGGCTAAGCAATGTATTTTTCGCTAGAAGAATATTACTTTTATTTATTTCAAAAATTTCAGTGGCCCCTAGGTTTTTTTGTGTGTGTGTGTGTGTGTGTGTGTGTGTGTGCGCGATGACGTCATCAAAATTAATTTGCGCTGCTCGTGGCGGTTCCTTATTCGCGTAAGTTGTTTATGGTGGTCAGCGTGGTACAGTATCGGTAGACTACTGTAGCGGATTGCATACCTACTTCCTGCCCATATATTTGAGCATCGCTCTCTTGTTTTTCCTTTAGGATAGATGTAAAAAACCGTCATAATATAAATTTTTTGATTTTATGTTGTTTTTTGAAAGTTAAACATTCCCTATATTTGGTTAGTTAGTAAATATAAGACCATTTATTATTCTATATTTTTCCTATTTAGTCGGTCTTCCCAGTTGCTACTCAACCGCGACATGGCGCGGGAGAAAAATCAAAGAAAGCCAAAAAAGAGAGGGCGCAAGGTATCAGTGCTGAACCGCAGTCGAACAATATGCTCAACAGAGATTTGACGAAAGTCGAGTTCCGCACATACACAAAACCACAAAAGTAAGCTATTGAATCCTTTATTTGAAATTTGCGTTAATGTGCTAGAATAGGCAAACGTTCCTTGCATTTTTTATGAGTGATTGCATATGGCATTAAATCGGAAGGATTGCTGATGCTGATTAGCCAATGTTACATCCTGGAACACTTCCAAGTCAGAATTCCATTTTCACTGGAACATAACTTTCGAATTGAGTTTTGTCCAAGTAGAAAGGATTTTGCACGGGGTGGAGCAGTAGGCCTACTTGGATAGAAGGGTATAGAAGAATCAGTGAATTCGGCCCTACGTAATATACGCAAAGTTAATCGATGTTACGGAAATCAAAAAGCCGATACAAATCTATTATCTAGTGAACTTGGATTAGTTGGAAAAAGTAGAATTCTCACTAGGTAGATAGGCGAAGATTCTTTATGAACCACCCGGGGAATGAAGAAAATTAATTAGCATATTGGAAAGATCATTAACGCTATTCTGATAATGGGTTTCATACATTTGTTCCAAAGTATAATTATTCAGACCCACTTGAAAATCGTTATTTTGATGACATAATTTGAATTATTAGATTTATGTTGAAGAATAGCTTGAGTGAAACAAATTTGCTTCGACTAAAGATAAATCAACAATACTCGAACCAACGAAATGTTATAATCACTGCAATAGCTGTAAACTTCTCGTGACGGTAAATGCTCAAATTTTTAAGATGACAAATTTGTTGTACATGGAAAAACCTGCGGTACAGAAATCTTCTTTATTTCCAAGTCATCCTTAAACTGATGACGTCATATAGGTAAATCTGGTAAAAAATTTGCACACATTTGACTGTGTCAATTGCACCCCAGAAATGATAACAATATTAAAAACAAGAAACCAATGCAGCAATGCTTAAATATATGGACACGAAAACCAAAACAAAAAAGCGTCAAATTTTTTTCAGTATCGATAATCTGACCACCAGATTGCTGAGATGCGATCACGGGACCACGGACGGTGCACAATTTTCATTAATTTTGATGACGTCATCACACATAATTTCTTAATGAAAAACGAATCCCACAGAACCCAGAGAAATAACAATACGAAAAATAGGAAATGACAATATGATCCATAGGTACACTTCGCGTCCGATATCATGATGAAATGGTAACCTGAACTACATTGATCAACGCACAGAAAGCAATTTTAATAGGTGCTCCCGAAGTATGTGCACCAAGATGGCGCACAACCTGAACATAATATGTGTACCAGGTTAGGGTTATCAGGTTGTGCGCCATCTTGGTGCACATACTTCTGGAGCCCCTTTTAATATATAGAAAAAATGTAAATTCAATTTGATGTATATTCGGTGAAAGGAGTTTTACTGATCAAATATTTTTATATTATCAAATATCGGGTTTTGGTAATGCGATTTCTGATTAATTCTGAATAAACCAATATGCTTAGTAAAATTAGGATACCACTGACAAAATGTTGAAAAAATTCTGAAAATTAATAGCGAATATATATAATTTTGACTAAAATAACATACGGACGTAAGACTTTTGGTAAAAAAGGGTACTCCCGTAGTGTGTGTACCAGGTTAGGGTTATGCCATAATTTGATTTCGATTTTCCTTATTTCAGGTCTATTATACTGTATGTGTTAGCCAAGTGGCTATACTTAGGTTTCATAGGTCCATTTACACAACTTGATGTAAAGTAGGCATACAAAATTAGTTACCTTCATATTGGTACACACACTTTCGGATCGCTAAAACAAGTATAAAAGAAGAAAAGAACGGTAGTAAATTCATTCTGACTTCAGTTAACTAACATGAACAACAAATGTTTGAAACTTTGATAACCTTAGCTTTCAACTTCATCACGCTTATCTCACTCTCCCTTATATTCGTATAAATAAATATTGTCTGTAAGAAACATAGATATCAACAAATTAATAATTCGTACCTTTACGCGCATATTTCCTGACTCTGACCCCCCCTTTTAATAACAAAAGAATAAAATTTCTGTTCAAAATGGCATGGGTTCTTTTTTGAGGTCACTCGTATATGTACTATGTCACATATTGGAATTGAAGTCATTTGGGATTCTCATATATGCTTGTCACATGCAAGCCCTTCGTGCCTTGGAAAAAAGAATATGATTTTCTCGATAAATTTTATAAAAAAATTGATGACCACAAAAGCCGATTATTTATCGTGTTTATATTATCAATCATACTCTATAGAAATTTTGAAGTTTCTGGCAGATTCGACCAGTCGATACTAAAACTCAGTAACGGGAATTTTTTAGAGAGTTCTGATACAAAATCGATGTTAGCTATACAAAATAGAAGAAATGATACTTAACTTTTGTTAGAGTTCAATTTCATGGATGTAAAAAAAGAATTTCATTTGAAAAGACTTAGATATTGAATTTGATAGTTCAGGTCATTATTTTGAAATTTGGCTATGTGTCGGAAAAAAAAGTTAGAATTACGGTATTTTTTAAATAAACAAATACTATTTGAAACAATAATTTTTTTTTAATAAAGATACCCTTTGGTTGGTCAAGTTTCTCAAAGATGATTCAATTTCGTGCGTTGGACGTTCTGTTTAAAGTGTACTGTATGCCTTTATACTTTGTATACTTGTATTTAGGTATATACTGAAAAATATAGATATTTACAGTAATTGTGACTCTCTCATTAAAAAATTACTGAATTTATATTATTCGATTGTTTTTGTTTCATAAAGAGTAAGCGCCGGTGTTTCTGATGTTCATTTCATAAAACTTTTCAATTGCTTTGTTGAAGCGCGTCAATAACAATTAGAAAATACGATTTTTGCGTCTTAATTGTCATGTCTGATCTGAATGAGTCGGAAACACGCGACAGGAAAGTAAATCGAGTGTATTGTTTTGAGATTAGAACATAAATGTTTTTTCTTTCAAATTTCAGAATTATGTATTTTAAATTCAATTTTGGGATTTTGGGTTACCCAAATTTAAAGAATAGGATATCTTTGACCGGAATTCCGAATACAGTTCTAGGCTTAACTACTTCATGGTTATGTAAGCGTTTATTGCCTCTAGGCGTCTTCAATATATTTGTTTATATCGTCATGTCTGATAACGGAGCTCAATTGTTACATTTATTCCGGGTAG
The DNA here is from genome assembly GCF_013122585.1 of Styela clava. Classification (NCBI taxonomy): domain Eukaryota; kingdom Metazoa; phylum Chordata; class Ascidiacea; order Stolidobranchia; family Styelidae; genus Styela; species Styela clava. The sequence continues at coordinate 10,672,248 of NW_024102841.1, forward strand.
GGCAGTCTAAGAAAATAAGGTATCATCAGGATTAGGAATGGTCCATCCTTGAAAAATGTAAAATCCACCTTTGGAAGGATTGATTTTATATTCCTTGTGCATAACCGGACATATTTCAGACAAAAAATGATATTTTGTATTTATTTTTTTCGTAAAAGTCAAGTATTGAAAGTGGCAAACAGTTTAAAACCCATTACCGGATTTAGTCAGGCGTCGCTATGAAGTGTTTTTCGTTTTGTGCGCGGAAGTGTGTTTTTGATGTGTGATGGTCTTGAGGAAAGGGGTCATTCGTTTTTATTATATATGGTTTTGCTAAAGTACAAACTTTTTTAAGTGCTGTTGTAGAGGTAATGATGTATATATACGAAAAGAGGTGTGTGTCCTCTGCTTTTTAGTACAGCAACAACAATGGCTTGTTTTGTTTGTACACAAATATAGCTTGTAATTATCGCCAGAACACTATAGTTAAACTCGAGTAAAATTAATTTAAGCAGCATTTAACAGTAATATTTCATATGTGAAATTTTGTGTGAAATTTTTTGTGTGATTTACGAGTCACATAACTGAGATTACGTGCACAAATAAAAGTTGATAGCGAGCAGGCGGGAAGATACGCAGCATAAAAACAGTGGTTTGTTAGAGCACAAGAATCACCATCATTTTTCTGCTTCGCTAACAGTGTATCAAATTTCAGAGAAAAGTAGTTGCATTTACAATATTGTAACTCAGTATTTACAAAAAAGTTTTGGTTTCTCGAGAATTTGAAAACACATAAATAGCAAAAAATTCGATATTTTGAGCTGTTTTCGGATTATGTTCAGATTTTCAGTCAGACTTGTGGTTGTTAGCCGTATGTGTTACTTATGTGAATGTTAGCATAATGATTCATAATACCGTATGTGACATTGCTTTATATTTTTCTATATGTGAAAACTATTATAGAATTGCAAATCAGGGCTTGACCTCCTATTATTATATCAATCTTGAATCCTGAAGTTGTAAAAGTCAGTAGCAAACAGCTTATTTCAATCCCATTGATTGAATATCAGCCATTAATCTTTGACGACTTGACACTCCTATAAATAATAAATTATATACAGCCCTTCATTTGACTAGTTCCTACTGTGTGTAATGAACCTATAAGACATAGGGCAAACTGGAAAAATGTTCGTTTAGACTTTAGATTAACCAATCGTGCGGTTGTTATCACAGCGACCTTTGCCATACAACATGACCTTATGCGAGACTTGCGATCCAGCTACGATCACGGCTATGACAGAATATACTTACAATGTAATGATTTGAACCCCATAAGCACAAATATAGGTTCGGCTAAGAAGTCTCACATCCTGAATCAGCGTCACTCTTAGACACTCTTTCAAGTCTATTTTAAGACTTTGTATATTTGAGTCCTAAATATATTAGAAGTATTCAATTCAAATTTTTATTACTGCACTTATTTGCAGCAATTGTGCAAACTTATGGACTTATGGAAAAACTCGAATAGAGTCGATTGTTTCGGGGACTTTGACGTCACAGTCGCGGCTAATTTATTTATTACAAGCCTATCAGGCTTACATAGAAAAAATCAATTCAGCTAAGTCGCAGACGAAATTAATTTGGCTCCGGCATTTTGTTTGTTGTTTATTTTGTAAGACCGAACGCGGGAGACCAGACAGGATCGATGGAAGTGTAACTAACAAAACTATCGGCAATAATACGGGAACAAACATATGGCTAATGGGATTGCCCTGACAGGTGTTTTGTTCGTGATTTTGCGCTACTTTGCTAAAATTATATAAATTCTCCTTTCTATTTTCTGTTCATATAATCGTTGCTATTTGTATATATTTGAATATATATGAATAGTTTTTATTTTTATTTTATCATACTTATTATGTACTATTATGCTAATGAATGACAATTTGTGGGCACAGTGGCCTAGCGAAAAGCGTATAAATTTATGTCTCATTGTCAAACAACAAATACAGTAAATGTAATACGGGTATTGCGCAATTGGATTTCTATTTTTTGTGTTATAAATATATGATGCAAAGGAAGGTTGCTGAAGCAAGAGTGAAGATAACTTATTGAATTAATTAGCATTGAATGAAATAGGAGCTTGTGTAAAACTGTCTCTATTTGACTCTGTGGTTGAGTGTGAATTGGTAGTCAATAGGTGCTATCGATTTGTTTTCTGCGAGACCAACTGCATATCCATTTTCTATGCTTTTGTTTTGGATGCCGGTGGATCCGTATGCTTATAATGCAAGAATGCTGTAGCAACGAGTCAGGATATTTCAAGTGATGCTTTATTAGTTTTAGTGCGTAAAGAAACTCTCATATCACCCAGAAAAAATTGTCGTGGTCATTATGTATGTACTGGTTCACATAATACCAAAGTTCATGTTCTTTAATTAAGTTCTGTAGGTGGATTCACTCTTAATCCCTTAATCGTGGATTACTATATTTTACTGTTTTTGAGCGGTGTCTAAATTCTGTTTGAAAAACTATATGTTCCAATTCGATTTTCTCATTCTCATATTTACTGATCTTGGTCTGATCGATTTAATCCAAAAACGGATAAAAAATGCAAATGCAATCGAGCAAATCAATCGACCGCCATTGCTGTTTTTCCAAATGAACAAGGGCCCCTGAGAGAAAGCTTTCTTATTGACTGATTAACGAAATTCGATTTTTTTTCTTTTTCATTCCGGTGATAGGTAGAGCACGCGCTATGCCTTTCGTTATTTTTGATTTAATATGAGCCAAAGTTAAAAGTGGTCAATCTGTGGGCCATGTCAAGTCGGTCATTTGATTTTTATTTGTTCCATTTCCCCAAGATACAAAATCAATGATCGTTTATGTGTAGTCAATTAATGTTAGTGTGTGGAAAAATCGAATTTATTTGGGTTGAAAGATAATGTATAACAACAGTCTATTTTACCTTCGGCTAATCAACTACGTCATATATTCTGTTCCCTAATAAAATCGCATAAAATTTATTGCTTACTGAAAAGTGTTCAGATTGTAGTTGTTGAATATAGACTCAAAGATATTATTGAACAGTGTTCATTGCTAGGCAGTCTGGATTTTATCTTCGATAGGCATTTTAGTTTGTATACATCGTATTTTTAGACTAATTTAGCCTTCCATTTTATTATTGAATTCAACACAGTGATGATAATTTGAATATTTTGAGTTATATTAGCTTAGAACTTACGGTGACATGCGGTTTTTAGAGAAAGTAAAATTTGAAGTAATGGATATCAATGACTGTTCTATGACAGATTCGCGTAATTCTGCATATTTTAAAATTAAGATAATGGTACTTGAGGTATCAATACATTTTCCAGGTATAGATTGGCAGCCATTATTCCAAAATAAGCTCTTCAAATTCAATTTCTCCCAAATCTTTGTTACACGTCACACATTATTAATTTTCGATATAGATATTATACTGCTGGAATTACTCACAAGACAACGGGATTACTGCAATTATTACAATTATTTATATGTATTTTGTGACGCCATAATGTTTCAGTAATGCGCAGGCTTGTGTATGGCACATATTTTTTTGTCCCATTCCCATCCCATGGCAATTATGCCTGTCCCATCCCACCCCACCCCATGGGGTTCCCATTGGAATAAAATTCAATAATAATTGTTATATTTAGGTTTAGCGTGTACAAAATAGGACTACATGTACGAATAGGCATGCAAAACAACAAAATATACGGACTTTGTTAACTTTATATTCATAACTATTATACATGTGTCCATCAGCCCCTTCACGCAGTATATTTTTAATGCTGAATATATTTTGCTCTTTATAACTAGCAAGAGAGCTATGCTCAAATATATGGACACGAAGTCCATAACGCGAAATGTTTTACCATCATTTCCCCGAAAATCATACGGTTTTCGTGTCCCACGTGTCCCATGGAAAATACAAATGTGTGCTGTACCATCCCATTCCATGAGACGTTTCCCATGGACAAACCTGGTAATGCGCTTATGTATATAAAAAAAAATGCAAAATTGGCACTTAATATTATGGGTGCTTTAAATTGTGGCTAGTGTCTTCATTTGCTACTTCGATCGACAGTTTAAATTAGAATCATTAGAACGAGCTTGAAATGCATTATTTATAGAAGAGGGACACACTAATAAAAACTAGTTCAGTTTAACTTATATTTTGCAGTAGAATGCTAGTTTTTTCGGTACGGTTTAGCCTAACATTGACGATAATCTAATGAGTTGTTACCCGTTTTTTTGTCGAACAAGGTTTTACATACATCATATACATAATTATGCTAGTATTTATTGGTGTGTTGTGTCCCCGCTTGCTTCATCGTATTTGCTGTTTTGATGGAGTGTTATAATTTCTTTAATTAGTTCCGCGGGACGAAAAAAGGCACAATTTGTGGCACATTTATTTGCTGGGTTCATATAATTGGGTTGCGTTTTAGTTGTTGTTGATATTGTTGAGGTGATTCTTATAATGTAATCGCAGTCGGGCATTGAGATTTTCTGGTTTTATACGTAGCAAATCGCGTTTTTAAAGGATGAAGGAAGAAAAGCATGCGACACGCGCTAAATGGTCTAAACGTCATTTAGGGGTGCTCTTCGCCTTAAACTCCTAATTGATTGGCAAAGTCAGAATGATAAAAAATGACATGAGGAATTAGGTCTATTCATATTTCAGCCTATCGTCGCAATCCAGATAATATCCTAGAATAGTTGGGATTTGTGTTTAAGTAGTGTGGCATTAGTGTCAAACAAAACGGATCATCTTTACAGATACCCTGGGATTTAACTGTCTATTTCGGTAAAATGACAGCATCGGCAGGTTAGAATTATATTTGTAATACGAAAACCTCATCTCTCAAGTATTCAAAGACTTGAAAATTGAGTGATATTTGGATAATTATTTCAGACTTTTAATTTAAGTGAAGTGAAAAGTGCATATCGACCTAGTTTACTGAAACTTTTTGGGTACAATCTTACGCAAACAGAAGTTCGAGTGTGGAATACGTTTCTTCATTTTCGTAGAAATAATTAGGAATTTATGTTTTTTTTGGAGGTGGGGAGAAGGGGGGAGGTCACCTTGTATTTTATGCTCCTTGTTGTTGCTCCGAACTGATTCAGACAAGCGTAAAACTAGATTTACAGAGGTCATGTACAGAGGCCATTCGTGTTGAATAGACCGTAATGTCTTCGTCGGGCAAGGCTTACCCACTTTCTTATTTAAGATTGGCTTAATAAATGCAATGCACCACACGCTTTGAATGGAATTATGCCTTCTTACTTCAAATTTGGTACCATATTTTGGAAGCGTCATATTCTGATTAGGCTAATTATTTTACGGTTCATACTTATTTAATTAACATATTTTACGATGATGACGGTGATAATGACGATGACGGGTTGAATACAATTTTACTCCGTACAATCGATTGACGTATTATTAGATAATGAATATTCATTCATTCATTCCATTAGTCTTGAATTATGGCGAGTAGGTAGTAAAAGTTCCTTCCTGATATGGAGGAAAGGAAACGGATCCAAATGATCTTAACGTTCCATCAACTATAAGAATCTTTTACTTTTTTTTTTGAAAGCTCTATTGTCTGGATTAGGTCATGTACGGGACAAGTTTATCGTTCTGATTTATTTATTTTTTCTTGTTTTTATCAGATGAGATGGAGATTTGTAATTTAATTGCTTTTTTTAAGCTTGAAGTTCACATCAATCAGAGGTTTGTTATTAATTTTGGGGAACTTTTTTAAACCTCCCGTAGTATGTGAACCAAGCTGTCGGCCACCGGAACGTAGTATGTGTACCAGGTTAGGGTTAGGCCATAATTTCAGGTACAAATACTACGAGAGTCACTTGACTGGTCCCCGAACTCGTAATAAAACTAAAATGAGGAAAATTGGAATAAAATTTAGGCCTAACCCTAACCTGGTACACATACTAAGTTCCGGTGTCCGCCATCTTGGTTCACATACTACGGGAGCGCCAGGAAATCTACTTAATCAATATAGTAGTAAAAAAATTTTGCAACGGACTTTATTTTCTCGCTCGTAATATATTATTAGATTTTTTTCCCATCGTATGATTATGCAAATCAATTCGTATATTTCAAATACTTTGAATTACATTGTGTCAAAATAGCTGGTGATTGATAATATGTTTTTGGTTTTAGGTTAGCAAATAGTTTTCTGAGTATTTCTTTATTTAAATTGTTCTGACTTCTGATATAAAATATATAATTTGTATTATTGTCATATTGGGTTCAAAACGATATATTGTTAAGGTTAGTAGATATAATAAAGTATATATAAAAAGTATATAAATTTATGAAGATAATCTAAATCTTTTCCGGTTTGTTTAGTTCAGACTGGCTGATGGGTGTAATCAAAATTTGAAAAAAAAATTATACATTGATGTTTTTGAGTAAACACTATTTGCTTTTGACTGATAAGCCGAGGGATTTACGTCAGAGAATTAATAGACTTGTCTGAATACCGTAGATTGCAATTCCGATATGTAACCGCCCGTGAAGGATGGGCTACGGTCGTCTAAATCCATTGATTTTTATTCTCGTTACTAAGACGAAACTAGATGGTTGTTAGCCAGCAGAAGCAGTCTTTTCTAGAGAATTTAACATCGTAAACGATACTTTAAACTAAAGAATATAAAATAGCCATTCGATTAATAACGTGAAAATCGCTTTGTCATTTCTCGTAATTGCTGATGTTTACGTAAACAAAAATCGCGCACCGCAGTTTTCAGGATGTAGCTTGATTTGTTTTTTTAACATTGGATCCACACACTTCTGCTTTTCCTTTCAAAATTTATCAGCCACAGATAGGAAAAAATGACTGGCATATTTGATCTATGCTTACAATTGAATCAGAATATAGTTTCGATTATTCTACCTGTACCATTCAACTCAGAATTAGCGTACCTTCGGTCGAGTTTCTGCCATAATCTTACATTGATGGCAACTTACAATTGTGACTTCGTATACCCAGGCCAAATCGGAAATTCTTACTTGTAACTTGGAATACTTTTCCGTTCCAGTGTTTTCCATTCTATGATTATACAGAAAGTGAAATTTATATTCAAATTATTATTTCTTCAAAACTCCATAATTTTATAATTATAAGATAACGGGTGTTTGAGAATAATAAATTAGATTTAAAAATTGGTGAGCATAGTTATTTATTCATTTATCGATTGATTCCTGTAACATACATAGTGGACATAGAGTCTGTTTTTATAAGGAATATAAGAGAAAGATTTTCCGCCTTGGGATACATTTGACTCCTTCGCTATTCAAAAAAATATTTGTGTATCGGATTTATTTTCTTACAATAACAAATAGCTGTGTTTTGTTCAGTGACATTTAGTTATACTAGAAATATAGTTTCGGCGAGAAACGTGAAGATACACGGAAAAGGTTTCAATTGTAGTTTGATTTGATATAGAGATTAATTGTTTATAAATCATATGTATCTGTAAAACAGGTTGTGTACGAACTTCAAATAAAGAGACCAACACTCCAGCTTTCGTCAGAAGTTTGCGTGGGATTTACGCTTAGTAAAACGATCTTACTCACGTACTGATGATTAAAAAAATGCAAGTGAAAAATCAGAGTTATTAATGGTGCTTTGTCAGGTCCTGAATTAGTCATTTTAGTACGGCTTGCTTTGTTTTTGATTATAGTCTCTAGAAAAGTATTGGATCGAGTTTTCTCCTCCGTGGGCCTATTCATTATACAGTTTTAGCGAATAAAACTGAATACGCGGTGCACGGAGCGTGATTTACTGGGTTCCTGAAGCTGACAGCTCGAAAATTAATCTGATTATGTAACTACTTACTGTGTTGTTATTGTCAATGTTACGGATTCCTACGTAATACACTAATTTTCTCGATTTCCCATATAGAATAAATTCAGTATCCTATACGTATATGTGAGACGCACGAATTGAAAGTCATTCTCTCTTAAAAAAACTTTAGATTTGATATTATTTATCCCAATATGGAAACTGGATAATCGTGTATCGTTCGCTGTGATTGCTGAGCATAAATAACATGATGGGGACAATAAAGGAATTACAGCAATGCGTATACGCAAAAATGGACGAATTGCATCAAAGGGATGAATTGATTTCAGAATTAGAAATGGAAATAGAAGAAAAAGACGAACTCATAAAACAATTAAGCAGTCAACTTGATAAATATAGAAGTATACTTCAGCCAGCTTTGCTACTTCGCGGGCAGGACATGTTGGCAGCTTCCATTCTTCGTCAAAATGGAATTGCTGGTTCAAATCCTTCTGAAAACGAGGAACCACCTGATACTGCGACACCAGATATTCCCCCTCCTTGCCCGCATATAAACATTGAACAACCTTCACCGGTAAAATCGCCATCACATTTTAGCGTTGATGAAGGCGAGGGCGTGGAACTTGAAATTGAAGATATCGATATCGCATGTTCGTATGTTGACGGACAACATGTTTCAAATGATGTTGAAACGGATCAACGAGTTAACGGGCAACAGGTAGAGACGTCGTCAACATCAAGTCTATCTTCTGCTCAAGTTAGTCTCCCAAAATTGAATGGGGATGCCAATAAAAGCGAGTGTGAATGGAAAAACGGTGATATTACCTCTAATGGCCCGGATGGTTCGAAAAGTGTAGTTTCTTTCAAAAGTCTGAACGATGACGATGGAATAATTGAAGAAACGAAAAATGAAAGTAGTGGGAAAAGGTTATCAACGTTTTCAATTCTTAAAAATGTTCCCTGGCCGAAAAAGAAGAAATCTTCAGATCGTCATAGTAAAGTGTCAAACGCATCACAGCGTCCAACTGAAGGTACGTGTCAACACAAATGCACTTGTGCCAAAAAGCCATCTGCAGATGCCCTCGAAGAGTACATATTGGAACAGAGGAATATGTATATGGAATGCTCATTCAGCAATCAAGATTTCAATTCAAATAGTGCCGACAATTCATGTTCAAACAAAAGAAAAATGTTGAGGTGGTTATCTAAAAAACGAAGCTCTTTTGGGAAACCTCGACGTTCATCTAATCTTATGACTGCTTTCATGCCATTTGCGAGCATGGAGGCAAGGAAACATATACACGAAATGCATTCTGTATGGACGAACGGTATGACGTCAGATTTGAAAGGCCGAACAAAAAAGCGATCATGGAGGTCGAGATTCGGACGAACAAGGTCCGAAGCAAAACACCACCTGAATAACAATGACTGCAAATCTGATTGCACCCAATGTGGATGTATAAAATCATGTACACGATCTCGGTCACCGAGTAATCGAAGCTCAAAAACAATGATAAATATTGGCATACAAACGACACCTGTACGTATTAGCATGAGCATCCTAAAAAGGCCCAGTCGTGAAAGTCCGAACTCAAACGGTCTGATGAGATCATTAGTCGTGCCCGAAGACGAAAATAGAAATATATTGACAAGAAAAAGTGCTTTCCCGAATAGTGCTGTCACCCTAGAAAAACCATCGAAAGATATTCCGAATGGATGTCAAAATGTAACCGCCTCCGAGATAGCAATGGAGATTGGTCAAGAAGGAAGTCACGAAAGTACACTATTTATGCCAAATAATGAAAACAATATTGCAAAAGACGGAAACCAAAATATTATTTCGCCTACAGGAGTCGATGGGAACATGGTACATGAACCGTGCGTTGTTTCACCAATGTCTGTGGATGATAGGGCAGAATCAGAATCTGCATGCAAGACGACAAATGAAAGCTGTGAAAAAATGAGCACAGTTGATGAGTCTCAACTAAAATGTAGTCCTTTGAGAAACGCCAATAAGTGTGTTAACAAATCACCAGCTACATGTAGGTCAAAAAGACAAGCGATATCAGGCGAACCTGTTAACCAGAATACAAGAACAATAAAACACACACCTAAGCCTCTGCAGTGAGTAGATGTCACAGTTTATGTATACGATAATACATTATGTATAACACATAAACGTTGGATATATATAGTTGTATTATAACTTTTATCAAATTAAATTTATAACATTTTCTGTTAGATGGCAGAAACAATATATAGCCAATTGGTTTCCAAAATTACCCCACTTGTTCCACTTGTCCCCCATTCGTCCCAATATATGAATCTTATACTTATTAATAATATCTGTCCTTCTGCAAAAGTATTATATTTTTCATAACTAGAACATACCATGAATTCCTTTTTGAAGGCTTACTTCAACCATTTGCTCCACAGTATATATGTATATACTGTTAACATGGTTTCAGAACAGTGGAACAAGTATGAAATAAATTATGGGGAAAGTGTGGCAAAGGATACAAGTGCAGACACACCGCACATTTTTAAAATCTAATTCGAAACTGCCCCAGTTCTGTTAGATTGGGCGTTATGTAATATACCTGTCCTTTTTATATAAACAAACGATTTATAATTACCGTAGTTTAAAACGAAAGATGACATAGAATAGAAGAGCACTAACATTTCTACCAGCTGCGAATTACTTTGAGCAAATATTAGTTTTAGCAATAAAACCAGGTTTTCCATATGTTAAATTGACATTTTATCTGAATTACAACATTCATAGTTAAAATAGGCTTTTTTAAAAAAGTTCTGACTTGTTACAGAAATATATTCGCGTTAGTGTACAATATAACTATTGAATCACATAGAGTTTCCAAATGCCGTTAACTTTGCGCTCCTCTTGCATAAACAGCAACTTCGAATCATGCTATTCGGAGTGCGTAGTATTTAGATAAAAGGTCTGGGTTAGAATGAATTGTATGAAATTAAATTCATGTATAAATAGGTTGGTTTAATATTTACTCTCAAATGGCAACAATATGCCTAACGTCCGATCTTTGATTTTAGAACAAAAAATCTGATACGAGAGTCAATTTTGGACAACGATTTTATGAAGCATTTGGAAAAATGTCAAATCGAAGAGATTGTAAAGAGCATGTATCCCGTGGAATACACTCATTCCAGTATAATCATCAAAGAGGGTACAGTGGGATCGTTGGTGTATGTATTAGAAGGTAAGCTGAATAGACTTCACAATATGTTCCACCTTTTATTTCTCTAGCCTAGATAACCATTTTCGCAGTAAGAGATGCGATATGCTTTTATTCATTCGCTTCTATATAGGTCGCTCCGATGGACCGAGCTATTATTTTTGAAAGTACCTGGAACTTTTCGCCTCGTCATTGCCAATCTACTTATTCATTTCACTCGGATTGAGATGTTAAGCCCAAATGTATTACCTGCAAAGCCAGCATAGTAAAGCTAATGCTACAACCGCCCGGCCACAGTAAACCTGTCAAAAGCACAGGGCACAGGACCTTTAGCCTTCGCCCAAAAAATAACAACACTGTCAACGCTCAAAATAAGAAAACTAGTAATTGTCCAGTTCGGATTAGGAATGCTGATTGCACTGAAATTATTCCTAACTCTAACTCAACCCGGATAATTACTAAGTTGTTATTTTAAAACGCGACGGGAGGTTTTTTCTCAAATCTCACATTTTTGCATTAGTACAAACACAAAAGATACAAAGCACATTCGCGCAGACTTAATTGAAAGCCAACCCTAATTGTTGTTTATTCACTTTTGCTCGGGAGAAGTAACCGTGATAGTGCCCACTACTAGATTGGAAGAGATTAGGTATAGCTATATAGCAAGTTTAACATTCGAGATGTTTGGAACGTGCTACCAGTATTGGTTGATCGGTCATGGCGTGGAGCATAGCAATGCCTAAATTCAATCCCATATTATTCATAAACTCACAGATCATTTTTGATTTTTGTGTTAACTGTTTGACTAAAAATTAATTCTTTGCACGTGCTTTCTTATACCTCCCCGGTATGAGTAGTTGCTATTTGAATTCTGTTTATCGATTGTACAGTTACGTAAAAACAAAACAAAAAAAAGACTATAGTTAACTGAAAAATGATAGTTGAGAATGGAGATGGATGTCCAAACGAGTACATTCGAAATTCGGTACTTTTGATAAAGTAAATTTTTGAATAAAGGGAATAATTTAAAAACATTTTTATTTAAAAATCAGGGGTTTTGAGCCGTCAGCAAAGTAGATCAAAACGTACGATATCTCAACTGGTAAAAAGCAACGCAAAAAAAACCATAGATAATATTTATGCCGTTTCAGATGTGATCATCATGAAGATATAACGATTTATGTAATTTTTCACATGAACTTATCCTCAATTTAAAATCTATTCTATATCTCCTATTTGAAAATATTTTCTCAAAATGTATTCGGAATGGCAAAATATTCGGTATTGTAGCATGTTCACCAAACGTGGTAAGTACTTCTAGTTGGCGTGGCACAAAATTTTTGTATATGTTAATTCCTAACCCCCACTTGGCTATGGCATTCAAAAATACCGTCACTGCGAAGTCACAATCACGTCATAGAGCTTGCCAAAGCCCGAAATGGCATCTCCGCCGACGATAACGAACTCGCTAACGCCAACGATCTCTCTCATATCGGATCGTTACGATGAGAAAACGAGCGAAATAGCTTGCTTAATTTCGGGTGATTGTCGGTGCGTTTTGGACGACAATTCGTATACTTTGACTGGCTTTTATTTCGTCACTGTGACGTTGTAGTGACGTAATTTTAGATGACGTTGTCACTTGTCAGGTGGGGATGAGAAATGACATATGCGAAAATGGTAATGACACGCCAACTAGAAGTACTTGACGGCGTTTAGTGAACTTGCCCCAGGTATTGGCTATTTCTGGGAAGATTTTGTCTTGAAATATGTTTATTCCGTATTCAAGGTATAGTTACCACTTGTCAGCAACTCTAACCTCTCTATTTATTGTAAGTAATGTGACGAGAGGTTAAATAATAAAGAATCATAATAAATATGTAATGAAATATAAACACATTCAACATTATATTGAATCTTTGCAGTATTGCCAGTGCCATGTGCTCTTTTGACGGGAGGACCAAATATATATTTTTATTCATAAATCTATACGCTGCTCTTTTTTATAACCAAATATATATACAGGAAATATTCTTCTCAAATATTGCAAATACGGTATACAGCATAGTGCTTCATACTAAATTTCTTATTATTCGTATTTCAAGCAGTTTTACCACTTGTTCAATGAGAAAGCTTTCGTAGCATTGTATAAAAAGTGGGATTCACTGTTGATAGTTTTCATACGTTTCGTTTTTTTGCCTTCCGTTTACTAAAATTTATCTTTTTTTTTCTCAGAGGGAAAGGTAGAAGTTACAAAAGCCGGAGAACATCTTTGTAACATGGGTCCAGGAAAGGTATTTGGAGAATTAGCTATTCTGTACAACTGCACAAGAACAGCAACTGTTAAAGGTTTGTCTTTTTTAGGCTGTGATGAATAAACAAAATACGATACTTTTTCGACCCTACGGGTACCTACCCAACGTAGTGTTTTTTTTCAATCAATCACAACAAAACCTTAATATATATCTCCTACCGGAAAATACATATGCTAAAAATAATTTACGTGACCATCAAAAATGTAAATTATGTAAATCATGAGTACTTTTTATGAGTGAGTGACCAATTTCAAATTTTCTCAATTCTGCCAAAGACAACGAAGCCTTAATATATATCTCCTACCGGAAAAAAACATATGTTAAAAATTATTTACGTAACCATCAAAAAACGTAAATTATGTAAATCATGAGTACCTTCAATGAGTGATTGATTAATTTAATTTCAAATTTGCTAAATCCGCGAAAGATTGTTTATGCCCAGTCGAGTATATGGAACGTAGATTTTTTTTTATTTCAATTAATCACAATAATCTTAATATATATCTGTAACCGAAAACACTATATGCTAAAAATTATTCACATAACCATCAAAAAAATATATCCCATTAATGTTTTTATTAATTGATTAATTCTGATTGTACTTATTTCATACCTATTATAAATATTGTCGTATAAAAGAAATATCTATCCCGTTAACTCATATTAAATCACTGTTAAAATGTATCTATCAAATTGCTTCTTAGCTCTCACTCGTGTGAAACTATGGGCTATCGATCGACAATGCTTTCAAGCAATAATGATGCGAACGGGACTGATGAAGCGAGAGGAACATCTTGAATTTTTGAAGAGGTATATTTTATATGGTTGTTTAGACCCCTTTTTATACATAATCTGACTTTGAAAAAGGGTTTTTTAAGAAGTCACTTCTAAATAAGGAGCTATTGTGGTTCCGAAGGCCAGGAATCTCCATGGTTCGTCATTTCACTGACTGTTTATTTGTAAAATCAAGTTTTGTTTGTCCTACGAAATTTTTCTCATTTGTTTACCGTTTTATATACAGTATATACATATAAAATACTAAATTGTTTGTTACAAAATACTAAATAATATCGACAATACTGTTCAGCCAGTTCTTTGTTGTTGATATGCGACATTTTTACCGATTTAAAATTGTATATGTTCGAATTCTTTAGCCATCAACCAGCAATTTTATACATGTTATTTCAGTGTACCAACGTTCGCTAAATTACCAGAGGATATCATAGCAAGAATAGTCGATGTCTTGGAAGAGGTTCGTATCTCGATTTTTAATTGAAAATATTATATTTAATTAATTTAATTACCTAATTATAACTATGGTTTCTCAATATTTAGCGACTTTATAATTGTGTCACTCAGAAGTACCCAAGTTGTATCATATTGGTTGATGGTTTTAATCTGAAAAATTCTAACCAAAGGCCGATTTCAATGCCGATCCGTTGTCAAGCAAATAACACTGGTATTATATTACAATCCATCTCTATGCCTACCTTCCAATCCAATAGTCGTTTTAAATTGAAAGTATAATACCTATATACTCCTTAATATATTTGTTCTAAATTGCTTCAATTCCTAATTGATTTATTGTAATAAACAGTGTCATTTCAAAAATGGAGACTACATTGTGAGACAAGGAGCAGTGGGAGACACATTTTACATCATATCAAGGGGAAAGGTACATTTGAATTTTATATTTAGGATTTTTGTATTAGTGTTACTTTAATATGATCATACTCAAAACTGTCTTTACACTAGAGTTTACCACTGTTTTGTTTTCTCAAACATCTTGAATATTTCCGCATTCGCGCATAATGCATAAAAATGACTATATTATATGATTACCGTATTTTTATACGGACCACAAGGAGCACTCTCAATAAATTGCCGAAACTGGATTCTTGTTCATACATAAGACGCAATGATTTTTAAAGCTATACCGCTACTAGTTTTGCATGTAGGCAATAAAGCATAAAGCATTACCTGATCCATGCATTAGGCACATCGGCTTAGAAAGCGCGCGATCGATTTCTGAGAAAAAGAAGGATTTGAGCCTCATCGTCCGTAAATTAATCGTCTTGGTGCACACTAACACAATTTGTATTTCTGTAACGTTTTGTCTGATCGAGGTCAGACTTCTTGAGACAAGTACAATTCAGATATTGTACATATGGACATTGGCCTGATTAACCTAATTGTATTATGATATTACTTATGACTTTTCTACTCTGTGCCGCAGGTTAAAATCACGAAACGAAAAGAATCAGGACAAGAGCCTGTATTCATCAGAGCATTGGGTAAAGGAGACTGGTTCGGAGAGAAAGCTTTAACAAGGTATGCTTTTGATAATGTTTTCTGGTGTCACTTGACTTTCTCTGTTTTTTTTGTTTTTTTTATAGGAAAAGCGTCAAATTTTTATTCGTTGGATGTTAAACGATTATTTTTGTTTCCACAGTAATTTAGAATTGCAAGTATATTACTGGAAATGCTTAGTTGTGGTAAAATTAAAGAACAGAAAATTTTTTCTAATTTTTAATAATAAGTCCAAGGAAACCAAATCTGGCGTGAAAAAGACGTTTTTACGTTTATCCGACTTGGATACTTTTTATCCTCACAATCAAAGTTACTGTACTATTTTGGTATATTTTCTTTATTTTTCAAATATTGCCCATAATGTTTTTGATCTACTATTATGATATCATACTTTATAAGTATATTGTATAAAAGTAATTGTCTGGCATTTGCGTCACGAAACTTCAGGGTTGTGTATTAACTTGGACTTGTTTACGTAGATATGGACGTCGTCGACGTCGGCCTATGCGCATAAGGTAGCGTAAACAATGCGTCAGTCACAACCACACGTTGCGTATGGGTCTGTGAAGCAAAATGAATGTTGTTTTTATAAAAAAAAATATGCAGCCACTAACAAATTGATATTAAATTATTTATATTTCATATAAAACTGTGAATTTGATGTTATTTTCATGTGATCACGTCATCACTTAGAATCTCTTCATGGAATTTAATCTAGTGTATTTGGATAATTAGTCGATACTGCTAACGGGTATTACCATGACACAATGTTTTTAACGGACAGTAGGCTCTCGGCTCAAAGTTTGAACTCAGACTGGCCAATTGATTTAAAAAAAACAGCTAATGTTCAATGTTATTCAAACTGCTAACTTCTGTCCCTATTTGCCACTTTATCCATTGAATTACAACATATTCAAGCAGTCAAAACTAACCGATTTAACAAGCGAATTATTTATCTATATACTTAACTTTTTTGTATATGTGTTAACTAACATAAATATCTGTTGTTTATTCAAACAAAACAATCTTATATTATTTCTTGCATTGATGAATCATTAATGCTTAATGCTAAATTGAGCTAGGCCCACAGCATTAAGAATGCTGCAAGCTTTCAAACAACTAATTGTTTTTCTGTTTTTTTATTTTTTATAAAATTTCATCCTTTATTTAAATAGATACTTATTATAAAATACCCGACTCAAAATTGCAACCAACAAAACGTTTCAAATAAAGACACCGAATACATGTACATAATATTAGTTTTTTCAATCAATTATTCAAAGTTATTTTTTGGAGTACAAAACCCATTTATGCTAAAATTCCAAGTACTTTAACACTTTCCTTCAATTTTTTTTATATGAAGCGAGGATTTACGGACAGCAAATGTGATTGTCGACGACAAAGATGGAGTTTCCTGCTTGGTACTCGATAGAGAGTAAGTCCTAAATTTTCTTTTTCTCTTACAACACTACCATACATGATACGTGGATAAACGTAACATTTTTAGCATGTTTATCTTTATTTCATGCCTGACACAAGATATGTTTAGAAACGAGGATTTTGACACTAATCGGTGTAATATGATTATTTACGCCCTACGCCCAAAGGGTATTACAGTGATGTGTCAAAACATAAATCAATTTGATTTTGGGTAATTTTTCGTTTTTTATTAAAGTAAATATTTATTGTTATCCGAATATTAAGCCACGTTAACATATTTTTGCAACAACTCAATGTTTATGGTACCAAATATTGGTATGCATAGCATTTCTAAAGGCTATCGCACAAGAATGACATGATTTTATTTATTGATACTAATATCTTCGCAACTGCATAGTTTTAAAACTCTTACTAACTTATCAATGTTTTTAAAATCGGTAGTACATTAGAACGAAAATTCCTTACAATTCAAATTCAACCCTTATTGCTTCCGGGTCAATGCAAAAAGTAGGGTCAAAGATGAAAGGTCATAATAATCTCTATAGTTTCAAGAAATATGCAAGAATGAATTTATCTATAAACATTAAATTGAATCAAATTTAACTACTATATTGTCAAAGGAATTCATACGGGAATTGCGAACTCAGATAACGCCTTTGTTTTTGTTTTTCTGAGAAGCTATTTAAAAAAAATATAACACGTCATTTGTTATACGAAAATTCACTAGAAAAATGCTTAATAAGGGTTTGAAAGATTTCACACATTTTTTTGACATAAAATTTTGACATGAAATTTACATTCATGAAAAATTTTTTGCATAACTTGAAAAACGCATTGTATAAGACGTGGTTTCGCTACCGGCAAGGTTTATATCAACGATCGTTCCTTGGTTTGTTGTTGCTGAAACAATAATCCTTTTCAGCAACTAATAACCCAATTGATTTGAAGTTTTATTACTTTATTAATTATGAACGAATTCATTACCGTTCGGTATTCATAAAGCCTTACCAGTACCGTTGCGCGACCTTCGCCTTCTTAAATTGTAGCACTACCTCGTTTCGGCGCTCCAGAAGTGTATGTACCAATATGCAGGTAACTAATTTTGTTCGCCTACTTAACATCAAGTTGTGTAAAAGGATTGAAACCTATGGACTGGGGGTATATTCATTTGACTAACTCAGACACTACCCGAACTTGTAATAGAACTAAAAAAAGGAAAATCAGAATGAAATTATGACCTAACCCTAACCTGGTACACACATTACGGGAGTACCCTCGTTTCATTGATGATCAAATTTTTTCATTCTTCTGATTCTATATTTTAAAGTGATAACCCCTTTCGGTTCTATATCTATACCCTTATGTGTGTTTAACCATGCTTTGGTAGCAGATGTATAGTTTACATATCCCGATATGCAAACTTTCGGATGTATTTTCTGATTATTTTCAGATAAGAGGCCACGCCACCCGCGAGTAAATGATGAGTTAGGCTTACGTCAGTGTTCATCCAATTATTGTTACTTTTCTCATCGACCTCGTCGGCCTTGACGCGTTTAAAAAAACAATGGTTTCGGAATTCAATTTTGGGTTATTTTCGTCGCGTTTTTGATGTACTGTTTGTAGTAGTTATTATTATTATTATTATTAAATATGACGATATCGTTGACTCAGAATAGGTTATAGTGATATAAATTTAATTTCCTATATAAATAAATCGATAATTTGAGTAACATTTCGTTCTTTGTTGTATTTTGAAATATAAAAAGTAAAGCGCTAAAGTAGGGAAACAGTGTGACACATATATAGGCCATATTATCCGATTCACCCAAACTATAAATTTATTGTTTTAAAGGCATAGTGTTAAAATAACGCATTTATATATTTATATAAATTTTAAGCGTTTCTTCTCTCAAGATTCAAAATGTTTGTGCCCTCGATTCTAATAATACTTGGAATTGGACTTGAGTCCGTTCTTCAACTTATAACTGAGTTAATGCTTTATCTACCAACAATACGCCATTCTCAACTATGCAACCCTAGCTAAGGTTTGCTTCAAAAAATCCACCCAAACCTCACATGTGTTGTATGAATTTTAAATGAAAAAGTGTAAGTTAATGTAACAATTCATCTACCAACGTCCAACAATACCTGTCCAATTCCATTTAAAAATCCTATTTTCATCTCAGTACCATTTCTCCTCGAGTTTGTTTTGTTTACTTTATGACGTCAATAACTACAAAATAATCAGGAAATTGCACAAAACGGTCCAACGATCCACAGTAGACGTCTGTCTTCTTTAAACCCCGGAGGCAGGTACGTTTATGATTACCATAAATAAGACTAATTGTAGTATATGCAGACTATAAATATTCAATATTGCGCAAAATCTATATCAAAATAATAATTTGACTAATATTAAATTTGTTATTTGTCATTTGTACTAATAATAAATCCATAAACACAGTCTGTTATGAAAACCTAAATTTATTCTCAACATAATTGCCTATTTGAATTCGTTTAATAGGTCAGGGAAGATTATTACAATAAATATACCCTGTTTCCCCGGAAACAAGACAGGGTTTTATTTCAATTTTCTTTCGAAAAATAACACTAGGGCTTATTTTGGGGGGATGTCTTTTATTTTCATTTATCAAAAACAAATTTACAAAGTAGAGAAATATACAAAATATGAAAACCGATATCCATTTACATAATAACACGTTTTGAATAATACGTTTTCATTCAAAATGACTGCTAAACATATTACTTTATTAATCATTTAAAACGTGTAGTAGAGATTCCTTGCTATCGACTAGGTAAAAAAAAAGAATTTCGCGATATCTACAAGGTCTTATTTTCGGGGAAACACGGTAGTAATAACTGATATTTCGAAAAAAAGTTGTAATTTTTTGGGGGTTCAAAATAATACCGGTTGGTATGTGACCAGTTTTCACCAAACGAAAATAGACTGTATGTGCTTAATTTTAGGTTGGTACGTGGGGGTTAGTAGATACCAACTGGCATGTGACTTGGAACACTACCAGCTATGTCAGAAAAATTGCCTTTTACGAAATGTGAAAAGTTAAACAGCCCAACCAGTTATAGAGCTCGAAAATGGCTGACACATGCAGCCGAACCAAATCATGAATGGTTTTATTTTTTTGTACAGCTTTTCGCTTATGTAGCTCAACTTAAAACAAGTCACAATTATCAAAACTAGGAAAGACAACCCTTAGCCTAGAACTAGATTATGGATAAACTAAGGTGGATTTGTTATTCTGAACTCCCATTCACTCGTCCTTTATCCTGATTGGATAAGTCAATCCTATTCGTTTGAATTTGACAAAGCCCGAATTCCTAAAAGTGTTTCTGACTTTCAAATGCTCATTTCTTAACTTTAACCAGTCAGTTGAAATATGGAGGGATAGTTCATAAGCTAATTCATCGACCATTATTAGATCAATGCATCATGACATTGACACTACACATAGTTAATTTTACCTAAATTTGAAAAGTTTGCCACCGCCCTTCATACACCTTTCACAATTTGAATATGGAAATCAAACTCGACAGACATAGGTTGTTACGAAAGCACGACCAGATGGTACCGGAACCGGAAGTACGCATTTATATAAAATGATTGACAACCTACTGGACGTCTGAAGGCTTTCAATTTTTATTTTCTACAATACATCTTAGTAACCAAGGTCCAAAAAGTGACCTTGTTACTCTGTTTCTGAAGACAAAATTTTATTTTATTATTAACAAAATTTATTCGAAAGAGAGATATTTGATAAGAAATAAAGAAAGTTTAAATAAATTTTTATTTACATAGGAGTTAGTTTAACATCCACTATCAATTGTGATTTTGATATTTATTATCGCGTATTTCATCCGAATACTTGGGCCAACTCAATCTAAGATTTGCGACTCACTACTTAGATCTTCCATATCTTAACGCGAGAAATTGTGAGTTTTCGCAACAATCAGAGCATAAAGAAGTTGTGAAACATCTAGAGACAGTTACCCAACTGTATATTTTTACACATCTTCCATGTACTGATTCCATATAAAACGAAAAATACTTCTACCATTTTTCAAATCTTCAAAATTTCGTGAATTGCGTATTATCCGGATTTTTCTTGTAGCAATAAAGTTGACATGTAGCAGCCATATGTGATTCTCTTGATGTTCTACCTTGAGTGAAATAACATTCCGTCGTTTCACTTATTTTTCGAATCGTTTCTTTTTCAACGAGTTTTTTAATTTCGGATTCTAATTCGACTTTATCTGTTTCGTCTCGCGGATGATTCGGAGCCGTGAAAACCAAGACACCGTCGCCTTTCACAAGGTTTACAAAATCAGGAAACATCTTCGGATGAATATGTTCTGTTCCAAACGACGCTACACATGATAAACCATCGTACAATAAGTTTTCTGTGATGTCAATTTTCTCGTTGACTGCTAAATGCTGCTGGTATAAATC
The DNA here is from genome assembly GCF_013122585.1 of Styela clava. Taxonomy (NCBI): domain Eukaryota; kingdom Metazoa; phylum Chordata; class Ascidiacea; order Stolidobranchia; family Styelidae; genus Styela; species Styela clava. Next base: position 10,693,870 of record NW_024102841.1, read on the forward strand.
GTCATAAACATGTTTTCGATTTGCCATTTCAAGCATGGAGCGACTTTCATCCACACCATGTAGAATTCCATTAAAATCTTTTTTTCGCAATTTATTCCCAATAAGACCAGTACCGGATCCGAAATCAATAACGAAGCAATCATCATCGGTGCAGTTTTCCATGTTCTCCATTAGTATTGTGGTTGCCACGTCGTGCAACCTGAAATACAATCAATTTCATAAGTAATCAATAGGAAATGAATATTTTGTGCTTTTTTCAAACAAGAAACCAAATTACTATGATCAGACGAAAGCTTACAGGTACATTTGAACATTTAGCAAAAATGATTGTTATTTTTATTTACACTCCAATCCTAAAAAACTTCTATTCTGCCATTTCTAACAAGCATTCTGGTTGCAACTGATTCCAAATGGGCGAAAGTAAACAAGAAGGAAGGACTTGTGGTCCAATACACAATATCCTGGAACCATTGGCCTCAGCGTTTTCATTTAAAGAAACTCACAGCAAAAATAGCAAATTTACATTTAATTTAGTTAACCAGAAAATTTTATTATTTTTTGTTCGGAGAAAATACTACACTAAAGCTAACATGAAGATCAATCAATGGCTATGAAACTACAACCACGAATATGTTGATTGTTGAGTAATAGTATAGTATCAATATGATGTAAATTGAACGTCCGGGTTGAGCTGGGCTCTTGGGATGACCACATAATTGGAAAATTAATTTTCTCTGTCAATGAGAACAATTCGATCTTTGTACTTAAGTTATATGTTCCAACCAGTGTGTTCCATACCATTTTCATGTAATCCAGCCGAACTTTTCGAATTATTGTGACCGGCTGTATAAAAATTGGGTATGTCCCTCGCGCTGTGATCTCAATTTTTCGAAAATGTTAAATTCCAATTTATAATATAGTTGCATTGCATAACATAAAACTACTGATTGATTATGAAAATTATCTGTCAGTGCGGCGTCAGTTCAACTATTGATCACGGTTATGTTCAGAATAATATACAACGTTTAATTAAAGTAAACTCGCGTATACTTTAGCAGTTCTATATGGGAATTTTCACATAAGAGTGTAAGCATCTACCAATCGTGTTTTAAAATTGATCAATTGAATTTGATAACAAATAGTAAAATATATACTTCCATTTATACCAAAACAAGGAATTTAATATTTCCTAAATACTAACTTCGTAAAACGAGTTATACTTTTGTATAAAAGTTCCATTCAAACCTTAGAAAAAGCAAGCGATAATTTAGGTGACAGTCAGATATCCCTATTAGTCAAAGAAACCAAGTGAAAATTTCGATCATATGAGAGTACTCCCGTAGTATATGTACCAGGCTAAGGTTCAGCCATAATTTTATTCCGATCTTCCTTATTTCAGTTCTATTACGAGTTCGGGGACTGTCTGTGTTGGCCAAATGAATATATCCCTTGCCCATAGGTTTCAGTCCCTTTATACTACTTGATGTAAAGTAGGCGAACAAAATTAGTTACCTCCCTATTGGTACACACACTTATGGAGCGCCCCCGTTCCTATCCTAGCCATTGGGACTTGAGGAACCAACTGCAACCGCTTGCAAGGAATCTATTGACAATTTGGACTTTTCTGTTTTCGCAAATTCTACGCTGTTACCTTTTCTTAGATCAAAGTGTTAAAGAGACAAGCAGTTAAACTAAGTATACCCATACCTGTAGCCCATATCCAACATGTCACAATCATAGTGCTCTGCCCAGTTATCATAAAACGTTTTAATTTTCTTTTTTGGTTGCTTCGGTACAAATTTTTCGAACATACTCCGTCCGAATATGCTGGAACTTGTGGTGACTGGCATGATGGACCTCACGCTACCGGTTCGAAAGCTGCTTGTTCTTGATCTGGTCATTGCGATACTACGACCTCGCTCGACGTTTTATATTACAAAAATGCACGTGAAAATTCAAAATCCTGCGTAAAAACCGTGCGCCACAATTCTGAATTCTGGAAACGATGCCGACTACTCTTCCGTTTACTTTTGAACTGTCAGTCTAGTAAATGCCAACCGTGAACCGGTTTGAAAAGGTTTCAAATAACTATAATTAGTAAAATGGTTAAACAAATAAATCCTAAAGTAATTTCGCTTTACGTTAGGTTGATTGCTGATATTTTACGTTTGATCCACTGAAATATAGCATTTTAAAAGTTTGATTAACTAAATCATGTTTTAGGCTAAAAGTGCTATCAAAAAGTTGAAAATTCAAAAAATTACTATGATTTTATGGTAAATCAGTTTTTGACTTTGACATAGAAAAAAATAGTTGTTTGTATCTAGATAACATTTATTACTAAAAATGGTTCAATCCTTGTGCTTGTATTCCAATTATATCAGTTATTTGGCTATTTTCATTCGAATCCAAGTTAATTTTCTGTTTGTTTGTTATAGTAAATAAAACTAAAAATTCTATGAAACAATAAAAATAAAAAAAAACATGATAGGAAAGCTTGATCAATACATTATCATACATATAGGTTAGACGTAGTCACGTCTACGTTGAGTCACGCTGTCAGAATAAGCTCACGTTTTTTAGGTATTCAAGTTAAAAAAACTAAAAAACTCGAACTTACAGACCCGGAATATCAAAATGTTTTTTAATATAATAATTCACATTTAGACTAAAACGGTGACTAATTTGCATATTTGGGTAAAGTGAACAATTTTTGGCAAGAAATTTCGTATCACTTCTTTTTTGCCATGGTATATTTGCTATATAACTAACTCGTTGTAAATCTGGCATTCAGCAAAAGTCAGAAATCAGTAAATACTGAAAATCTGATGTCTGCTACAAATTGCATCACACTTTCAAAAATAGTATACGTTATATGGTTATATAGGGTGTCCATAAAGTCTTTGAATTTTTTGAAAATTGCAAAGAGAATTCATCGATATCACATATTGTTTTAGCCCTCGCACAGTCTCAGATGAATTAAATGAAGTACAAATACCTTTAAAAACAATTACTGATTAAGTAACAACAAATCTGGTTAAGATATATTGAGAACTGACTTCATAACAAAATTGAAATTGTGAAGGGACTCTATAGACACCCTGTATATATACTATACTATCGTATATTTTCTCCACTGTATGGTATATGAATAATATAATTTTTAAATGACATTGTAAAACATACATAAAGACGAGATGAAAGCTTCCGTCCTTTTCACATTTAGTATCACTTATAATGCCTAATGAGTGCCGTATTCGGAACTATTACCTAAAAACAACCCTAAATGCTTGTGGACACCAGCATTTTGATTTATGTAACTAAATTTTCACATTTTCATACGTACATCATTGGTGAATGCCGTATGGTAATTCCCGAGAGCAATTAGTGGAGTTTGGTTAACGGAGTAACAACTTTTTTTAAACTTCGTTCAAAAATATGAACAATTTACATAAACTAAGACCACAGAAAAAATCGTATTATTGTTATTTTGGCAATATTTCAAAACATCGATCTTTCACGTTTCGACTTTTAGAGAAGTTTGTTGTAGGACACTTTATTGATTGATATTCAAACGCTATATTAAATATCTGTTAAAATTAAGTGCATTTTGCGGTAACAATGTAATTTAAATTTTATAACCTGTATGGAATATTATAATTTTATTTCAAATTAAATAATATTATACATGCGTATAATTATATTAACTATAAAATCCAATGTGAATCAAGTGAGACACCGCTTTTTCTCAACAGTGGGGTAGGTGCCAAGCACAATGACATTGCGGGTATATGTCATAATCGATCTTTTTTTTCTTCTTCCTGAAGATTAATGTACGGTACATCCGGCTATGTAATTGAGATATTTTGTATAAGTGTCGATGGGCTTTATATGATTCATTTTCAGCTTGTTGTTCATATATCAATTCCCTTTGCAGTCCATGTACTGTATCACAGTATCACTGTACCACCATCACAGTGTATGCCTACAGGTGAAAGTCTATCTGAAATCTCGCGATCACTTACTCTGCGTATTTGCTGTGGGCCCTTTTATTTATTTACTTCTAATAGTACTTGGCAACAGCACAAAGAACGCAATCATATAATTAATTACAGCGTAATTTATCTTAAATATACATTTTATTATTATTAATGCTACATGTATAATTTAACATTACTAGTTTTCCATATAAATAGTAACCAATAATGAGTAAATTTCATTAAAATTGTTGTTTTTCATTCTTTAATTAATGAATTATTAATTTTTATTCTAGATCATTTAACCAATTGATCGGCGGTCTCGATGACGTCAAGAAAACGTACACTGAGGTACAAGCAATAAGGTAAATATTTCATTAGATGAAACCTGAATAACCTACTATGATGTCAGAATGACGTCAAAATTGAATAATGTTTGTAAAAGTAAAGAATCAACATCTGGACGACCGTATAAGGATTGTTTTTGCAGTGAAAATTACGTTTTAATGTATTTTTGCGAGGGTAAAGTCGTGACATCTGGCTTGACCGTAATTATATAGCTGTTTAGATCAAGTTCAGGTCAATATGGCTATATACAGGGGGGGGGGGGGGGGGCGTCATACTGTATAAACAAACCACTGCATTACCCCGTCTGTAAGCATATTATTAGACTGTAGAAGACCATCACGCTTACAAATTGAAACGACAATGCCAATTGATTACTCATCCGCTTTTTGCTATTTTGGACTAATTTCGCAGGATACATATTTGATTTTCCCCAAAACAGGCTTTTAATTTGTTTACAAGCTTTATTAAATACTCTATTTGCAACAATTTCGTTTCAGGTCTCAGCCTGACAGAGCATTCTACGACTCATTGAAGCTGTCGGATTTTACAGCAATAGAAACGCTGGGTGTCGGCGGATTCGGCCGTGTGGAATTGGTATGTGGTGTTGCCATTTCGTGTATTTCTACTGTACAGTTCGTTTATATTATGTATAATTTCACGGCATTATTGTGGATAAGGCAATTGACAAGTTATAACAACCGAATCCGTTTCCGAACGAATAAAAGTTCAAATTACGACTCTCCAACTCCGTGGAATTTCTGAATATAATACTCCGCCAAAAAAGGCGAAATTTTATTCCCACAATTCCTTATTTGACATCTATCTAAGCCATGCCATGGCTGTCTGTCTGCAGCATGAATACAAAAATCACATCATTTTTATCTAGTCCTTATTCGACGGGCGTTTGAACTTGGTAACCCGCGTAACAAATTAATCGATATGAATCGAAACGAGTCTATCTTGGTTTCAATGCAAATTTAGAACAATTCCAGCTCTTGCAGTTTTACTTGCGTCACTTGCAGACTGGGAGCAATTATCTTATTTCAATTGGAACCCTTCGACATAAAAAATGCCAATTTTGGTTTTTGTCTAGTTTAATAATGGTATTAATAATTAATTATACAATTGTAACATTGACCATCCCTCCACAGAGCTTTGCCTGGGTTTAAAATAAATTTAAATAAATTTAAAATCAACTGTTAATACTGTTATACCCCTAATTTCAATGTCGGAAGAAATCCTGAATGTAGTAATTACATATCGTCGCATATTTTTAAACGATTTGAGGTTGAATTTATATTTGACATCCGCGCGTTGTTAAAGTGGCTAAAGCTGTAAAATCGACAATCTTGGTGTGGAAGGTTGAAAGTATTGGGTTCGAAACCCAAACCCACCGCTTCACACAACGTACTATCGAGCCCCAGGAGTTTTGGTCTTTCCGAAAACGTCCTTGCGTGACGGTGTCCACATATACACATGCAATGACAGAATTTTTTTTCTGCAATACTCCTGACAATTTTTAGCTGCAAATCAGCAATATTTCTGCTTCATTAAGAACAGGATTTTCTTTTCAAAGGGAGGAGTTTGATTATTTTAAAAGAGGCATTTTTAATTGCGTGCAGCATTAACAATTTCTTTCCTTATTAGTATTATTGTAATACGTATTTCTATGCACATATACCAGAATGCGAGTAGCACATACCACGAATATTGATCCATTAACGACTGAACAACAAACGAAAACAATTTTCATGCATAGTGAGTGGAAATGGAAAGTTTTGAAAAAGAGAAAAGGGGGATTGTATACAAAAAAAAAGTGCACTCCCGTAGTATGTGTACCAGGTTAGGGTTGGGCCATAATTTTATTCCGATTTTGCTTATTTTAGTTTTATTACTGTGTTAGCCAAGTGAATATTCCCCTGCCTATAGGTTTCAGTTCCTTCACACAACTTGATGTAAAATAGGCGAACAAAATTAGTCACTTCCATATTGGTACACATACTTCTGGAGCGTCAAAAATTTTGACTCAATAATTTAGAGTATTCCATAATCTTGAACCTAAATTTTATTTTTTATCTAACAGGTTGAATTAAACAGAGATAGATCTCGTACATTTGCGATGAAAATATTAAAGAAAAAACACATCGTTGAAACCAGACAACAAGAACATATCATGAATGAAAAACGAATTATGATGGAATCAAGTTGTGATTTTATTGTCAGGTTTGTACTTTTTACAGAAATTTGTTTATTTACTTCAAAGATCTAAGTATTTGAATCCACCTGTAGATCAGTGATCTCAAATTTTCATGATCTGTGGTATCCTTCAGTGATGTCCCTACAATCCCCTATAGGGGGTGAACACCCCTACTAAACACCCCCTTATTTGAGGCGTGACACCACAATTTAATTCCTAACTTAAATACATTTCCAGAAAGTGGCGTACATGCCAGTTACAAAAAGATCACCACTAGCAAATTATCTACTACCCCTCGTGAAAAAAAAATGGAGACTTCTAAAGAATCTCAAAACTTGTTGCCACCTTCTATAAAAATAACTTTTGCTTCAAACACGTTCTTTTAAAGTGGTTCGTTAAAAAATAGTACGGCTGAGTGACTGTATAAAGAGTCTTAGGTATGAAAATGCTTCATAAAATAAATAATGATATTTATTCTCAGGATGTATTCGACATTTAAAGATTCTCGATATCTATACATGTTGATGGAATGTTGTCTTGGTGGAGAATTATGGACGATTTTACGTGATAAGTGAGTATGGATTTTGTGTTGGATGAAAGATTTGATGGAGTTCCTTTTTCGCTAAATGTCATGCAGTAACACTGGATGATCGGATATTTTCGAATACAAATCAAAATCAGATACTTTTGTCGTTTTGGAATTTTATATGTTTGGAAATGTAACTAAACATGCATACAAAACATTTGGAATAAAAAAACTACAAATCAAATTGGCAGTACTTTAAATAGCTTTCTGGATGTGAAATCTCAAATATTTTACAATAGATAGAGCAAATGGCCACCCATTTACAAATCAAGCGATCGAGATAATACCAGTTCATGTGCGATGTTATCGTCTGCTAGTCCTATGGCTTTACTATCATTTGAAGCATTTGTTTCATCTGAATATCATTTGAATGCGAATGAAGTGATTCTTTAAACGTTTCAAAGTAACTTGAGTCCAAAACACAAGATAAAAATTCACTATTTATAATGATCGACTACGTGTAGATTCTAAACTATTATTATGAGTAAAATTCAATTTTGGAATTATATTTTCAGAGGAAGTTTTGAAGACAATACCGCAAAATTTTACACGGCATGTGTCGTCGAAGCTTTTATTTTCATGCATTCACGTGGTATCATATACAGAGATTTGAAACCTGAAAATTTAATATTAGACGAAAGAGGATATGCTAAGCTGGTAATCTCATTTATGAGTTTGAGTATTAATATTAAAATAATGGCATTAATATAATGAAATATGATATAGATCAAATCTATTTACCATATTTATGTTAAAATACTTGTACCAAATGTCATATAAAGTTGCCCTCTGAATTATGAAATCCGGAAAAATTTGGATAAAAAGTGTAGATTTTCAGATGGAATTGGAATAGAAGGAATAGCCTTCTTGCAGCTTCTTTTATCTGCAACAACAACAACACCAACAATTTAACGAAACTTTTTGTCTAGTAACATTTTCTAACAACGATTAAACCAATTCACAATGGTACTTTTAGGTCGACTTCGGATTTGCGAAGAAAATTGGGTTCAGTCGAAAAACATGGACTTTTTGTGGAACACCTGAATATGTTGCTCCTGAAATAATATTAAACAAAGGACATGATTTATCGGCCGATTATTGGTCGCTTGGTATATTGATGTTCGAGTTACTCACTGGAAGGTAGATATTCTATCTTATATTCGTTGTTAATGAAATACGGTTATGAGATAAACAAACCATTCCAACATTTTATATAAATGGAAAAGTTTTGTAGAAAGTTCTCTATCGCTTAAATGAGACCGAGTTTAGATCAGCCGACTTGCTGTACATAAAAAAATGTTTGGGTTCTGGCAACTTACAAAATGTATGCAACTTTCGTGGGAGAAATATGTTCTCGCGGACCTATTTTGCAATCGGCTCCTGTTAAATGATGAATAACCCGTTCCTATAGTATCCTAGAGTAGTAGTATGATTTTCTGGTAAAAACCATCTTAGCATATTGCCTATATTTACAATCTTTGTAGTGCGATATTTGACTCTTCTCAAGCCCAGGTTAGGTAATCAAAAGTATACTAAAGTTTATTGTCTATACGCACTTTTAAAATGGATGATTAAAATACCATATTATTCTTGTGTTATTCTATTTCATTTACTTTACAGTCCTCCATTCTCCGGACATGATCCGATGAAAACATACAACCATATTTTAAAAGGAATCGACATGATTGAATTTCCAAAGAAAATTTCTCGAACTGCCCAAGGTCTAATTAAAAAGCTATGCAGGTGAGGAACAGCACATTACTCATCTTGTTAATGGAAAGTAATATCATTACAGTCGAGTCGTCAATTTCTAGTTGATAAGCAAAATTACAAAAACTCATTGCAATGTACCAATTAAAAAAATTCAAGTATGAGTATTCAACTTGGTTGATTAGAATGAGACTGAGGATTCGGTTCCTGTAGTCTGGGCCCCGCGGGGTCGAAGTACAGGTAGTTATCTCAAAAGCTACACTGACCCTTTGCAATTTTTAAATTTGGCAGTGGCAAAATTTGGCATAATACCATTTGATATTGTTATTTAGGGACAATCCGGCTGAAAGATTAGGAAATCAAAGGAACGGAATCAAAGATATTCAAAAACATAAATGGTTTGATGGTTTTAATTGGGAAGGATTGAAGAAATGTACAGTCACCCCACCTATTATTCCTAAGGTTTGTATTTATTGGCCACGAAGTGTACTTATGGATCGTTTTGTTTATCTGGTATTGTTGTTTTGTTACTATTTTTTTTCTTTATGAAAATCGCTTCTTTCTTTAATTACTGGACCAATTGGTTTGAAGTTTTTAATGGTTAAAGATTGTATCTGTTGCTATTACTTTTATTGATTTCAAAACTTTCTGTGGGTTCTATGGGATTCCTTTTTTGTGTAAGTTGACGTCATCAAAAATTGCGCACCTTGTGGCGGTGCCGTGTTCGCGTTGGTTACTTTCCGGTGGTTGACGAAGTCGTGAAAACAACAGTACCGGTAGTCTACTGTAAAAGAATGCATACCAGTACTACTTCGTTTTGGCTTTCGTGTCAATCTATTTTATCATTGCTCTCATGTTTATTACTCGTTGTTTTTTATACAAATTTCCATTACTTCAATGCTCTCGAGAAATGACTACATTAAATGTTTTATTTTATTTGTAGATGTTTCATTTTAATAATATTTGACTAATTTATCGTGTTGATCTGACCATTGTATGCTAAACGTTGCGGTTTCTAATCTTAGTTAGTCGACGATCATTCCCACTAAACTTCGGCAATCACATTTATTAAGGGTCTGCTAGAGCGACAAGATCTCAAAACGTTCAAACATAAACCACTGTAACAAATGTGGAAAACCATATAAAATTGATACAAACTGTACTTTTTCATTTGACTGTCATCATCAATAAAATAGCGATCAAGATTCTCAATTTTAATAATATAATTTTTAGTTGAATGGACCTTCCGACACTTCAAATTTTGACAAATTCCCGGAAGAAGAAGAGGAATTACCGGAAGTAGATGAATCTGGATGGGACAAAGAATTTTGAAACGGGAATCCTGGTTCGAAATCCAATCAATTATCCACTGCTAATAACAAAATTATTACTTTTTCGCACCACGCACCGATGCGTAAAACAAATATTGGAACATTTATTTATATATGGAATTTCTTACACAACCATAATATAGAGGAATTCCTAACTTCCGCAATTGGTGGCTATCTTAGCATCGTCCTGAGAAAGATGTTGAGTATTCTGACACAAGCCACTCAAAAGACGAGAGAGAATTTTTTTGATTTTAATATATTTGACGACGTAACCACGCCTATCTCGTTTTTTTGAACTATTTTAACTTTACAATCGATGTTGTGATGGGTTTAGAAAATATTTAAACTTTGAAGTCTTCCAACTTTATCAGTGGAAAACAGTGAAATTTATATCGGACATAGGTTTAATAGAAATAGTAAGTTTAATTATTTTTACACTATACTACTCATACAACTGACTAGCAACAAAATCTCTGCTCATTGTGTCACATTACAAGCCATATTCTATAGGTGTTTATGATTTACGAGTTTTATATTTTGACTAAAGCAAATTTTTTGTTCTACTCTTTGATGAAATTTTGACACACAAGACGACTAATTTCGAGTATTAGATTAGTTTGGCGTTATTATCTTACCGACTGAGTTTTTTATTGTATTGTTGAAAAACTATAATACCGAATCGGTGAAGTTCTAAAACATAGTACGCAACTTCTTATAAAAATATTTGTTAATATTTCATTATACATTTTCAAGATGTATTATTGTTGCTATTTTCATAAATTTCAGCAGAAAATAACAATTTGTTTTTCAATATTTACGGATATAAAGACGCTCGATTTTATTTTATTTTCAACATTGACATTATTATTATTTTCTTGAAATGTTCCTACATTATATTGCTGAATATGTGTGATTACGTATCTTATTCGTTTTTTTCATTGCTATAGCAACTAAAATTGATTATTACGTCATCAATTACGTCATGGCGTGGACGATTAATTTTGGTTTTAATATTTCATTCTATGCTTGAACGGCAAAATATATGATACTTTATGGTTTATTTAAAATAGGTATTCAGGTATTCATTTACTTTTTCCGATTGGTGGGTTGGGGGGCGTTTTGTCGCAGTTTTTTTTTTATAGCTGCTGAATCCTTACTTCGAATAACCCTAAATACTATGAACGAGAACATTACTAATAGCGAGGAGCTTTAGTGGCGCTCCAGAAGTATGTGTACCAATATGGAGGTAACTAATTTTGTTCGCCTATTTTACAACAAGTTGTGTGAAGGGTCTGAAACCAATGGACATGTGGTATGTTCACATAGCTAAACAGACGGTCACCGAACTTGTAATAGAACTGAAATAAGAAAAATCGGAATAAAATTATGGCCTAACTCTAACCTGGTACACACACTACGGGAGTGCCGTTTTAGTTTAATTAAGTTGCAGTATTAAAAATTAGTCACGAAAAAAGCTACAATAGACTAACCTGAAAATAAGCTATCAGTACTTTTGATTGATAGGTGGGTAAATATTTTTTATTCAAAATGATGTTTATGATACAAAAAAGTAGTTTCTAAGTATCAACTCGCAAAATAAGTATCAAAGATTTTTAAATTGATCAGTGTAAAAAAACTTTGTCGTCAAGGGTCAGAGGGGATCCATTGAAATCAAAAGCCAATGTGAATGAATATAAATTTTGAATCGTATTCGAAATAAAAAACATACAAACTCTTCGATTACTGGACCAATTGATATTTCGGCAGATTGTTGTTGTCGCTAGACGACTCTTACTTTTATTTATTTCAAAAATTTCTGTCGGCTATATGAGATCCGTTTTTTTTAGATACATGTACTACTTTGTTTTGTCCTTCGTCTCCATATACTCGGGCATTGCTCTCTTGTTATATGTCCGATAACTTCGTAAATACGAGAAAACTGTTTGTTAGTAGTCGTCATCGCATGTTAACAGTATGGAACATATAGAAGTAACTATTTCCAAGCAAGGTCATTGACAAATTGCTAGTCAATATTGAATTATTTTTAGCGATTTACCTGGATTGGTTCCAGATCTCTCAAACTTCATTGTTCAGATGGCTTTACCAGCCTTGCTTTTTAATTTATTACTTGTGTCATCAGGTATCGCAATATCAAAGATGTACCTACCGAGCATATGAACTTTTTGGGTGTCAGACAAAAAAATTGTGCTCAATTGTATTTATAGATTCAATCAATCGGCACAAAATAATACCGTTTCCAATTTAAAGTGCATTCTGTCACACAACAATTTCATCGTAAAGACATGGGAATGACGAAATATTGCTCCAAAGAACGTGAATTATGCATTATGCTATATAATGTAAATGGGGGAATTGTACTAGAAAGCTGGAGCAATTCAAAATATATACTTGAGTGTGTTTATTTGGTGAATTGCCCTGAAAAGCTGAAACTATGTGATATTTCACAAGAAGCGGGAATGACGGGAACATCGGATAATTATATATATTAATTCTCGGGGAAATCGTTGGTCGTTAACAATAACAAAAGGGATTAGTGAGAAATGGCGGCAATAATGGGAAAATCTCGGAAAGGACGAGAAGAGCAGGAACTGTATTTAGGCGTGTCTTGGGAGCGGCAAATGTACATTTTGGTGTATATGTACGGAAAATTGCACAAAAAAGTCGGTGCAGCGTGAAATTCCACCTAAAGTTCCACTTAAATACAGATTCTCTGTTCTTCCTCCATTTTTCATTACTCCCGCCAATTAGTGTTATTTTCCGCAGGAAAATAATAGACACACCGTCCTAGATACAGATTTCCTGGCGTTTCCGCGATTGACAAATGTCTGGAAGAACACGGAAAATCTATATTTGGATGTTTGTAGTAATTCCAAGTAACCCAAATTCAGACTTCCTGTTTTTCTATGCATTTCCGCATTTTACTCGCCCTTTTTCATTATTCCTTACTATTAGTTCAATTTCCCGCATAGAAACACCTGAATACAGATTTTCAGGTCTTCCCGCCGCATAGAAAAACTTAAATGCTTCAATTATATTTATATACAAATTTGCTGGACTTCCCGCCAGGTTAGTTTGATTCTTCTCTTGTACTTTAAGCATCTATGATACCGTGGTATATATTCAACCCGAATGCTAAACCGATTTTTCAGATTTTAACTAAGACGAAACATAGCACTCTCTCTGCTGATGTTCGTCGGTCTGAGACTTTCTACTGCTTAGCAGTCACACACCCATCAGCAATTTTTAATGTCACGCTGCACATGTCGGCAATGTTTGATCAAATGTCCATCCATCAAAAAACAACATTTTGCTCTTGAAGTAATTTATTAAAATACAAAACGATGTTTTCCAGAAACAAGCTTCTGGCTACACAATCAAGTGAGGGCATTGAATGAAACTCACTGTAAAGATCAATTTCATACTAGGTTCACGCTTGGCAAAGTCAAGTTCTCGTCGTCTTATTGACAACCATATATGTACCACATTTATTTGAACAACACAACTATAGCACATGATTACAGCGTATTGTGTACGACACAATAGAATATACAATTAATAATATTTACTATATACAGGAATTGTTATTATATTGCACATAACCCGGCAAAAAAATTTCAAATCATGATCCAACGATAATATGATCGTTACTGACACGAATTAGAATATTTATAATAACAGAGACATGGCAAAATATTATTTTCTCCTCTAAATCGTAATAGTTTTATTGTATATCGGTGTCTTCTGGCTTTGATAGTTTTTGGGAGTTAAGGTGGAAAACACCTCATAATGTTAAAAACCCCCAAAAAATAATAGAATTACAAAAGTAAGCAACATTTGTGTTTTCGAGTATTAAATAATATTCGCAAAATGACCTGAAGTTTTACAGTAATTCAAGATATGACGATTCTGAAATGTTGATAGAATATCAATGACATCTTGGAACACGTTTGTCAAATTTATATTTTTAACACAATTGCAATAGGACAGTATAGATCACAATTGCATGTGTATTTCAGTTACTTAGTTTTGTTTTCAATACATTGTGTTAGGGCATCGTGTCTTGATTCTTGGATTCATGAATGTTTAGCGATCGACCAAATATAAAGTTACAATAAAAACATCTAGAAATCATAAACAAACACGATTATAACTTTTAAAGGGATAATTACGAAATGTACATGCTTAGTGGATTATATTATCTCGACATAAAAATAAAAGATATTTAAAAAAACGTTGAAATGTGCAAATTGAGCCTCGCTGAGAAAGAAGAAGAATACTAAAAAACAACATGTTTTTCAACACTTGAAGAGTAATGTGGTGTCAAAACACAAAAATAGAATGATTTCTGGCTGAAACTACATAGTTATATGTGTTCCATGCAAATGTTTTTTTATTTAAATATTCAGTTACAGATATATATATGTAGGTTTAGTTAAATTGGACCTCTGGCGTCACTGGGGAGATAGATGAAATGTAGTTCTTCAGGTTATGACCATGGATATGTATATTTACCATACATAGTTTCGATGAAATAATTGAATATTCCATCCTCAAAGGAAGCGTGAATTATTCAGTAGCCTGGATGTCCGCTGACGTCTATAGCGAAGATATATTATTCTGATTGATTTTAAGCAATCTGAGTTTTAAAATGTACTCTTCCTGGTATGTATCATACCTGGTCCGCGTCATGGCAGTGCGATTTATCTACAAACGTGCTTGACTATATATACTCAAACAAAACCCGTTAAGGAATCTGTTTACTGTGATTTGACACTATTTTGATGTAATCTTGTTGAGAAACAGTTTACCATCTAATGCAAAAATAGATCAAATCGAGAACGATTGCACGAGCATGCACTCCGAAAGATCTGGAATGTGTTGGAGTAGACAATATTTTTTCTCATACATACTATAAATGTACGCAATGAAAGGATCTTGAGATTTGGGTTCCATATAAAATAGGAAGAAAATGGGGCATACGACAGCACCCTGTGGTATCCACCAACTGAAATGAAATCATCTTATATGAAGAAGATTCACACAAAAATCTATGAGTGTGTGTGTGTAGAATAAGATACAATAAAGATCAGACTAGAACATTTTTTAAAAAAAACAACGAAAATAACGTATAGTAAACAACTAATTTGATAAATACACTTTTCATATGAATAACTAACTACAAATGGACTTGTTACACCAAATTTTACCGAAAAATCCTGTGTTGTCAATCCAGTGCAAAAGTTGTTGCTTGTATTCACGTAGTAATTTTCAATCACGCATTTTGTTAAACAATTCCATTATAAAGATAGACTCATATGAATGGAGGATTAGTTTTTCAAGCATACAATACATAGGTACGCAATAACTATTGAACTTCGATGTCACATGATCACAATACATAGAATAAAAACATAGAAAGGTAAGTAATTTGCTAAAAACAGTGTCCACAAAAATTGTTGTCAAATTTTCATCATAATATATCTCTTGAAGTAATAATTGTGTTGAAATAAAACTGAAACTAGAAAACCAGGGAAAATACTCAAAAAACACTCTGAAAACTACATCGGTGAAAAATTAAAAAGGTATACCAGTGGAAGATAGGGTTAGTGGACAGATTGTCTAAATATAACTTATCTGAGATTTATCCTTGATCTAAGTAAATAAAATATACTTTTGTCATAATTATACGCTACTGGTGATGTAATGTCTCAGTCCTCGTTTTCCAAAGATCTCAAAATTGCTCTCATAGACCCAAGTTCGTCTTTGATCTCTTTTTTTGATTGTTGATTCAACAAGAAGTCCAATCTTACAGCTGAGCCTAGATAGAAAAATAAAACAATGTTAATAGAAATTGTTTCTAAACTTTTCATCAAATTTTGCAACTTTGAATTTTTAAATAATCAAACATTTAAACCTAGCACAAACTATACGAACATATAATCTTATTTATCTGCATTCAAGGCAACTTGTTAAGACATTCAGAAACTAGCCTAAAAACTCATGGAATCTTTCAAATATGATAATATATTCAATAAACGTGGGAAACATAGCATTGATTTGTGCTATTATACTTTTAGAAATTGCATTGTATTTCTTCAAATATGTATTTATTTATAAACATCTCTTTAACGCTTCGATTTATCGATTAAAAAAACGTGAAAAAGATAATAATTCCTTTGGTTTTTGAACATTAGAAACATTGCAATAATTGCACTAATTCTAGATACTTCCTAAATTAAACATACCTGCTGTGCAATCTGGAACAGTGACCTGTTTATAAGGGGAGTCATCGTAACCTTGTGAGGTGACCCGGATGTCATAAGTTCCGGGTGCCAAAATTCGCCAGTAGTCTCCATCTGCGGCTGTGATGATATAATGATCTATATCTCGGACTTCAATGCGAGAATAAGGAATTCCCGCACCTGTTGAAGAGTCGTTTACGAAGCCTTTCACGCCACATGTCACCTGTGATAAAAATTTACTTCAAGATAATTGAAAATCGATAATATCGATTACGTTAGGCCGAACAATAAATATTCGACGACTCTCCAGGAGTATCTGTACCAATATGGAGGTAACTAATTTTTTTCGCCTACTTCACATCACGTTGTACTGAAACTGGAACCTATGGGCAGGGGGATATTCACTTGGCTAACACAGAGAGCCCCCGAACTCGTAATAGAACTAAAATAAGGAAAATCGAAATAAAATCATGACCTAACCCTAACCCGGTACACATACTACGGGAGTACCTATTCGACTATAAAAAAAAAAACATAGCACTGTATATAGATGATAGAAAATCTTTTCCTATAGCCAGGTATTGGCCTTGATTCTAGATTAAGAGCTTCGCTACATCATCCACCTTCAACTGGTTTGTTTAGATTTTTTTGTTGTGCTAGAAGTAATTGAATTATAAACCAATCAAATTTGTGGCACGATAGCCATTAAAGCTTACCACAATACAGAAGAGTAAACTATTTTTGACATGCTGAAAAATATGGAGCATATCAGTTTGAAGAAAATACGGGAGTAATAGCGCAAAAAAGTGTACAAAACGTTGAAGAATTACACCAAATAACTCCTAAAACGAATCAAATTCCTAACCTGTTCAATATAGGTCAATAGGGAGTTTTTGTTCATTCTCCAGTAGTATGGAAGATTTTGTGGAGGTGGAAATTTTTGACAGCTCAATTCCAATGTTATTTCCATGCAATTGCTAGCAAGATAATTGAAATCCTGCATTCCTGTAGGTGAGAAAATTATAATAGTAATTGTAAAAATAGAACACTTAAAAAATGCATGATCGAGAGTGTCTAGTATAAATGCTCTAGATATATATATCAAGCGTATAGGTAACTATGTCTGTGTAGGCTTGAAACATGTGAAGCAGAGGAAAAGTACTCGCACATGTGTGTAAAAGTAAGAGAATATGAGAGACCAAAGAGCACGACTGAGAGAAAAATAGAAAACTACAAACTCAACAGAGTCGATAATCAAGAGGAAAATTCCAATGCAAAACGTTCGCAATTACCTCCTCTGACGCTGTACCACTCTGCACCGTTTGTTGTGCCGTAATGGAAGTGATCACTTCTATCACACCCTGTTGATGACGCCATAGCTGGATTGTTCTGACTGTATGATAACGCTATGTAACGAAATGTTTTATCATCGGGACATTCTGAAAAGAATAGAATTGGTAAATCATTAGAATGAATGAGAAGATTTGTATGAAACTTCATTCTGGTTGGTAGTAGAATGACTGAATACACAACTCGGAAAAATGGAAAATAAAATTGTCTGAGTATCGCACATGCACACACATTTTAAGTGACCATTATTATGATTTATCATATTTGCTGGTATATCTTGTTTTGTCTGAAGAATCGAAGTACGAATATCCAACGAAACCTTATCTCAAATGTCGTGGAAAAAGATTATGCTATTCTTATTTATATTCATAATGCAATCTCGTTCATGAATCCTTGCGGCAACTGACACATACGGATTCGTAGTAAAATATAAACGAGGGAAAGGACTTGCAGTGCAGTATACACAATACCCAAGTATCCTCAGTATAAATGTCCTCAATGAAACATAAAGTTGGCTAAGCAGCATTCCCAACAGCGAAAAGTATACTATCTCACATACTGGTAGAATGCTTCTTACCGTGATACTCTCTTGTCTTTCCGTTGCATGTATTATCATACGGATAATTTGCCACTAAATCACCTCCATGTAAATTTGCAGAGATGACAAAAGGAATCTCCATAATCCATTCAAACACTGCTTTCGTTTCTGGTTCCAACTGGACAATAAATGGTAAATGTTCAGAAAAAATATGATAAGAACGAATCAAAAATTCGAACGCTTTTCTGGATTTTTGATTTCGAAATGATTTCAGTCTTTAAAACTGAGGGCGTGGCTAACTAAAGCTTGAAATAATGAAATTTTCTGACACAACATATTTAGATAATTATTGATTAATGATCAGTAATTGTTACGAAAAATGTTGTCTTTCAAGTTTGTATACTTGATTAAAAATACCAAGCAGTAATGTACTCTTCGATAAGATCTTGTGTATTTGTTAGAAGCAGAGTATAGAATTCGAATACAGGATTACAAAACAATAGCAAGATATATTATTGAAACATAAAAACTTCATGCAACCATGCAATATTTTTAGGAAATTAAAACATTCATCACTAACTACGAATGAATCACTAACTACGAATGAATTAATGCAGCTCTTTGTTGTCCCAAGGGGTCATTTTAATTACTGGTGACGCTTTTTCTAATCTCTTTTTCGTGCCATTTCGTAAGGCACCACAGTTCTATTTGTTGTGGTCAAACTTTTGACAATTTAATTTTCACTCATGATTTATTAATGAATTTATTGATTTACAGCAAATAGGCTGTAATTCTAATGACGAGTGAAAGACTATTTTAGGATCAATAATGGAGAATTCTATTCTGGTGTATTGCTACGCTTGCTTTATGATAGATTCTACAGGAGAATTTCATTACTGCAGTTATGGGACCGGGTCAGATCAAATGTTTTAAAATATTAATAGAGGCCGCATACTGTGTACGATACATTTCACTTCAGACTAAGCAAGTAAAATACTTAAAATTAGAAACAATATGATTGAAAATTAGTGGACATTTGATGCCTCTAGATTTCATGGGCCCATAAAATAAATGTACTGAAAAGTTATAAAGATCATAATCATATTATTGCTTGCTCAGAATTAACATTATCGAGTCTGAATTTACAGCTGGCCTATCAGCCGCACTGAAAATTGTCTTCAAGACCCGACATCACGAAGAGCCGACCCGTGACTCAAGATGTATACCAGTTGACGCTTATAGCCACGTTTACATATATATAAGCAATATCTCAATTAGCAATTATTTCCTTTGCCTGAATTGCTTTATGAAATGACGGTGTTAGAACTGATAGATATTAACAAGTTAGTCTAATAATCTTACACTTGAAAAAGTATCATTCAAATAATAAAAAAAATTAAAATTCAACATAGATGGGTAAAAAGTTTAAGAAGAATAAATTTACAACGTGTCGGTGTTTAGACTACCAGATCAACCAAAAGATAACCAAAAAAATTGGTTTAATACGCTTATATTTAGTTTCATAATAATAAAAAAAAACTTAAAATCAATTTAAATGGCTAAAATTTTTTAAAAAAATGAAAATAAAAAAGGTTTTATTTATTATTAAAAAGATTTTAAAACATAATTTATCGTGCAAGTTGCATATTTTCCTAAATAATCCCACTCACTACCTCATCAACAGGCCATGACATAGAATATCCCAAAAGCCAGCTATTATTTGATGGGTTCTTGCATATCTTAGCACCCAGTTTTGGAAAATTTCGATTTAAGTCAACACCATTTGCGTTATGACGCCCCGAGTTGATGTTCTATAAAAAAAAAGCTGATGAAAATAAATGACCTATAATACATT
Organism: Styela clava; assembly: GCF_013122585.1. Lineage (NCBI taxonomy): Eukaryota > Metazoa > Chordata > Ascidiacea > Stolidobranchia > Styelidae > Styela > Styela clava. The sequence continues at coordinate 10,714,025 of NW_024102841.1, forward strand.
TGTGAAATCGTGTGTATATACAATCTATATAACTGAAATAGGTATTTGACTGTGAAAACCAAGGATGAGTAATATATCCAAAATAATATGGAACTATTACATTAAACATTAATTCGCATCATCAGTTTAAAACCAAAATTTTTAAATTAATTGTCTATGCAACACAATTCGATGTACATACATAACAGGTACCAGTATTTTAGATAAGACTCGAATAGAAATCTTCATTAGATATAATCAGTGACAGGCGGTTACCAAAGGTTGGGAGGAACATTGTCATAATCGTATGTTCACCGCTTGTTGGACATGGAGTACATCAAAGGACTGCTTTGTAATCATGCTGCTGCTATTGCTTTGTGTAAAAATAACTCATTTTCTTGCTGTTATGCTACTATTGAGAAGTCAATAGGAAGTAGGCAAAGATGAAAATGACTCCTAAACGACAGTTGGTTTTGTTTTTGTCTAACTGAAGTTTTGTTATGGCTAACTGAATATCTTCATTTTACATACAATTTTCCTAATTTCGGAAAATTCTTCCGTGTGACTTTCGTGCTTTTATACTTGTGGATTTCTCGTAATGAATTCAATTCTATGGATTTGGGATCTTTCATTTTCAAAAATTCGCGCACCCAGGTCTTTTTATTAGTCGCTACATAAAGCGGAATCCGGTGTACGACGCAACTTACTGTATCTCAAAAGTAAGTAGGAAAATACAAAACCTGGTCATTTTGACTGAGAATTAACCCTACGGGATTTAAGTAACTTAAGTAAAATATTTCAAATTCGAGCCACTTCACAACGAAAAGGATTGCGTCAAATATGAAAAATTATCAAATATTCGAGAGTTAAGCCATAGCTAAATATTGAAAAATATTCCCAAATAAATTCCAGAAAATTTTTACAAAATTTAGACAATATCGCGAACAAAAGTGCTTTCAATAACCGGCATTAAACAATTAGTAAATTAGTAAGTGATCTTAACCTACTGACTTTCAATATTATAGAATTACAATTGGCAGTGAATACATGCTAAAATGATGACGTTAAATCACAAATTACGCAACATACACGGTGCACACTGGTCATAGTTCACGTTCGTCACAGAATTACGCACGTAATGACGTAACTACACCGACATTGAAACTTACGATGAGACCCTCTGCTGCCTCACGAGCATAATCTCGGTTTAAAGCTAGGTGATTGGAGTCTTCTGTGCTGCACTCAATTTGAGAAAAATCCGGAAAATTCCGGTTTAAATCGACTCCGCGAACATTTGCTCGCCCTGTCATGTAGTCTTTTGGAAACGGCTGAGAGATATAAGATGTTGCAAAGAGCGATTTCATTTCATCAGAAGTTCCAATATTTAATATTATTGTGTGTCATGTTTATATGGATTTACACCGTGGAAATAAGATAAAATAAAATCAAAACCACGGATATCACTTCTTATCATGGCACCAGGAGTTGTTCCAATAACGATTGGCCCGAAAGCAGAGAGGATATACATACTACATTGAGATTGTAATAGCCTAAATTCGTAGAATAGAAACGTTTGACTTATTTCAGCATTTTTATTGCAAGATGTAATAAAGACCGGCGAGATTCCGGTACTTCCAACCAAATATCGTAGCTCCTCACATATCCTTAGGGTATAATTGCTTGATAACTGATAATTGCTTTCAGTAAAAGCAAATATTCAAATAATTCTTTAATTTTCATGGCAAATGAAAACCGTGATGAGCAGTTTCATAATGTTAAAAACAGATTCATACATACCGTATTATAAGCTTGTTCATAGCCATCTGGATTCATTGACACGAGAACATGAATGCGAACGTTATTAACGAGATATTTAATCGTATCATTTCCCTGAAAAAATGCCATGAAATTCATAAATTTGATTCAAATTTTCATTCATCGCCACAAAACAGGAAACGTATCGGGTATATGGTTTAGAATGGAGTGCACGATAATGCGTTTCTCAAAGCAATCCATTTTCACAACCTTATGGAATATGCATCAAAGTGAGTATCCTAACCATATTAAAAACAAGCTTCCGTATCTTCGACTCGGGTGAGCAGCAATATTATTTATAATCCAAGTCTAAATCATATTTACGCCACACATATGAGGTAAGCAGAAATAGAATTTTCTCGAAAGATATTTTATTATTCGTGAAGTATACTAAATAAATCAAAATTTGCTGTTCCGCGGCCACACAAGCCAAACACACATTTTATTTTTTATTTTTTTCTATTTTCTAGGTATTTTGAGGGTACACCCGTAGTATGAGTACCAGGTTAGGGTTAGGCCATATTTTAACCCGATTTATCTTATTTTAGTTCTATTACGAGTTCGGGAACTGTCTGTGTTAGCCAAGTGAATATACCCACTTTACACAACTTGATGTAAAGTAGGCGAAAAAAATTAGTTACCTCCATATTGGTACACATACTTCTGGACGCCATTTCGAGTCGCGCGAAACTTTAGTAGATTCAATGTAGACCAATATAGCGTATGACACTGTACAACTTGGGAATACCATAAATGTAAAGGCGTAGTGAAAGCAACATTAAAAGTATTGAAGAGAATATAATTAGACTGATGAATGTTGCGTGATGGTTTACACTTTTAAAACGTTCCTAACCACTGCCGTAGTATTCCATCCAGTCTCATTTTTCGTTTGTTTTAATAAGATGATATTTCGAACACCTGTGTACGACGGTGCATATTCATAGTCAATTTCATTTGTAATTGCGCTAATCTTGTTTGAGAAATTACCGGTCTGCGGGAACAACTAATATCTGAACATATGTCTCTGTTTATTTTAATAATGAATGGCACCTAATGACCTATTGTAATCCTTTTGTTAAATAGTGTTCATATTAATGTGGCCGCCTAGCAGTTTCCCATGCCGACCGATTCGCCCAAAGTGTAAAAATCTGGTATAGAAAATTATGTCAGTCCTGGTTATGCTCAAAACACCAAAGCGAGTCCGATAAATATTTTGCAATTTTCAATTCACTCGGGCGTTATACTGATGGAGATTAATCTAATTTTCAATATGGATTGATTAATCAGTAAAATCAATAGAATAATTTTAACATTTTTTCACGTATTATTGAACAAAATATTATGGAAATGCCAGCATTTGAACTGTTTTTAAGCTTTTTCCTATACTAAAAATAGACTGCATTATCCCTGACAAAACATTCGCCTCAAATGCAAAGAAAAACGAAATGAATATAAAAAGGAAAATAATTGCAAAATTCGATCAATATAAGTTACTTTTGAAAATACAATCGGTTATCCGTTGTCGTCCATATTGTTTATCACCATCAACAAAAAAACATACCTTTTTATATTCATTGCACATATACTGGACTAAGTTAAGAAGGAGTTCTCTTCCGACAACTTCGTTTCCATGCATATTTCCCACATATTTGAATTCCGGTTCACCTGAATAAAACGGATATCGTCACTTGTATATACCGCTCTTTCTATCAGTTAGAAATAAAAGGTTAGATTTCAATCAAGTTTGTTTTTGTGCTATGATGTTGACCGACAAATTATAACATTGGCATTGGCGTTGGTCTACAAATTAAGTTCCATCAATATAACAATACCTGGTGTAAACATACAAAAAATTTTGTGGGTGAATATACAATGATGACGATTTCGACGCACTGGACTACTATAGAAGGCAGGGTTAATTCTTTTCGGGGTTGAAGAAGAGACTAAACTCTAACAATCACCCTCAAAATGATCAAAAAATTCTTTTGTATACGTCGTATTTATGCACATTTCATTCCGAACAAGAAATACACAAGCAGCTACTGCTAGTTACGGAGCCTCTATAATAGTTTAATTAAATAAACCCCAACATTCCGATTCCGCATTGTCCCATCTAAAACACACCATGGGATAGGTGAGGGGATGGATTTTAACTTGTGATGTAACAGATTAGTGTTTGAGGTACACGCATGCTTTTCTGTAAAACTACTGCTCCAAACTGTTAGAAGAAATTGTCGAATTTGCATTATCTATAATATCATCACTCTTCAAAATCGATTTTTTGCGACTATAAATAAATTAGTAGTGGTATATCATAACTCAGGTATGAGGGTCAAAACCCAAAAGAGTAAAGGTCGCCTTCTGGCTTTTAGTATCGACGTATTTATTTAACATATAAAGCTTGTTTGTCTTGGAGTCGCCTGAATTTGAACAGGAATGGTGTATTACAGACCTCCCAGTTATCAAATATTATTTGAAACAACGATTAATGAATAATCGAACATTCGTTATTCTTTTTGTACCATAATATAAATGGAATTATATGCGATTAGTTCCACCTTCATATATAATAAGCAGCCGTCATATTGGTATTGGAAATTGTGGGCAGTTCATATCAGGGATATAAGTGATCTGATGCTATCTACGATAAGATAGCATTTTTCAAACGATGTTATGAACTATTCGCTTGTTACCAATTTAAATCATCTTGAAAATTTATAATAGTCTTATATTTCGACCCCGTCCTAATAATTCACTCAAAAATCATCGCCATTTTTTTCAATCGATTCTTGCCCAGAATTCAAAAAATCTAGTTATTGTTATTCATGAGAAACGCTCCAAAATGACCAAACTTGGAGCACGGAACACATTTTTTGACTTTTTGGGGGGTAAAAAATTCCTAGATTTGATGGATTAAAATCCAAAGTATGGTAGTATTTCATATTCATTTTTCAAGAACAACAATTTTTAACGTGATGGGTATAAGAAATATATTCAATTGCTTGCCTTTTTTATAAACTGTATTATTGAAAATCGACACAAAGCAAGCTAACATATGATCTTTCAGGTATTCAATATATCCTATGTAACAATCCAAACATGTATATACTAAAATAACTACTATATGACCATCCGTGCATTGTTTTTCAAGAAACAAAGACAAACACAAAATCCAATATTTAATCTTCAAAGGTATATTTACTTTTGCGGTGGACATAACGCCGTCCGTCTGTCTATACGTCAGAATCCAAAATGCCGGAAGATCAATATAACGCAAAAACACGTATACGATATAACTCTAATTAGCCAGCCAAAAAATCCATATTTTTTCGATTTTTGAGTTCTCCTGGGAAAAGCCACGGGGTTAATTTCATATTAGTGTGTGAAGATATCCCATAGGTATAATGCAAAGGTAGTTATTATGAAAATTAATACAAGAGCTGCCATTGATGGAGGTGTTTTCGCTCTCGCAAATGCCAGGATATCGATTTTGGGATTCGTCGTTCCCGCGTCTTTGCATAATATGCATTGTGTTTATGAATAATTCAACATAAGTAATATTGTAAATATGCTTTCATCATATGACGTAAAATTTCCAGGTTTCGTATGATTTTGTCTTCAAATTTCACTCGCGTTTATGTGTGGCTAGAATATTGCACAACACATATATTTGGTATAAAATTGATCTATAGCCTGCGTGAAATTTAAATGTGTATTATAATACATATGATACAATACACATGAACATAATCTGTACATATTTATTACTAACCTTTTTCGTGGACATCTGGCTTGTCTGATATTACCAAGACCAAAAGAGCACGTCCCTGTACGCTTTTCCCGATGGAGTATAATCTTGTTATGTCTGAAAGAATGAATATGCAAAATTGATAGAAATTTCGATGCAAGAATATAATTATGTACAGCAATATCGAATACAGCTAAATATACTTAGGGACTGTGTACTGCAGGTAATCACAATACTCATTATAATACATGGGGAATGGCCCTAATTGTAGTCGTACTAATTTAGTTCGTAGCCGAATGTACGAAGACAAATCTCGATGATTCTCTTCCTTCAGAATAAGTTTTCAGGCAGAAATTTGAAACCTTAAAACTTATTTAGCAAACTCTTGTTATCCGAAGGTCAATTGAATATGGAATCCATTCATCTCTTACCATTGCAATCATCAAATGCTTACCTGGACATTTTTTGTTGACTGCTTTTAATATTTGTGTCATATCTTTGTAATTATGATGCTTATCTAGCTCAATTTCATTGCCATCGCTGCTTCCCATAGCATGGGAGGTCGAATAGAGTATAATAACGCTTATTAACAACACGTATCTCGACATATTGATCTTTAAATATATAAATTGCTACAAATTAACTGATAAACCACTAAAATACAACCAAATGATACTTGAAAGTCTGTCTTTTCAGACGATACATCAGTCATTTGATAATATTCCTAAAACACGTCCCTCGCCCTCTCATATACGCTTGTGCGTCCGCAGAAAATAGAGTACAATATTTTTGCTGGTTCAAACTATTTATCTGTTTATAATATTGATGCTATAAAATATTTTCATCAGAAAATATTTAATTGCTAGGCTGGATCATATCTCATGAATTTCTAACGAATCCCGCCTGCACAGCTGATTTGTTAACATTTAACGCAATATAGGTAGTGTCTTCTTATCATACGAAAAATGAATAGTCTTTACTCAGTACAGACCAGACAAGATCCACCACCCGGAGACGTTTGTTATTTGTGGCGCATCGCCAATTGCGCATGAAAAAATGATTTTGCTATCGGCTTTTTCTGTACTTGAATAAATAATCACCAAGTCAAGAGCTATGTAATCTTATACTCTATTTGTAGACTACGATGTTGGAGTATGGTCTGTTCCGTAAACATAGTATAGCTCTTTCTTTGCATTTCATAATACCTAAGTACATATCGGAAACGTATTCTCATAACAGAGACTGTAATATAAAACAGCACATCTGGAATACGATGTTTCCTGTATCTATCTATGAATAATAATAATACACATACTAACGTTACGACAGTCATACGAGTTGAGACCGTATGATACCGTGAAATCAAACGAGGGCGGAATCCGACGTACGATTGTAATTTACGCATGTAAGCCGTGAGGACCTTTTTTCGACTGTAATTTTATTATTCTCTCGTCGGAATCGAATGCACCGCTTCTTGTGGGATAAAATTATTGAACGGTTTCAGTATAAAATCATGACTAAAGATACGCTAAAAATATTTTGCCTATTGAGATAGGCTAGATAAGATGTTCTATTTAATACTGTGAAAAAATAAATTCGGTAAAAAAGCGAAATAGTATGACAAATCACAGATTCCCATTCAATTACGGGCTTATTATTCAAACATGTAGGTTTATAGCATAAATGATTGGTAAATGAATGTGATGTTACCGTATATTGCTATTTCGTAGATTGTCTCAGAACTTGCAAGTCACCCGTTCACCCTTCAGCTTCAACGCCCAAGTGAATGAAGATGCGTTAAAAATCTCTATATGTTTTTATTCGTAAATTTCCACAACACACAGAATAAATCTTAAAACATTTATCCACACTAGCTTTGAATGGCTTACATCGTCTTCCCCTCCTATCGAAAGATATCGGAGTCGTATTTATACGTTGATCATAAATCCAATTAAATGCTGTAAACGTGAGCTCGTGATTTACGTTATCAACAGAAACTCCTATTATCTCAATAAGGATAATTAGGTATATCGTACGGATGGAACTTAGATATAATTATTTCAATCAGTGCCAAAGGTCTTGAGAATATAGATTTTAATTTGATAATGACTGGGTGGAACTTGTTATGTTCTTAAACCTGGTGTAATTTGATTCCTACGAAAGTCTTTGTTCGAATTTTGGGAAAAATTAACTTTGTCATGATGATTTCAACATGAAATGGGGTACATTTGGGGGTTAGTTGCTATATTATCTCCCCATCTTACTAACTGGAAGTTTAAAGATTTGGCACCCTCTAATAAATTGAAAATATATAGAAAAATACAATACACAATGCTAAAATTAATGATATATATAGGTCAAAAAAATATTTACATGTATATGATCTACAATGAGACACGACATTGAAATAAAGAAGAGTTTATAGAAAGAGTAAAGATTGTAAAGTAGAATTACAGAAGGATGGCGTATTTTTATTTTAAAAATTTTGGTTTGGACGGTTAAAACATATTTTCAATTTAATGTATTTCGCTAAGTTAAAATACTTATACTCGCTTTATCGCATTGTTACGATTTTGTAGACCTAGTTGGTCAATATATGCTTGTCCCGTGTCGGGAAGAAAAAACGCGTTGCGACCTAGTTGGTCTATATATGCTTGTCCCATGTCGGGAAGAAAAAAACGCATTTTTAAGTTTATGCCATCTCAGGGCTTTTTTGAAAAAATAACGCTTTTGGATACAATTTTTGTTAAACGAGCTTATTATTTCACCGTTCTATATGACGGCTTTGTAAATAATTAAAAGTATGACTCGCTCGAATCTACTTTTAGAAAGCATTTTGATTCTAACGAAATCTATTTAATCGAAAAGGAATGCTAACCACAAATATTCAATAATATAAATCTTTTTAAAGGTATTTGAAATTAGAATATTCAAAGTTTTACCATTAATTAATTTATAAAAATTGAAAACCAAATGAAACGCCATGTATATTTAAGAAGAAAAAGAAGTACTTTACCTTAGTATTAGTGGAAGAATGAAAAATATCTGTCTCAATGAGGAGAAAAACCTGCAAATCATGAAACAAATTGTAGAATAACATGCTCCTGATTTGTATATCCATTAGGTAAGCGCGACAATTTATCTCTATTGTTTGGAATAGAGCGCGTAATTTACCGTAAAACAGTCCATGTATATAGTTCATTGTTTTCAACAGTTCGTTTTTGATTAGGTTTTTCACCTCGAACATATATCATGTTCTAAAAGAGTTCATTTCGATCGATGTTCAATACAGTCCATATTCATGATTTTAACGTTTCCAGAGTCCGTTACCATAGTTCAACTGTTTTCAATTGAGATTATTGTCTTTTCATAATGTTTCTGATCATATCGGCTTGTCAACAATTTGCTACTTCAATCGTTGTTCCAGGCAATTCCAATCTCCCAGACGTTCGTAAGTTGGTCGAATTTTATTTTCGCACGTTGTGTATAGACGGTTTCTCGGCAATTGTTGATAGCTTTCGCTTGGTCAGCTTTTTGGTTGATTCCGTCCAATTGTTGCTTGTCCTGGTTGTTGTCCGTTGATCTGGTCCGTTTCAGAAGGTTAATTCAAGTCGGTTTTGTCACCATTTATTGCATATATTATTTGTAAATGGATGTGATGTTACCGTATATTGCTATTTCGTAGATTGTCTCAGAACTTGCAAGTCACCCGTTCACCCTTCAGCTTCAACGCCCAAGTGAATGAAGATGCGTTAAAAATCTCTATATGTTTTTATTCGTAAATTTCCACAACACACAGAATAAATCTTAAAACATTTATCCACACTAGCTTTGAATGGCTTACATCGTCTTCCCCTCCTATCGAAAGATATCGGAGTCGTATTTATACGTTGATCATAAATCCAATTAAATGCTGTAAACGTGAGCTCGTGATTTACGTTATCAACAGAAACTCCTATTATCTCAATAAGGATAATTAGGTATATCGTACGGATGGAACTTAGATATAATTATTTCAATCAGTGCCAAAGGTCTTGAGAATATAGATTTTAATTTGATAATGACTGGGTGGAACTTGTTATGTTCTTAAACCTGGTGTAATTTGATTCCTACGAAAGTCTTTGTTCGAATTTTGGGAAAAATTAACTTTGTCATGATGATTTCAACATGAAATGGGGTACATTTGGGGGTTAGTTGCTATATTAATTATTATTTATAGCATAAATGATTGGTAAATGAATGTGATGTTACCGTATATTGCTATTTCGTAGATTGTCTCAGAACTTGCAAGTCACCCGTTCACCCTTCAGCTTCAACGCCCAAGTGAATGAAGATGCGTTAAAAATCTCTATATGTTTTTATTCGTAAATTTCCACAACACACAGAATAAATCTTAAAACATTTATCCACACTAGCTTTGAATGGCTTACATCGTCTTCCCCTCCTATCGAAAGATATCGGAGTCGTATTTATACGTTGATCATAAATCCAATTAAATGCTGTAAACGTGAGCTCGTGATTTACGTTATCAACAGAAACTCCTATTATCTCAATAAGGATAATTAGGTATATCGTACGGATGGAACTTAGATATAATTATTTCAATCAGTGCCAAAGGTCTTGAGAATATAGATTTTAATTTGATAATGACTGGGTGGAACTTGTTATGTTCTTAAACCTGGTGTAATTTGATTCCTACGAAAGTCTTTGTTCGAATTTTGGGAAAAATTAACTTTGTCATGATGATTTCAACATGAAATGGGGTACATTTGGGGGTTAGTTGCTATAGGTTCAATGGACATGTTTTTGAAAGCCACAAAACTAACTGGAGTAATGATCTGATATCTCAACGCTCATACTCAGAACCGTATACCAAGGTTAGAAATACAATCTAAACTTTTTATTAAGTTGGAACCCATCCAATCAATCAATCAATCAATCAATCAATTTCATCCGCACCAGAGGCTACTGTGTTTCCCTGAAAATAAGACCTACCTTGAAAATAAGACCTAGCCTAAATTTTAAAAATGATTTTAATAAAAGCCCGCCCCTTAAAATAAGACTTTGTGAATAACGCGAATTTTTTTGACCTAGTCGATAGCGAGAAATCGCCCCTGCACGTTTTAAATGATTGATAATAATTTATGTTTTGCAATTATTTTGAATAAAACTTGTTATTCATAAGTAAATGGATATCGGTTTTCATATTTTGTATATTTGTAAATCTCGTAATTCTCTACTTTGTAACCTTGTTTTTGATAAATGAAAATATAAGACATCCCCCGAAAATAAGCCCTTTCGGAAGGAAATTGAAATAAGACCCAGTCTTATTTTGGGGGATACACGGTACCATGATGACGAGCGTCTCACGAACGATTGCAGTGGGTAAATTTTTTCAATTCTGTAATCTAACTTATTTTAATTCCCAAAATTGGAACATGTGCCCAATGCCCATATACTTTACAATTTGCCCTTCAATGATTTTGGATAAATATCAAACAATAACGTAAAAATGATTCGTGTTGCTTGGACAAAAATGAATAGTATGATTTTGATTGGAATGAGGGCAAATCAGCTTGAGGCAGTGAAGTGAAATTTTTCGATAGAATCTGATGGGAAAATCTGTTGCTTTTTGATGTACAGTCTGTTTTTTTGCTCTACCCACTTCTGAATTCGATCATGAAGATATAGAACAGGGTACCAACGTCAATCTGGCGGCATTATATTCTACTTGCATAATAAGCCCGACTTTTGGCCCGACTTTTGTTGGAGATTATTCGGCAAAAGACTTACATGTCTTGCTATGAAGGTATTCTGATATGAGTTACTTTTCTGCTAAATACCTACACAAAAAATTGTCAGTAGTAGGTTTTGAGGATAGTAGACACGACAGGGCAATCTTTAACTTGAAAATGATGAAAAAATTGGAATTGAATTTGGAGTCAATTCGCAAATAGCAAATTTGAAACCTAAAGTCTTAGTGCCATTAATTCGCAGGCATGGAAGGGACAATGCGTGGGAAATCAGCATCAATAAGTCGATTCCCTAAATTGTTCCACCAAACAACACTGTTCCTATGTCAAATTCGTAGAGTGTTACATCATAAAATATTCTATGTAGGCACCTCAAAACTGTATCAATTTAACCTCAGATTATTGCAATGGTTGTTGCAACCCATTACTGTATACTGGAATTCTTTTTTTGTGTTTTAAACAAATTAACTCTCTGGCGGCCTGTTTTGATTGCATAACACCCCACACTCACCAAGTCACAACGAAACGGCATTGCAGCTCATGACAATACAATTTGAGCTCAATAAAATATTAAAATGTTCAATGCAAAATTTTTGTACACAAATATGAAGCCAACTTTCCAAGTTCGATTTACGTTTATAAAAGAAACGGTTCGTGGGCGTGTATAAATGATATGATTTTTCCGATCATTTTAACTCTTTTTTATACAGACAGAAAACACTATACGATGTATTCCTACCAGGACAACTAAGTTTTGTTAAAATTACGACTTAATCAGAAGACTTAAACGTAAGTGAAACAAAAACTTGCAAGAATTGGACTTTTTTGAGAGGCTAGAGGTTTCACATTACATATTTAAATAAAATGTAATATATGCAAGTTGGTAATTATAAAATTATTATAATTCAAATAGTAGTTGGGTCAAAGGATCATTATAACCAATATTGTGAACATCATGTCATTACAATCGCGTATCTCAGTCTTACATCGCACATTGCTTCCGGTATTTTTCAACCGTAAACAAAGAATAATAGCCGTAGCCTGACTTTCCTAAGCTTGTGCCATAAATGCCCAACTAGTTGCAATCAAGATTTATCCGTGAGCCCTGTATGTTGATGATAGCTATCACATATGCGGTATCGTTTGTTAGACTCAAGACGTGCAGGTTATATTGTATTGTTATATTATACTTTGGTGCTTCAGAATCATTACATAGTCTTCAAATTTGGTCGTGTTGATCGGATTAATCAAAAATATATACTAATGTATCTTTCCATATACTCAAAGGAAGATATCAAATTAGGCAATCTTCTTGATGTTGGTATTTCAGAAGTGAACTTTGGTTGAATTTAAAAAAAAACAGTTTGGGGTGAATTTGAACAGAAAGACATGGCAAGCATAAACCAAGTGATAATATACGAAGTTATTTTGTTAAGGAAGTCAGAAGCTAGTTACTTATGCTTGCAGTATGCCAGCACCTTTTCGGATATGGCGACATGTAAATGGGCATCAGTGATTGGTACATGTGAGGTATACAAATATGGTATTGGAAATTCCCGAAAACTATAAAAAGAGTCGACTTTCAATAAAACCTTCATAACATTAGACGCAATATAATCGTTTCATAGACATGCTTTCGATGTAGTAACCATAATAGCAATAATGGGAAATGGGGATTGTTTCAAAGTATGAAGTACGTGAAGATACCATGTTTAAATGCAGGTAAATTTTACGTGAGGCAACGTCGAACATGTTACAGATGGATGGTCATAATCGGCAGAAATCAGTATGCGACAGAATTAAAGAATAAATCTATAGTATTTATTGTATAACTATAGACGAGGGTTAACTTTTTAATGTTTCAGTATAATTACAACATGGAGTTAAGCTGCAATGCAATAGGATCTCTTGTTCTATTGAGTGTTGTCAGTTTCCTACAAGGATTCGGTGCTGTTGGACTATTTTATACCACTATCTCGACAATAGAAAAACGGTGAGAAAACCTCGTAGATATATTCTTTTGTTGACGAAAATGATTCGAAAATAGGAGAATAATATATATATTCAAAATTCAGTCGCCTAGAGCAGGGGTTTCCACCTTTTTTTTTTCAAATGACCCATTTTTTTTTCAAATATAAATTTTGTAAAATCTCGCGACCCAAAGATGTGCTCACATACTAAACGACATGCAGTGCCTTTATGGCCGCAAATTTAAATGATAAAATAAGTCTATTTTATATGACATCTATCTACCGGAAACGACCACAAAATCAGGAAGCTGCGCTTGTTTGCCATCAGCGAGTTTTTAAAATTCTAAAGCAAAATAGATGCTGCCAAGTTTTTATGCTGTGATACTTCCCACACATACAATTACTATTGAGCAACACTTCGATACCGAATTTAATGGACAATAAATTCTAGTGCGAATGAAATCACCACCCTCTAACTTTTTGTTGAAAAAACAAGCGACCCATGCCGTTCTTCAGACGACCCAGTTTTGGGTCGCGACCCATCATTGGTTGGGAAACACTGGTTAAAGCAAACTCAGGAATCTAATTAGGAAATATAGCAAGGCAGCGTTGGCCGAGTTTTTAGAGGTTTGATTCATAACATCTTAGCTGAATGACAGGTCATGAAAACCACAGAAAAAAAAACTGATTTTATTGACTTTAGTCCATGATATTTCATTTTGGACTTGTTTAAAGAGTGAGAAAATGTTTTGCCCAAACCATCTATTTTACCGTGAATTCTACTAACCCAAACACTTCCCCAAAAGCTTATATCGATCCTCCCCTAGCATATACCATCGATTTTTCATACCTATGAGCAATATGATTCAAATCAAATAGGAGCTGATGCTGCCTCACCCAATCTTCTAATGTGTCTGCCAAAACAATTTAACGTAGCAATGAAATAATGACAGACGTTCTTCAAATCAAGATTCAATTGTTTACTTGCCAAAAAAATGTTTCTTTTTTCAGGTTCGATCTAACAAGTTCACAAATAGCCGTCATGTCTAGTACTTTTGATATTGCGGCTTGCATTACTTTACCAATAGTTTCATACGTTGGAGGCAAAGGATATAAACCGCGTTGGATCGGTTCTGGGTCCATACTTATTGGACTTGGAGCTCTCATGTACGTGCTTCCACATTTTGTTGCTCCTACATACTCATCTCTACATGAGAATGTTAGTGAGTGTGAGTTGAGTAATATGACGATGGCAAAGTGCAGCCACTCTCACAATCAAAATTATAGGTGAGTTAGTTGTTGTATGCAGTATATGTGATTGGACATGAGAAAATATTCTTGGTATGAATCCAGCATTCCCATCTTTTTGATTGGAACATATAGAAACTACAAATTCATCAAATTTTGTCTCAGAGCTGTCATAGGGCTGCCGTACTGCCTGATACCCCTGGTATATGACTTTCGCAACCCATTCTCCGCCAATCTTTAATACATATAAAAAACTAGAAATTCATCAAACTTCGTCTCAGTGCTGTCATGTTGGTGTCGATCTCAGTAACATCCATATGGATTTAGCAGCCCGTTCTCTGCCAATCTTGTATACTTCCTTGACATTCGCGCCCTTCAATCTAAACTGCAGAATTCTACTAGCAACTTTGAGCAATCTCGGTTTCTTTTTACCCAAATAAAAAATAACTGTATGTTGTAATAATTCGAAGATTTCCGCTATTCATTTTTATAGGCATTCATGGGCAAGTACAGCCAACTAAATTTAATATAATTAATTGTCAGTTTAAGGCATCAAAGAAAGTGTGAAACCAAAGAAAATGGCCAACAATTTATTATGTCAAAAATGTTTCAAAAACATCTGACATGTAACAATTACTGGGCATTGAGATTATAAGGAAAATTTATCCGGATTTTACTAAAATTTCACAATTTATATTCACATAGGGTATTTTTCTACGCCTCACAAGTTCTCATCGGTATTGGTACAATATCAATGAGTATCTTTACGCTTGTTTATTTGGATGAAAACGTACAACAACGATATTCAGCAACTTATATGGGTATGTAAGTACGTAATTTCATGCTATGTCCATGTTATATATATATATATATACAGGGTGGCCCAAAAGTAGGTATACAGTTATTTTATTTATTTTTTATAATCTTCCAAGCAGCTAGAAAACTAATGTAAAATTCACACTAGATTTATTATCTAAAAAAATAAGCAATTTTTGTGGTACTTAACAAGTAACATAAAGTGAACTGCAAGTAGCTTCAAAGCATATAAAATAGTTTAGTAACTGTATATCTACTTTTGGGCCAACTTTTGGGCCACCCTGTATATATATAATACTCCCATATACCAGAGATCCGTTGCCATCTTCTAAAAACTGCTGAGACTTCTGCCCCCCTGCTCCTATAAAACCTATCTAATTTTGCTTTTAAAGCACTTCATTTAGTTATTTTATGCCCATGTTTACTAATAAAAAGGCTGACAAACGAAAGACGCTCGCGTGACACCTCAATAGAGAAGGCCGAGGGTTGCTGCTATATACATACTTTTTTGAAAAGCTTGAAAGTTAATATACTATGGATATCATCAATCCGTGTATCTAATAACAACGACAATGCCATTCTTATGAGCCATTCTTATAAGTGAATGGAGAAAACCCATAACAGTCAATAATTTCTGGTGTAATAAATCCCCCCCAAATCCCCCCCCCCCCCCCTCCCCCTTCTCTAATATATCCGATAAAACTAACACATAACAATCTATTGGATCGTAACTAATGAAATGTTAGAAAACAATAATTTGAGTCCTTGTATTTAAATGGTTTGTTATACACTGTTTATCCTCTTGCAGGTATCTTACAAGCAAGTGGATCGCTGGGTCCAGGAGTCGGATATTTTCTTGGTGGATATCTCCTTAATCATTATACATACTTGACAAATGAGTAATATTATTACTTCGAATCTTTTTTTATCGTGAAAGATATTGTATGTTTGTTAAAAACCATTTTTATTATTGTATTTTCAATACTGAATTGGCGAATAAAATTTGACACTCGATAAGCAAAGATTATTTTATATAAGATTCTCTCATTCACTAGATTTTCAATTTTTTCAGTGCCAACGTGAGTCGAAAAAGTTCATCATGGATTGGAAATTGGTGGATTGGATTTGTAATTGGCGGAAGTTTAATCATTATATTGTCAATACCAATATTTTTTTTCCCTGAAAAACTTCGTAATATTGGTGAATCAGCAGAAGAAGAAGAAACCTCTTTGATTGGAAACGACGCAAAAAATAAAGATGAAAAAAAGTCACTGAGGTGAATAAAAAGTTATTTAGTTCAATAAATTCTGGAAATTTTTGTACAAACATTTTGTAGATGAAAATATTCCAAATTTAATATAAAAATATATATAAATTGGAACCAAACTCATAACTAACTTTTTGATGAAAACTCACTCTTAAATCATAAAAAGTTTAGCTAATATTTAACGTGATATTAAACAGGAATACCGTGTTATATACAGTAAAAGGGCAGCTTCTTTAGTGAAACAATTACAGTAAACCATGTATCACGATCAGAAAAGCGGAGATTTTTTGCAGTTTTAGTAGCAAGGACACTGATCTCTAAGCGAAAATATACACGTGGTCACCAAAGTTCCAAGTTCATGAAAAAATGGTCTCAGTCACGACAAATGCAGTATTCCAGTTGTTTACGTATATGCTAATAACATTGTCATTCTAATTTCAATCCAGCTTCGCGGATGCTTTTAAAAGTTTTGTTTTGCTGCTGAAGAATCCATCAGTTGTTTTATTGTCTCTTTCTAATTCCTTAAGCTCTGGTATGGCAATAGGATTGAGTACATTTGGACCGAAATACGTTGAATCAGTCTTCAATTGTTCATCAACTATGTCAGCATATTATATAGGTGAACAAGTTATTATTTGACAAGTAAATATAGGGCAAAGTTAAATATTACAAGATCTTATCGAGGAAAAAACTGAATATTTTTCAATGACAACATATATTCGCTGTGCAGGTATTTTAAGTTTAGTGACTGATTCGAGTTCCAACGTACTTGGTGGGATCTTTGTCACGAAATTTGATCTCACTGTGAAACAAATGGTCAAGTTTTGCATGGCGTGTTCGGCACTTACAACTGGATTTCTTTCTATATATTTTATATCATGTAAAGATAGAGGTAAGTTCATTTTTCCATGAAGTTCATTACAAAAATTGCTAAACTAAACTCCGCGTCTTTGTAAAGTTCATAAACATTAGGTTTAAGTAGTCGAGGATATGGTCAATATCGGGGCGGTTACTGTGCCATCCACGGATTCTTGGTTTGAATGCCCAATTGTTTACGAAACGATGCGAAAATGATTTCAACTAGTAGTAATATATTGCTATCTCTGCGCTAAACTATATGTGGATGACCAGGGTAGGCCATGCTTAGGCCATTGTAGCAGCAGTGCACTCTGAATTTGCATATAGACCATGCAATAAATCCAAGTATAACTTATTAAATTTAACCATTATAAATTATTATTATGTATAGGTCAGTGTATTTAATTAATCTGTTTTGATTCTGTACTTTGTTGAAAGGAAATATTGTATGACTAATTTTCTATTATCGAATCTTTCTTTTTGGTTATTATTCTACTCTTTTTACAATAGAAATAGAGGAATTGGAGATGAAAAAACTAAATATGAGTTCAAATCTATATCGATTAAGTTGTGGATATGCAGTGAAACAATACAAGCCAATATGTGCAAGAAACAATGTAACGTACTTGACATATTGTGACGCAGGATGCTTGAGGATTGATGAAGTAAGATAAACTGCAAAATCAAATCTAGAAGCGGAGAAGCAGAATTTGACAATAAAGAAGTAAACACAAAATCACCCATAATCGTATCTCCGTCCGCTGATATTGATAAAATGGCTTCCATTTTTTCCATTAATTCGAGGCTTTTTGGATCAGTATCCAATGCATACAACATTTAGTCGTGCAGTTAGATAATTCTGTTCACATTTTCATTATAATTCACTTACATTCAAATTTATTTTGTTTATTCAAAGACATACCGAAACTGCTCAGATTTGGTTGATTTTTCGGAAGGTTCCAACTTGTGGAATGCCACTGCCACAAGTGGGAGATGTAATGGAAAAGAAACATGCTCGCATCTTCTGCCTGTATTTTTAGTATTTTTCGGGATTGGAAATTTCATATCAGGTTTCTCAAATCAAGCAGCGCTACAGGTATTGTATGCTCTCTGTGTACGAGTGAAGGATAGAATGAGAGTGGGAGAGAGAAATAATGCGAGAGAGTAGAAGACAATATGTATATATAACTGTCTTTGTTTATATTTGTTACGATACCGTTAATTACAAATAGCTATTTGGTTCCTATAACTCACTGTAGAAATATGTATGTCCGAGTAACGACTATAAGTCTTAAATTTATTACAGTTTGCATAATTAACGCTTTCTTGTTGCATGAAAATCCTTGCCAATTGTTGCAGTTTTGTCTGATTCTCATCTTTTCAATATTTAGATTTTGTGGAGAAGCGTACCATTCGAACAAAGATCATTTGCGCTTGGTATACTTGTGAGTTTATTTCAAAAATACTTTTCAAAGTATATTAATATTTGAATAATTAGCAAAATACTGAGATTTTCTATAATGCTATTAGGACCTCCTGAAGTATGCGCACCAAGATGGCGCACAACCTAAACATAGTATGTGTGTACCGGTTAGGATTCAGGTTGTGTGACATCTTAAGAAGCTGCTCTGGTGGATTATGTTTCTGAAAACCAAAAATACTCTCACTGTCCGAAGTTGATCTTACAAAAAGTGAATGTAGACGCACGTCTATGTGTCGCTGAGTGTAAAGAAATTGTGGTATACTCTTCCTATAATACACTATTTATATTTAGTTTTGTAATCTTCATATTCAGTCTCTCGCAACCCGCATACTCGGGACTATTCCATTCGCTATAATCTACGGAAAGATCATTGATTTATCTTGTATCATATGGAGTGAAGAATGCGGTAAATGCGGTTCGTGTCTTCTGCACAGTAGTGAAAGAATGCCAACTTATATCCTCATTTTATCAATGTCGTTGCAGGTAAAAAAGGTATTACTATATCACCCTTGTTTGTTCATTTTCGTCTGGATGTTTACAAAATTACAAGAACTCTCTTCGAAGGAACTAGGCTACAACTTCATACTTGAATACGCTGTAGACTCTAGAGCAGGGGTGTGCAAGGTTTTTGAACAAGGGGCCAAAAATTTCCCCACCTAGACTGGCGGGCCATGTAAGTGTGAGTTAAATAGCTAGATTTTATGAAAAATTTTTTATTTAGGGTGTTACAAAAGCATAAGTGGAAAACAATGAGCCTCGTGGCAAAACTTTATTTAATCGCAATCTCACCAAATTTCTCAAGCTTTTTTTTTTAGCTAAAACATCAAAATTTGGTTTTAGCCTGGTCGTGGAAGCATCAACCGGGCCAGATTGAATTGGTCAACGGAACGGATTTGGCCCGCGGGTCATAGTTTGGCCATGCCAGCTCTAGAGTGTAGAGTGTGACGTACACACTGTTGTCAACGCCAAAATTGACTCTTTAAATTAATAGTGTAGTCATTTATTTTGAACTACTATATATATGATATTACAATATTAAATTGTTGTATATTTAATATATCAAGGCTGCTTCGACTTTGTTATTGATTGCAATGATCAAAGTAAACGCAGCACCTGCAAAAGACAGTATGGAACTTGAAATAAATTCAACCAGTGTAAAGACAGAAGAATGAAAACTTGAGTTCGGATCGTAATTTCTCTCACAGAATACGAATAAATACGTACGTTATTGGGCCCAAAATTGTTGGCGGTTGTTTCTCCGATCTAAGTAGCCTGAGCGGTAACGTTATCGACAACAGCACCATGATGCCAAGTTCCTGGGTGGCGGATTCAATTGGGGATGGAATGCGAAAGAGAAAAGTACCGTATATTACTAATAGTATACGTATTGAGCAAAAGCCTAAATCGCCCGAAAATTTGATGACTCGCCCGAATGAGTTATGATCAAGAGAAAATAGGTTTGCAAATATATAACACTTACACCCACGGAAAGTGATTTGAATTTTTGCGACTATGAGAAAAGAAACTACAGTATAAACTGCGCAGATTTTCGGTGGTGTGTTAGTAGAAAATAGTGAATGATATATCATACTTTTCTGTAGGTTGGGCACTGTATTAGTTGGTACTAATGTTGTCATAAGTCCATTTTTGGTTTTAATCTTTTAAGCTTTCACAAATTGACTTTGAGGTGGTTTATTGGGTGTGAATAAACTCCCATTGCAATTTCAATTTTGTTACGAGGTCACTTCTCAATATATCTAAACCAGGTTTGTTTTATTTTATTCACTGTTATTCAAGTTTTTTTTTACTATATTTCATATATCTGTAGGGACAAACATATTATCTATGCTATCGATAAATAACCTTTGTAGTTTGAAATTTTACAGACTTTATGAACACAATATGTATTGCGAAATGGCATTGATCTGACTCTAAAGTTAAATGTCAATTATTTTACTACTACATAACAAGTTATCTTATTTCCATACTTATTATATAAAAAAGCAAACAACACATTTTCAATTTATTTAATAGTTAAATCCATTTTATTTGCAAATTCTATAAATTTACATGATCAATAGTTACAGATATACAAATAGTTATAAAAAAATAATAATATAAAAAAAATAATTTGAAGAACTTTTATTTTTGACAAAATTAAGGTATTTGTGCAACATGCCATATTTATAAAGGCGAAAATATTTGAAGTGAATTAATACAATAGTTGGGATCGTTTTTGAAAGTGCCTGTAATACGTAATCATATTATGAATAAGTAAACTACCTCAATTGCTTTCATTAGGCATAAAATTATTTCTGAAAAATCGTCGAAAAAAAAATCAAACAAATTTTCATAATACACGAGATATTAACTTCTGTTTAAGTATTTCTGCTGTCTACAAAAGCATTTTAATGTAATTTCCTAACCGGAAAGATTTGAGACATTTCAAAACAGTTGCTCTTTGCAAATCTGTGGCTATTTATTCGGAGCGAAATGAACGAAAAACCATCGTATCAAAAAGATTTAATTCACTGTATCGAGTTCGAATATATACAAAGTAACCCTTTACAAATACATGATATTATCAACAACATATTTCCGATACTTTTGTGACTGTCTCAAAATTGAGGTATTGGTAAAGGTGTTCGAGAAATGTTAAATCTGTGGTAGCTTTGTGAGTCGTATGTATCAGGTCGCAATTTCAAGTTTTCAATATTCATTCAGGACGCCGTTACCATTGTTTATTTTTATTTTTAAGTTTCCTGTGAGTCTTAGGAGATTCCATATTCTAACTCACGTGAACACTGTTTATTCCGCCAACCGTGTCCGCCTACGTCACAGCTGTCTTTGATTTCAAGAACTCAGCTCAGCCTCATTACCGCATAAATTGCATAGGCTACCGGTACTGCTTCCAATTAGTTATTAGGTCCTATGTCCATAGATTCGTGCATTGCTCTCTTGTTTTATGTGAAAAGCTTAGTCACAATGTGAAGATTTTAAATGTTGTGTGTCTTTTTGTAAGATAACGGAAGCTGTATTTTGAATTTGAAGAATCAACAAAACTGGCCTTCAATGTGTCACACTTTAGGCCTTGGCAAACGCTTCGTTGTCGTAAGATGCTGTGTTCGAGGGTAACTCATTACGATGATTATTTCCGTTTGTATTACTTTGAACTTCGGAAGTTGTCGTATCCATTTGAAGATCAGATGCACTGTCACTCATCAGAGGTGGTTTATACGTAATCAAAGCAAGAAGAATACAAAAAACGCTGAGGGCCTGTAGGTAAACAAAAATGGATTTAAAATCAGACATGGGGTGTTATAAAATTGTTTATGTTTAATTTGAATTGTCATAACCAGAACAAGTTTCACGAACATTGTGATGCAATAATGTAAAATACGGAACACGATGAAAGTAGACGAAGTACAAAGTTTTGGATATTTCACACTAATAAACCTATATACCATGGCAATCATAGCTGATTATCTCGCCATATCGACTAAAAATAATATTTTCCAGTAAAAGTATAATACTTATACTCAATCGATGTCCTATCCGAGAGTATAAAAGGTTTTATCCTTAATTTTAGTCTACTTTCGAATGGAATGACCCCAAAAAAAATTTGAGATCACCGGTATATGAACTGTATGCAAGTATCTTGATATTCGGTGGTTTGGCACAGTCTACTTTTAGCACAAAAAAACTTCTTTTTGTAGAATTGCAGTCAACAAATTATAAACTACTTTGCAATATCGATCCCTTTATCAGATCACTATGATGACATAACGTTTAGACCAGGGGGCATCGGAACTGCGACACCCACCCATGGAGTAAGGCCAGCACCCTAGTAAACTTTGATCAAAAAAATATACGACATCTCACCTTAGGTACTGTGAATAAAATCGTCATATATTTAGTCATGGAGGCATTGTCGTATAATTTACATGATCCGCATTCTCCACATACTTCTTCCCATACTAGGCACGATGAATCGAGAACAAGGCCAAGTATGATCGGAAGAGGAATCAAACCTAATACTCGCATGATAACCCACTGAAACAAAAATGTAAAAAAAAGTTTAATTTTTTGAATCAAGAATACATGTTTCGCATGCATAATTCATATATATATCACTGGTAAGTTATGAATAAAAATTGTACTGTATTACCTGAATTCCAATTGCGAATGATCTCTGCTCAAAGGGAACTGTTCGAAGCGATGCCTAAAACAAAAATCAGTAGATATAATAAATTACTGTACTGTAATAAGTGGTATCTTCTGGCAGCTGTATAACTTTATATTCGAGCTATAAGTCGAAGATAAACTTGTCTTTAGACATATTTGGTTTCCAAGTATATATTGTGCTGTTTTGTCTGATTTTTTGTACAAAAAAAAATGCGAATCCCAACTTTGCTCCTGAAGTATGCGCACCAAGATGTCGCATAACTTGAACTTTAACCTGGTACACATCCTGAACGCCTTTTCCCGAAGATAACATGCTCTGAAGAGCAGTCTTTTGGATTTGACAGAATCTACAAGCGATAGGGTTAAGAATGGATACATCAGAATAAAGTTAGGTTCATGAAGCTCCATAGTTAAATAAGGTTGTAAGACTTAAAATGACTTGTCATACCTGTAACGCAGGTTGGAATTTGAGAAAAGTGAAGAAAACCGCTAGTGCTCCAAAAGCTAACATTATTCCAACATCTGGGCAAGTATTTACATCACATTTTCCATTTGTTGCAGTAGAAGCGTTTAATGAAGGTATTATATCAGATTTGAAGATTTGGGTACAGTTAATGTATTCCTGTATCAACAAACAAAATTGAACATGATTATTATATTAAAATTGAGAATAAAAATATTGAAAAGAAAACAAGAGAGCTACGCCCAAATATATGGACACGTCTGTTCGCAGTACAGTACGGTTTACCGTACCGTCAGATCACAGTCTACAAATATATATATTCACACCAAGCGAAGCAGTACAGTCGGACACAAAATGGCGTCCGATGTCCGCAGAACGTTCAGTGACGTCATAGCAAACAAAAACAAATCTTACAGAGCTAACAGAAATATTTAAAATAAATAAAAGTAACAGCCTTCTGGAGAAAATTTTTATCTTCAACGACTAAAAATTTCAAAGCAATCGGTCCACTAGGTGTCCAAAAAGTGTCAAAGGACAACAAGAACAACATACCAACAAAACGATCGTTATGTCCACTAAACGTGTCCAAAAATGCTCAACATTCAACTATTTCTGATGGACAAAAATTTGGTAATTTACCGTTTTCGCGTTGAAATATTCTCAAACGTATTTCGTAATTTTAGTATTTAAGAACAATATTTTAAGTTAAACTTACATGGCACCCGAAAGCACTTCAAGTTAAGACGCCAATGTATAACAAAGTTGAATTAAAAGCTTATTTCAAACCTAATCTATTACTGCCGATTTACTATACTATATAGACTAATATTGGTTGTTTTACGGTTTACAGTCTAATCACGATACCGTAAACATCAAGTAACGATGCCGGTACATCCTTCAAGAGAGAAAATACTGCGTGAGTTAGGTTCAGGAATGGTTACATGGGCCCCAATCGACATCGAATAGCCTTTTCATAGAGGGCATATTGGGATGCTATTTGCTGACGAAGGTTCGATTTTTAGAGCTGCTTCACTAAATTGTATTACCGACCAAGCTCATTGTTCATGTAAAGACTATTTTATTAATTGACTGGGTATGGTGCTACATCGCCTCTAGACATTGGCGATCACGTTATAGTATATATACGTTGATATACCGGGACTTCATATTTAAAGTATTCACCCCGTCATCAGTTCTTATGCATCCAGCATCGCAGAATGAGAGATAAGTGAGACCATCTGCTCCACAAACTGGATCATATAACTTAACACTGCATCCACATGATCCAGAACATGAATACGTATCTTCTAAATTGTGTGGAACGTTGACGCCTGGTACCACTGGAAATGTAAATCAAAGATTAAATTGTGAAAACATTTTCTGTTTATATTCCAATGACAGTAACTATTCTTGACGTTTTTCGATATTTTATAGATTCAAATTTGAAACACGCATAGGGTGCTTGAAAAATTCTAGTTATCATGGGATTCAATTTCATGCAAATATTTTTACAGAAACTCGATCAAGAGACCAAGTAAAATTTTTATGAGGAAACAAAGAAAAATAACGATTTCTCAACTCCAGCCATCCAACATTATTCCTAAGTGGAGTTTTAAGTCAAAAATTTAATTGATCACGTTTAAGCGGCTACTAGAGAATTTTTTTAATGAATATAGAACTTTTTAGGAAGATGCGTCGCGCCTTTGCTATATGAACATCCACGTGTACGTGAGGGTGAAGACAATATATCCGAATAATATTCCCTTACTGTTTGAAAAAAAAGGTCACTCACTTGGATTTTCACACTGAAGTAAAAATATGAATAAACATCCAAAGGCTAGTGTTGAACATACAATACAAAACTTCAACATAGTAGGTACTTTCAACTTCATTTTTGATATGACGCAACCTCCAATAAGATGTGCCGAACAGGCAGACACAATCGACAAGATGCCTAGATAACGAACATAATAGCAACTTTAGTAAAATAGTGGTTATATGGGATAAACCATCCAAAAATCGTCTATTGTGAGCCTGCGTTACTTGTATAAAAACGATAAATATCACTGATATTTCGTGAAGATTATCTTCGATATTTGTTGTTACAATTTACTTGACTATATAGATAACGCGGGTCATATATAAACCATACACGATCGAAGATCAGATAGGTGAATACACATACTTGAACCTTTTGTTCAAATTACATGGCAACATCAGTGATTTTACGAAAAATGTAAACAATAATATTTTTGTCTTAAAAAGATTTGATAACATCTGCGGTAAATAATAATATGTATACTCTAATAAATTGGTCTCCTTTTAAAGCCAAATATTGAGATATAGTGAATTACCAATTTTTACCATATCAAATATCAATTTAATTAAAAGTTATGCGATCATGACCCTATAAATGTTTTTTGACGTTCGTTAGGTTCGTTTGACGAAATTTGGGTGTAAACAAAGTAAATATATAATACTCCGGTTAAAAAAGTGATTGCAAGATAATTTGCAGCTTCTCTTTGAACAAGCAACAAGTGCTCTTTTCTAAAAAGAAACTTTAAAAATGAAACTGTTATTGCCGCTTTATCATAATACTCCCAGTTTACCACACGCTGGGTGAGGGGGCAGGGGGCTTGAATGCGAACCCTAACATTGAACGCAAAATCTCTGAGATGAGTTGCCGACATATATATGTCATGAGGCCAAAGAGTTTATGACTGGATTTAGGCTTTGATTTTCGAAGCCGATTTTTAAAAAGTTTGCTTAAGAATTAAGTCTATAATAAGATGTAAAACGTGCATAAAAATACGTCATAAATAAAATAGTCATCATACAATCATCAAAACAAAAATCGAGTTCAACTTGTCAATTCCATACAATAATAGTAATAACTTCAATGTAATTTTAAAATTTTGGCTTAAAATATCCGAAAGGAGCCAAAATGTCTGATCTACCCAATTAAAATGATTAAGCATTACTCAGACATGCAAAATCCTTACCAAAATATAAAGCTGCTTTTGATGCTGGCAACCGAAACATTGCTTCTGTGTATTTTGGGCCAAATGTTGCAAGTGCAATTACGAGTCCTGAGTCCATCGCCCCGGCAACAGATAAGAAAACCAAAGTAATATTCTTCAATACAACCTTCAAACAACGAGGAATGTCTTTGGCACTGTAAAAAATTAGAACAATTTTTGAGAATTTTTTTTTACAAAACATAAAAATGTCGTAATAATATTGGTACAAAAAAAAATGGAGGAATCGTACAGGCACAAGTAGACATCGTCATTAGAGTTTCAAATACAACCTTTCATGCGGCCGTATGTTGTGCAGCCATTCGTTAGAACATCGTCAAAGCTTCGTCAAGTCAAGTGAGAATCAAGTAAAAAGATTTGTGGGAATCTCAAATATTTTGCTTTCGAGAAAATTAGATATTTTGACAGTGGTCTAAAATGTCTGTCCAAAACCCAGTGATTTGTTTACAGTCGAACCGCTGTTACCAAAGAAATTTTCCATGCATTAGTATTAGCAAGTCCGTAAGATACCACAGAAAAATATTAAAGTATGGAAAACAGAGAACCCACCTTTTCCCAAAATTCGCATCTTTCTTAGCCTGAATCGCATCGGAATTCTGGTTCATTTCCTGTTCGCGATCTAGGCGATACTTTGATGTACCAGGAAGTTGTTTTGGATATAATAATATTGGTAATGATATTAATATCGCCAGGCCTCCAGTGAATATAAAACCCAGCCACCAGTTTCCCATCCATAACGAACTGTCTTCAGTAATGTCAACTCTGAGAAAACATTAAAAGTCAGAATTATAATTTTGCTTTTTTATGTTCATGCATTGCATGGATTTGTGGGGTATATTACACTTATAACAAGGGTCCTGACAAGCAGTCAGTAATAGGTAGGGAGTAACCTTATTTTTTCCAAACCTTCCAAGGCACTGTGCAGGGACCACCGATATATACTATTTTTAAATGGAAGAAATCTATCCTGTTTGGCATTGCTGATTTGTTATATCCTAGGGTGGACAAGGAAATAGAATCAGTGTTGTGTAATCCGCAATACCAATACGGTTAAGTTTAACGCACAACGTCCACTTATTCTGGAAGTAGTGGTATCTTTTCAGTTTGGCCTTGTCTATTTTGGTTTGAACGGAAGCTTTTCTATATTCAAAGTGAGATTCAGTAGTAAATGTGATGAACAGTGAAACTTGGCGTAAGAGTTTCAATCAGAGGGCAACAAATGTATAGCACAGCCTAAATATCTGCAATTGACAACTTTCAGACCGAAAGTTGGGAAAAAACGGGTTTAAAGGCCAAATTATAGAATCGCGAGTTGCTACATAAGCCGTATAAAGCATAGATCGTGTTGATTATTTCTAACTTTGGAAGTTATGTAATACGAAATGTAATCTTATGTAAATTTAGTATCCATTTAAATTTTGACTTACTTTTCATCAATATTGACATAAAAACGAATAAAAAATCCTCCCAATAAATATCCAATACCTGGTCCAGCGACAGAAAAAGCAAAAAGTATACCTGAAATATGAAGTTAAACTGAGTAATTGCAGAGAACCGACTGGGACAGTAGACATGAAGTAAAATAAAAAAAAATTTTTCAAGAAGACTTTGCTCGAAGCAAGGTTTCGATAGCACTTTCAGTAAGTAAATGAGACTCTATGGTGGGCAAAGTTAGGAGAAAACACTAAAATGTCAAGCGGTATTGAAACCACAGGAATTTATAGTGCCAAGTAAAGAAGTTTCTGTCAATGTGGTCAGGATAACACCATGAGATTGTGAATTTCAAATAACTAAAGTTTATGGTAATAGTTCTTTGTCTAGTCTATAAGTGCAATGGTCGGCAAATTATACGTTTGGTCGCGAATCAAAATAAGACTCACAAATTCGCAAGATTCGAATGTTTGAGTGCCATTTTGCTAGAAATTAATTTAGTTTGAGTAGCTCACTCAAAAATTGATATCGTCGTTTGTTACATTTCTTATTTATCATGCTGTTAAGCCGTTTTCACAATTAATTAACTTGATGTTAATTTAAATTTTTAATTTATGACAATACTAAAATTTATTTGAACATTTCGCCTTATTATACTTACTCTGCGCAAGATGCGATGTATAGCACTGACAGACTACTACGAACATTAAGTATTTAATGATATATTGGATATAAATGGCTCAATGCAATTTCATATGCATTCACTCAGAAGAAAAAGAGGTGATTACCGGGCAAAGATACGTTAGGACACGAAGACCCGATAGCTATCATCGCTATAATGTAATATAGCGGAAAATTACACTTTGGTAAATAACGACAATTGATAGGACGGCCCTTGGTACACAGGACAATAAACAGATGATAGCTCACAGCCATGATTTTTGAAAAATTATAAATCGTTTTTATCAGCACTATTTACCGTGATAAGTAGAGGAAGATGTTTCTTTCACATTTGCATCAAGATAAGTGACTCCAAGTGTAAACAATCCAGAAGCCCCGATACCGTGTAATATATTGCCGAGAATAAAGAATCCCCTGCAATACCAATTGAAAATTCAATTCAAAAAAATAAAGTTGGAAATGATATAGAATACTACATCTTAAAGCTACGTGAATCACTAATCTAAAATAATCAGCTAATGCACATAAAAAGCTTGGAATTCTTTCACACGGCCAGCATATATTCTAAGCATTTCTCGTTCATAAGTTGTTTAGAAATTTAAAGGTTTGAGACAATTTCATTACAAAACCGATATGACATACATTCTGAAATACATTGAAATATTAATTAAATTTACTTTTACTACAAGAACTCTACCTGTAAACTCTCATATACGACTCTCCGCATTCGGTATTAGAAGCATTATCTCCACAAATGTACGATTGAGCCTCGTTGATTGAGTATTTTGGGGCAATAAAATGTGGCAACGAGAATGTGAGCGAGCCCAAACCCATGATGAACACACCCCATCCAATCCACAAGGGTTTGTGGCCCCGCCCTCCAATAAAAGTCACCACGGACACTGCGATGAGGAATCCAAGATCATAACAACCGGCGATGAATCCGGTCTCGGAACTTTTGAGATGAAACCTATATGTAAAGGACATAAGAAAAATGTAAGTTTATTCGTATATTGGTTCTTTGTTGTTTCGATAATAGCATGTTTTTTGTTCGTCTCAACAGAAGGGCTATTCAGAAACGTTAATAGGCACGATGTGTACATATTAATCGTTTCGATAAATTGCTGTTTTTGTTGTTGTTGTTGTTGTTGTGAAAAAAAAAAACTTTCCTCCTGAACTAATGGGCAAATCGATTGTTATAAATATGGCGATGTAGTATTCGAGTAGTGGACAAGTTGTCTATAGTTAGGATAGGGATTTTGTCTCTGCGCATCGATGAAAAGGAAGTGGATAAGAAGGTTTAATTATATTGTGAACAACGACCTCTCAAACAGCTAACAATCCAATGAGCTCAACATTATTCAAGATTCTACATTATTAGTAATTCCTTCGTTAATCTCGTAAAAAATACGTTCGCTTAGGCTAAGAAAGTTTTGTTTTTCAAGCACCGGTCTGTATACGTTAAGTTATACAGCGATATATGTGTAAGATTGAACCCCCAAGTTAAAAGTGCAGTTTCGAATTTCAAAGTATATATCAGGTGTTACGACCTTACAGAAAAATATTGGTATATATTTTATTCCTAAACACGCAGCGATGTTGCACCTGTAAGCTTATTAGACATTAAGTGTACATATTGATCATTTTGCAATTGTGTTGTTACTGATCTTGTTGATATTTCTTTTCTTTTAATTGTTACGAAAAAATGGACTTTCACTTAAATTACTGAAACAATTGCATTGAATTTTCATTGGTTAAAGGTTGTATTTGTCGATAGAAGGCTATTACTTTTATTTATTTTTAAAATTTCTGTGGGCTCTCTGGGATTCGATTTTTGTGTGTGATGAAGTCATCGAAAATAAAAATCGCGCATCTTGTGGCGGTTCCGCGATCGCGTTCGTTGCTATATAGTATTCAGGCTAAGTCATAAATACGGCGGCACCGGTAGTCTACCGAGAAAAATGGCATACTTGTACTACTTCGTTTCGACCTTCGTGCCTATATGATTGTCATCGTATACTTTTATCATATCATATAATATATTACAGTAAGGAATCAGGTAACCTGTGTGGTCTGTGGTCTTACCGAGATTTGACCTATTTTAGTTTTCCGTGTAATGATATGATCTCTTCTCTTTACGTGGTTAAAAAAAATTACAGCTTTGTCAAAAAATAATAGGGTCCTATCATCATAATTCAGCGTGTATGAAAAGCTAGAGCACACAAGAGTGAATAAAACAAAAAAACAATACGTTTTACCTAACCATCTTGCGTTGCCTATATGAGTTCAGTTTGTAACTGTGATAAAACGTAATTTTACTCTGCTATAAATTTATTGGACACGAAATGGATGGATCGTTTTGGCATTACGTTGTTGTTTTCGTTCATGTTCATTTTCTTGTTAGTTATTTTCTACTTTCGCTTTTATCAATTTTTTCCCACATTTAGTGTTTGTGAATCTTATACACTAGGAATTGAGAAATAGGTTTTTGTGGTGAAAAAAAGAATAAATAAATTGAATGAAATTTTTAAAAATAATCATATTCTCTTTAAATTGAACTATCATATTGCCAATTGGAAAACCAAATATCTCGTAATTAGCACGATAATAATCAGCTCGCGGCAAATAAAATAGCACCCTCTGCTTGATTGTATTATAATAGTTTATAATGACGCAATTTAAAATCAAAAGAAACGTATGATTGATTTATAGATGGACGTTAAAAATGGGATTTGGTGAATACGTATTTCTAACTGAGTAAAATTCTATAATCTACATAATATACAATTCCAATACAATTGTGTAATGTGAAATGATACATTTTCACTGACCTTTTTTCCAGCGTGCTGATGACAATGTTGACAATACCGTTAACAGCCATGCCTTGAAGAAATATAGCAAAGCATAGAAAAGCAAGAATTCCTTTAGCATTGTTACAGCAGTTTAAAAACCGAAGTGCAACCCTGCAAAAAATAAAGAATTATTTTCACTATTTATAGTAGTCAACATTTTTTCGTTATGTTCTGGTTTTAAAAAATTGTTTTTGTATGTTCAATTCCTTGAATGAAGTTCAGTGATGCAAACTAAGTCATGGTCAAATTATGTCATTTTCCAAGCCTATTACAAATGAGTTAAACCAGAACATCTTTGTTTTTCATTCTTAGTAGCTTTACTGGGATCAGTGGTCGTTTTATAACACTATCTTCAGAGCAGAGGAGTGAAATTGTTCCATACAAAATTACAATAAATGAGCGCAAATAAAAATTCACGTGATGGAGAATGATTTTGTCCCGAAACAAAGAAATTTATTTGTTAAAAGCCGTATATAAAATGTCAGGTACATGTAGAATATAAATACAATATATGGGCTATTAACGGTTTGAATGACACATGCAGCTCTACATATGTTTGTATATATGTTACTCTACATATGTTTGTATATATGTTACGTAACGGTTTAGTGTTCACCGATATAAAACGGATGAATATAAGCCATTTTTATAATGACCTAAATTAAATCCCCCTCTTAAAATTTTTCGTATCACATGACTGTTAAAGTATAAAACGAAACAATGTATTTCATCTATTCTTTCATCTCGTTGAGTTATGACTTCATTTTGATGCCATGACATGTGTGTGCCGTCATAACACTCTATCAGCTGATACTTGACCGGGTCAGTACAAGAAAAAACTGGCCTCGTCACGACAAGGTGAATAATGCACATTTATGCCGAGTTATGTAATATTATTTGTAACATAAAGGGCATATGAAATGATTTATAAGAGTCATACTTGATTATGTTTAATTCATAGACCCGATGTCAAATACGCCGCATAAAATGTGAGTCATGTGACGTCATTAGTTCCAAAATAAGTTACGGAAACAGGTAAATAGAAAAGAGAATTTATCACATAAAATTGTCAACATTTTCATGGTAAAATACAATTTTGTGGAAATTTAAAATTAAAATTTTGGAAAATGTATTTATGTAAAATGCATTGTTCTGACAATTTCATAACTTCCATTTATTTATAATGTTTACACGTCACCAGGTTTCTGGGAGTAATAAGACAGATATTCAATTTGGTTTTAATATACAATTTGAATTAAATTTCTTAAAACAGAATTTTGCTATTCTTAAAGATTCGCCCGAATGAACTATATATGTATATATATAGTCGCCTATAGAATTAGAAAATACTTTTGTACCGCCACATAAATATCACGCAATCCTTGTTAATATTGATACCGAATTAAAATGTTATTCATCTTTGGTATATTCTGGCGCCTCATGAATTCGGTACTCTAAACCAGGGTTATAAAGCAATGGTCCCAGGATGGGAAACCCTGCTTTCGACAAAAGTATATAGGTAATTAATTATTAATCGACAAAATATTACTAACTTTGCAATTTAATTATCGCACACTTTTTGCAATAGCTTATGTAGTTCTTAGAACTTGGTAATAAAATTTAAAATGTCGGCGTTAGGGTCACTTAATGTCTGTCTGAAGTTAGTTTCTCTTTTCGAAAATGGGTTTTCTTTGCTTTTGTTGTATTTGATATATATTTCTAATTTGCATATTATTTTAACAAACGAAATACCGATTGGTTTTAGTTGAATTTCGATTGCGTCATCAATAAGAAATTGATTGATAGATTGATTGGTCGAATAGCATTAGACGCGGGAATAGCAGACAAACGTCCACGTGCATCTCTGCAAAGAATACGTAAATAATAAAAAAATAAATAAAATCTTGGTTAGAGGAAAGGGCCAACCCACGTCTCATTCTTTCAATTGCAAATCAGATCAAGGCACGTCAGCACACAATTTCCAAATGCGCATTTCTATGACGGCAATAAAATTACTACAAACTCAAGTATATTTTTTTTAACTTTTTTCATCAAAAAATGTAAATTTTGTTATAGCGTTTAACGTAATCCAATTTAAACACGATACAATTTCTGACAAAATTATAGTCTTTAAGAATGTAAAACAAGGTATTTCCTCATAATTATATGAAGTTTCATGTCGAAATGGAGTTGGAATTGAAAGTAGGTCGCATTCCGCT
Organism: Styela clava; assembly: GCF_013122585.1. NCBI lineage: Eukaryota > Metazoa > Chordata > Ascidiacea > Stolidobranchia > Styelidae > Styela > Styela clava. Next base: position 10,747,831 of record NW_024102841.1, read on the forward strand.
TCTAAATTAAATCAGCCCAGCTGCGCTATGAAACTAGAAAATTAATGTTGGGTAATTAATCTTGTATGTTCACAATGGCAGCATTGCGTATTGTGTTTAACATTTTGCCCAATTGCAATCAATATTCTACTAACACTATTCTGTAAAGTATATTTTTTCCGCAGAGTTAGTAAGCATATTGTCATTTTATTTATTCGTTGAAAGTAGCGCAATGTTATGAAATTATTACCGGGTTAGGTGGTCAATGTCGTATCGATTGGGTTCTGCGGGACCAACTATACCATGCTTTTATCCTGATGGATCTGTATGTTCATAAAGCATGGATACTCTAACAAATAGAATATAACTCCCAACTTCAAGTGAGTCTCGTTGCGCACTAACAGAAATATACTTCTGTCAGGTTTCGTCCGGCTGAAATCAACTATGATCGGATAAATATGATTACCTTTAATAAGAAACTTGATTTTTGAACCGCTTTGTATTTGATTACCGCCAAATATTAGTCGCAAATTAATTAATTAATGACTTCATTGATATATTCAACGTTTTCTCGATATTGCATGTATTTTCATCAATGTTCAGAATGTTTCGCAGTACTATATATAGAGTTCGTATTATAGTTCCACGTCAAGATTAATTATATATTATTTGAAGGGTAATAAATTAGTTTGTGGATAGCGATGAACTTAATTTCTAAGAATTTTACATTCCTAACGCCAACATTTTGTCAAACTACGGAAAGAAAGTATTAAGTTATTGCCCCAATAAATCAACAAACGCATTCGATCAAGAACTTCATGTCGTTTCGAGCACATTCACATAATATATTCTAATATTTCAACGTCAAAATTATATATTGTTTTAGCATGACTGGCATAAAATATTTTATATATACAATTAATTACAATATATTAAAAGTATCTAATATGTGACGAAGGTCAACGACTTCAATTTAAAAATTTCGCGACAAATAAATATTGTATTATGCGTCGAATTTGGGCTGATATACTCCACCCACTATTCGCGTATTATGGGGTTAAATGGGGAACTAAATACGATATCGATTCAGGTTGTAGCAGGGCTTGTAATCAAAACTAACCGCTTGGCTATACAACAAAAATAGTGATTAAGTAAAAATAAAAATTATCACCTCTTTGATTTGCATTTTCCGAAACATATTTCCAATCCACAACTCTCTTCGTCCGTAATACAAGGCGATGGTTGCATTTTATTTGTCTTCTCTTTTGTAAAATCATCAAAATCGCCACCATTCTTTTCTTTTTCTACTTTATAAATATTTTCAGTCGACGTTACCTTTTCATTTGCGTCCATTTTTATTTATGTTGAATCTTCACTATGAGATAATGCAGTTTCAGTCTGGCATAAAACGAGGTTTGAGCACGTATTTTTCTAGGAATGAAGCTTCTAGTAGTCTATAAGCTGTAAGTCGTGCGAAAATGGATAAAATAACCGCAATTTTAGTTAAAAAAATTTTGAAAATATGTAATTTGATTATCTTTTTAGACGTATGCCCCATAGTTAATTTGCACTTCCAAGATGTCTACCTTTTTATGACCATACTTGGTAGATGAACGGATTGAAAAAATGAGAGAATGAAATGCAGAAATCATCTTTCGAAACTTAGTATTTATCTAGCTGTCTACCTGCGCGTAAGAGATTAAAATAACGTTTCCGTAAGTACTTGATAACCTATGCTTGAGTACCCTTTTAGGTCAAGTACAATGAATGAAATATTGGAGATATGTACATGCATAGAATGAGAAACAGACTTAGCTTGTAACATTCTTTTCGCTTCCACAAGTTTAGATCCTTCAAATTTAAAATTGAAAAAAAAAAAAAATTATGACGAATATTTAGGCAAAAAAATTATACAATTATAAAGTTTTACACATTTTCCTGAATTAGGCCTCAAACAAGAAGTCACTCCGGTGTCCGGTACTGGACACCTATTAGAATAGTTTTCTTCAGAATAACCTATCTGTCATGCGATTAAAGCCGATCTTCAAGTTCCGAAATCGACACGATCGGGCCAACGCGCTGACTGCAAGACTAAGGCACTGCACTCATTTCGTTCACGGACCAATATTTCAACTGATTTTTTCAATCGATTATAGGTTTTAGCATCTGGCTAATTTGGCTCGTTCGATCGAAACATTTACAGAAAACCTATTGCTATGATTGTTGAATATGGTCGGCAAATAATCTTCAGTCGTTCCGGAGAATAAGCTTATGAAACTTGAGTTACAAATGCAGTACTTTTCTGTACAAAAAATTCTAAGAAAATTGGCTGATTTATATACTATCAATCCAATACTAAAACTTTAATTGTAGTTTTAAGCAAATTCACTACAAGTACTTCACATCAAAGATATCTTTTCTAACTGAATAGGCGGGTGTTTAATTAAGTACTGGTTAATTACTTCACTTATAAGAAAATTATACATTCCGTTTAAGACCGAAAATGGATAAAATTTTTACAACGCGATTTTTCGACCACGCACCTGCGTACGGATGAACGAAAACGCCCATTTTAACGTAGCGCAAATTTGAACAATCTCGGTTGTGCTCAAAATTAGCGATGTATGGACAAAGTAAAAGACGGTGGTTTGGGTTAAAACCATTATTTTGAGACCAAAATCGGTAAAATTTACAAGTTTCAACTTTTTGTCGCATGGAAGCAATTTTTAAAACTTTTCACAAATTTTTTTCAATCTATCACTGACAGCTGGAGAAATAAATACTTGTAAAAGTACTTGAAATCCGGTTTATAAACCGCAGTATCGACCGCAAACTCGCATCTCCAAACATGACTAATCACCTTGAAAGATTGTTTTCAGATATAACAACTTCGCTCGGAACTTCGCTGAAATGCGTTATACGGCACTCTAGCTATCCGCGACAGTTAACACGCTAAGAAAAATCTAAAAAAAAATCTTGAAATTTTTTGACTTTAAAATCTCAGAAGTAATCTTTATTTATTTTCGACCATATCCCAGGAAACGATGTTCTTTCTAGTGTGATAGGAAGATTATCCTTTAACGCTCACAGAATCGCGTAACTACCATTTCAGTATAATGCCGTCAGCATACTTTACATTTCAGAAGGTATTTAACAATTATACTCCTACGTGTTTACGCCATTTATTTGCGTCAGGTATTCAATGCTTTAGTTTCGAGTAGGTAAAAATAAAAATCAGTTCGGTACATACTCAAAACATGGATGAACCACAAGCGTTTCGGATGATCTATGAAACATACAACTCATAACAACAATTCCTAATTTATCGACTAAGAACCATCATTTAATAAATACCGATATGTCAGAATATGCTTGTCTGAAGAATTCCGAGGTTGACCACGATGAGATAAAACGCTTCAGAAATACATCTGTGTTTATAGAAAGCAAGAAATCTGAATTACTGCTTTATGAAGAAACTAGAAATTATTCATTGCAAAACTTACCCACATTTCACCGTAATTCAATTTGAATGCATATATCATTGCGATTTTGTTTTATATTCAAATTGTACTCAAGATTCTCCCACATATGCCAAGGAGCACTATATCAAAAGCAATACCTCAAACGCCAATTAAACTGTGTATTAACTTTTTCACAAGCCAATGTGATATTTTACACAAATATTCAAAACACATCAATCAATTTGTGAAAACAACAACAAAAATCACCTCCCTAAAATAGGTAATCAACTGGGAAGTTGAACAATAATTCCGGGCTGGTGCTCCTCACAAAAGTCAACTGATCAGTAACTAACTTTATTGTTCAATAACTGAGTCAAAGTTTTACAAGAGCGCGTATACACGTACATTGTCACAAAACACGACAAGGTTTCCCCACGCTAAGAAGTTATAATAAAACAATAATGAGTTTTTAAGTATGATTACGATTTTAATATTCGTTCAACACCTAATTAAGACTGACACGCAATAGTTATAGCCGTTAGAATTTATCCGGGGCATGTCATATAATCTATATATATTTATTTTTATTAATTTCAACTACGTTTATGCATTAAATATTAGAAAAAAATGATATCGTTCCTTTTACGTTTATTTGCTTTTCTCGATGCGATATTTGAAAGATAAGTGTTTAAATTCGCTTTCATTTATTCTTCTATTGTAAAATTTTGAAAAAACGTTTATTGCAAAATAAAAACAGCTACACTTTGAAAATGTCATTTTATAAACGCACCGTCTTCTTAACATCTTTTCTGCAAACTGTATTTTTCTTTTTTTTTGGACAGAAATTTACGAAAAAGGCGGCACGACAACTCGATCAAAAGAAAAAAGAGAAAAAAAAATACGATTGAATACGTTGTAAAATTTTACTCATTTTTGACTTTGTACTATACTAGCTCATTTATTTTGAAACCTGAAATATTTATTTTACTGCAGCATTTTAGGTGAACATTTCAGTTCAAATCAAAAAACTAGTCGTTTCACATTACCATAACCAGTGGCTCAACAATTGCAAAATAGAAGTCATATTTTTGTTACAGCTTATAATTGATAACAAATTATTCATAACATTCGAAACGAAAGAGAAATGCTGTCAAACTTAGTCACGTATTGAAACCGAGACAAAATATGATCGCAATTATAAGCAAATTTCAGCAAATGAGATATCCGTGACTGTAATAATAATAAACAATTCTAAATTGGATAATTAAATTTGTTTCGAGCCATTGTGACTATCCTAAAATTAACAGATACTTGTAAATCAGTGGGTGCTTCTACAGAGCCGTGTTTGGAGTGAAGGCATGGAAACGCCCTATAAAATATCTTCAATAAATCCCAAAAAATTTCTCGTTTTTTTTCCACGAAATATAATAAATTATAATTTCCTTCTATATACTAAATCCAAAAAACAAACATTCTTCCAATTACTTTTACCAAGCATGAATAATACTAAATCAAGCTTATTGTCCTTTATTTTGTGTGGGTTATGTTCAGGGTTTGATATATTAAATTTATTTGACTTTGAAGACAATATAGACTAATCACATGGCACCAGACTTTAATAACTTCATAAGCAATTTGTTTATCCATAAATATCGTAAATTTAAATAGTATTTTGCGGTGATTATAGTTAGCAATATTTTAGAAATGTCTTATTTTCTAGTATCCGGGATCAGGTACGAATATTTGATAAAGAATAATAATTTAAATCAGCACTTACGCATAACTGGTAAAGACAAACAAAAAATAATTTCAACGTTTTGAAACTATTCCCTACTAAATGATGGAAAAGGCAACATTTCTCATTTTTTCAAACAGTGTCTACTTAATTAAAATTGAGATTGTTTTAGGAAATTGTTTATGAACAATTTGAATATGCAATAATCTATATAAAACAAGTACAATAAATAATTTAATTAGGACCAATATATTCAGAAAAGCTATTTCCTAAACGATCCAATCTATTAGTATATGACAACAACAGAGACAAGTAATACGCACGTGACGTTAATTTCAACTCTTTTATATTACTTTCGTTTTCTAAATTGTTTATCAAACTATAAAGCTATTCGCGGAAGTTCCCATTACTAATGTTTCCACATTAACACATTTTCTCATTTAGTTATTTCGTTTCGCTAAAATGAAAACCCCCAATATGTAATTTGAATCTCGAAACCTATAAATTATATGACCATATAAACGTTTTCATGAATTTAATTTGTTTTCAATCGAATCAAAATAAACAATAATGAAGCCAATAGAAGACACCAGCTGGTTTTGATACTTCTGTTAAACTGAATCCTACCAATAGGCAACAGAGGATGAAATTGTTTAAAAGTATTCATCTGAATGTTGTGTATCATAATTTTTTTAGGCGCGAGACAGAAACGAATTCCATGTAATCCTAGAGCTTACCCAAATAAGTTTAAATTAAATCGAATCACAAAATATATTTACTCGGCAATACACATAAATTACTGTGTTCTGAACAGTCTTTGTTTGTATCGAGATATCTATATTTGTGGGAATCAAATTATTTCTGGCAAATATAGAACAACCTTCTGAATCAAATTTAAATCAATTTAAAATAATAAACCAATAATTTGGATTTCTGTATAGCACATATAAACCAATATTTCCTAAAACTTATAAAAGGTATCAAATGTTTTTTTTATAATTATTCTCGATTAAAGTCTAGCAATTTTAAATAAATGAAATTTGGATTGTCATACTTTGAATTAACGATGGACGACGGTGGACAAAATAAATATACCTAAGTTTCGAATGTCAAGAATAGCGTATAGTATTTCTGGTTTGGCTTGGTTTGTATAACAACGTAAGGTGTAAGAGGAAACAGATTTTAAAATATAATTCCACGGGTTTTATCGGCGAAGGTCAATTTAGGGCACAATTATTTGTTTCAATTATCCGTCAGTTAATCTTAAAGTCAGTTAGAACAGAAGATTTCTGGGAATAAATGTCGCCAAGATCATTTTTGAAACTACCTTATTCGGCAGAATTTTACACTGTACAAAATGTACAGTTATATGACTGAAATTTTATAGAAAATAACAAATTAAAAACTAAATTGTTTTGCCCGAATAGAATGGGCATTTGCTTAAAAAAATTAAAAAAATACCTCCCACATAGTGGCTAAAAATAAAGTTTCAGGTTTGAAA